>BMAO01025158.1:0-323416 GCA_019973975.1 Trichonephila clavata | reverse complement strand
TTGGCAGTAACGATTTCGCATGTGTCCTACGCGCTGAATTAGCAACCATGTACTTCGTTTATATAATGTCGCCAATACGGTGGCGACAATACGCAGTATCAACAAAGATATTACTTTGGCGACATACGCAAGTATCAACAAATATTACTTTTCGAAAAAAAAAATGCAACTATTATTTGATCACAAGCTGCATGTCTTCGAACTTATACCGCAAATATAAATCTTTGAAAACTGCAAAAATGAATTCGATGTAATAGTTAAACAAATGTGTATGCATTTTGAACTAGTTCCAGAAGCAATTTGATTCATTATTTATATTTATGTTTCTCTGAAGCATTATATTGTTTCCTTAAATCATATACAAGCAGAAAATTAACTTTTATTTTAAAAAAATTCAGCCCTTCAATAATAAGTTATTAGAAATATCTAGGAACATTATGATACATAACAGATTTTTCTAAGTAAAATTTCAAAACAATGCCAGAAAGAAATAGCTTTTTTACATATTATGTAACCTGAAGAAAAAAACCTTTTGACTAAAGTAACACTCGTTAGGCCCAGGTGTGTAAGTACTCTTTATATCAATTGTTTTGTTTAAATAGAAACCTATCCACATGGAAATAAAGAAAATGCATTGCTATATTACCAAACTAAGCTCGTTTTTTTGTTAAAGCAACTGATTTTACATTTCCAATCACCAAAGAAAACAAATATAATAGTTTTTAAGTTAAGTTTTTTTAATTAAAATACTTAAAAATTTTAGTCCTTAGAAGAATGTAAAAACAACTCTAACAGTACATTTTTGCATTAACAAATCATTTAGTTTTTAACCTAATGGAAAGAGCTTTTAGAGAAGTTTTCAGCACCCATTCAGAAGAAAAAATAACATCATAAGGACCAATAGAATCATAATTTAGCAATTTTACTTGGTGTACAGAATTTTATTTTCAATACCTTTTTTCAATTATTCACTGTTAACAAGAAAAATAAAACAAACCAAAATCATATTGTTGAAATATTTATTCTGGAAATTGTACACATACATATATACATTACAAAAATTAACAAGAATATAAGTGAAATGTTTGAAACATGTTTCTTCAATAACTTATTTTTTTATATATATTGATTTTTTATAAACAGTATCTAATCTATATTATAGTCAACTCCATCCTTATTTGTACTGAACATCTGTTTAATATAATATACATTGAATTATCATTTTAAATATAGGTTCTAGTGTATAAAAGTACATAAATAAAAAGCTTTTTTTTTTATTTTTTATCAAATCATGTCTTTGAGTTATGAAATGTGAGTGAAAATGCCTTTCAAACAGTGTTGTTTCAAATAAATTACATGTTAGGATATGTGAGTCATCTAAATTATTTACTGAAGAATTTATAAATAGCTGGTTCTGAGAGGAATTTTGAAATTTTCCTCATTAGAGTAAAATTTTTACAAATGTTCTTCATAATTATATAGTTTTCTAAATGGCTATCTACAAAATTTAGCATAACACATGTAGTGTTATGCTACGCCCATATGAGTATTTAGAACATGACGATAAAGTCTACAATGTGAAACCAATGGTCTTTGGCAGAAAGTGCAAAATGTATGAACACACAAATGTATGAATTTTATCCACAAAAACATATACATATAAAAAAGAGAAAAATTCTGAACTATGTGCAAAATTTAAAATAAATTATGAGTGGAAATATTAAAAATGAAGATTAATGCTAACAAGCAGAAATGAAATTAATGCAAATTAAAAATAAAGCATTCATAATTTAGAAACAAGATAAAAGGTTTAAAAAATACAATTTTATAAATATTACACATGAAGGATAAAACAACAGTTCAAAAAATATCACACATTGGAACAATATATATATATACAGGAACTAATTTGTTATCAGTACACTACACATTAAATATCTTTTAGAAGTGGTTTTGAAATCGCTGCAAATAAAATTTTGCCATCCGATAGTTTTCAATCAATGATGACAGTCTCCCACTACGAACTCAAAATGAAAATAATTTGAAAGAATGGCTTATTCCTGGCAAAAAAGGAATTACATTAAAAAGCAAAAATGTAAGTAATTTTTTTATAGAAAACAAATTAGAAAAATATGAGTGCCAGGATTTAAAGAAATAGAACACAAGGTATTTAGAAATGCCAAGAAAAGAAGCAGAAAGAAATAAAGAAATTGAAACCGGAAAAATAATAACTGCGTATAAAAGTGTGGGGTGCTCAATATTGTTATAATTTCTTACTAGTTCTATTCCAAAATGCAGAGTTAGTGTAAAAATGTAGTACAAAGGCCCCCACGCTTTTACCACAATGACATTAATTCTCTCGTTAATCATTTTATTCTTATATTGAGATTTTAGTTCGATAAAAGCGTGTTTTTTAAAACTATATTTTAAATTTTTGGGTCTTCATGTGTGTCAGACTACTGATTTCAGCACTTAGTATTATCACAACAAATGCCAAATCTAATAATAACTTGCCTAGTTGGCAACCCCCATTGGTACTTGTGTCTTATTGCAACCTATTGGTGACATTATATGAAATTAAGCCCTTGGTTGCCAACTCAGCGAGTTATTTAGAATTGGCGATAATATGCAAGTATCCTCCAATTTCCTGTGAGTTGTATGTGCTGAATTGGCAAACAGGTGTTTCATTTCATATATGTCGCCAGTTGGTTGCGATAATACATAAGTACCAAGATTTCTTATGTTTTTCCCACTTGTGTACAACATACCTGCAAATAGGAGTTTTTGTACCCAAGCCGTATTAATTTTTGGTACTTACATATTTTTGCAACCATATTGTCGAAATTATATGTAATAAACACATGGTTGTCAATCTGGCGCATACGACTCACGCAAAATCAGGGTCACCAACTTAACAAGTTATCTTGAACATTGTCATTGTTGTGGTAATATGCATTGTAAAATTTGGCGTATGATGTACACTTTTAACACAAAAATAAGATTGAATTTAACGTGTGCATGTTACATGCCAGGTATAAAAATGAAAGCTTTAAAAAAACGTGAGCATAGGAAAAAAATTAGATTTCTACATAGATTGAAATGTTGTTCATTTAAAAGAAATGGCGTTCCTTATGAACTTGAAAGGTTGCACTTCTAGATGTATACTATTTTTTACTAAAGCTTAGAATAAATGACTTTCAAACTTTAAGAGCATGGCTCACATACATCTCAGGTTTCTTCATGAAAAAGGGGGTGCACATTATACAGCAAATAAACATAGAAATTAAAAATTGCTACTTGAAAGTATAAGTGCGTGTTATACGATGGTATGCATGATATGCCAGATTTTACGGTAAGAATATAATTTTTCTCTACCTTTCTTTAATGAGAAAAAGTATAAAATATATTTATATATTGGGTTAAATACAAAGAATCTAATATATATATACTTCATTTATTTTCATCCAAATAAACAAAACACTATAGTCACAATAAAGGTATTCTTGAAATAGCCATTTTAAAGTTCAATATGAAAATACAACTAAAATTATTCCAATGTTGCAAAGGAATACTTAAATTATTATTTGCCTATAAGCAAGTGCCCAAAAAATCAAACAATATGACTTATTATGAATCAAGTAAATTTCATTAAGATATGTGACTACCCAAAATTCGCAGTTTTGGTGAAAATTTTCAAAATTACTTTTGTGTTTTTATTTTATAGCCAATACATTTCAGATTCCATAAAACACTCTATTTTTGTTTCTACGATATCTAGAAGCAAATTTATAGCATAATTAGTAAACTGGAATTGGAGTTAACAAAACCAGATGCTGATCCCTACATAAAATATTTTAAGATATTGAATTTAAATTTTTAGAACATGTTTTATTTAGTTGTATCTGTGTTATGAATCAAAATCTAATCTCTGTGTATATACAGTGGACCCAAAAAGTGTTCGTACACTTGCAATTTCATATAAGATTTATTGTTTCCGACTAATAAAAATTAATATTTTGGAATTGTAATTTTTTTATATCTGCAACTTGTTCTTGGCGGAATGACATAATTATTTTTTTAAAAAATAGTATAACTATTATTTTTGAAAATTAATAATCAAAAAACTACTGAAAAATTACGCCACTAAAGTCTTCGTACACTTAACAAAAATCTCAACATAGCTTTATATATATATATAAATATTGTATTTCTTTCTTAATTTAGAACTTAGTAGGATATCTTTTAGTGTCCACAACAACTTTTAAATGTCTGAATTTAATCAGTTTTTGTAATTTCTGCACCGATTTACCTCCATGCTTCAGTGATTATTGTTTTTACTTCCCATTATGTGTTTATATGTCATGTTTTCTTTTTACTTTAAATCTAGTTCTTCCCAAATATGCTCTGCTGGGCTAAATAAATTGATTGAGGAGGTGTTTTCAAAATTTTGGGTACGTTTTAGAGACACCAGCAGTGTACATTGAGAGCAGTTCGCATGGCGTCATTATCCTGTTAAAAAATGAAGTCGTCTAAAATATCCAAATTTTGAGAGGATAATTTAAAATTTCTATTTAAAATATTTAAATAGAGCTCATGATTCTAAATACCATAAAAAAATACCAAATTACTTAATCCTGAAGCCTATTTACACCCATCCTCCCCTGCAAGAACACCTCTGTGTTAAAGCATGGAGTTGGAGGAGCTCTTGTTCCACATAAATTCATGGAATTAAATGCCTCATTTTTTCCTTTAAAACTATTATATGACCATCAGAACCAAAAATGTTGAATTTTCTGTCATCCCAATCACTTTCCTGACAATTTTGAATTTTCTGAAACTTAGTCACAAGAATCTAGTAGGATGAATGAACCATGGAAGTGGAAGTGTTCTTGTATGGGGCGTAAATCAGCTACAGAATTAGGTAATTTTTGATGGTATTGAGAATCATGAGCTCTAGTTAAATATTTTAAAGAGAAATTTTAAATTGTCTGTCCAAAATTTGATATTGAATATGACTTCATTTTTTAACAGGATAATGATGCTCTCAATGTACACCGCTGGTGTTTTTATAACTGCCCCAAAATTTTGTGAAAACACCTCCTCAATCAATTTATTTAGCCCAGCAGAGCATATTTGGGAAGAACTAGATTTAAAGTAAAAAGAAAACATGACATATAAACACATAATGGGAAGTAAAAACAATAATCACAGAAGCATGGAGGTAAATCGATGCAGAAATTACAAAAAACTGATTAAATCTATACCAAGATGTTTAAAAGTTGTTGTGGACACTAAAAGATATCCTACTAAGTTCTAAATTAAGAAAGAAATACAATATTTAAAGCTATGTTGAGATTTTTGTTAAGTGTACGAATACTTTTGTGGCGTAATTTTTCAGTAGCTTTTTGATTATTAATTTCTAAAATTAATAGTTATACTATTTTTAAAAAAATAATTATGTCATTCCATTAAGAACAAGTTGCAGATATCATAAAAAAATTACAATTTCTATACATTAATTTTTTTTAGTCGAAATCATTAAATTTTATAGGAAACTGCAAGTGTACGAACACTTTTGGGGTTCACTGTATTTATGTACTTCATTGCATTTAAATGAAAAAAAATCATTAATTTTTTAAAAAATCGAGTTTTTGCATAAAATTTGGCATATTTAAAAAACTTTTAATTCCTAATACATATAAAGATGTTCCATTATTTATGTGCTGTGTAAATATTATTTGAATACATTCATTAGAATTTTGTGTAAAAGATCCTCATTGCTATTTTCCATGAAAATTTTACTAAACTCAACAATTTTTATAATCTATAAAACTCTCCAGAAAACAGCAAAAGGGTTAAAAAATTAGTTAAACATGAAGCTAAAGAGTTTGAGCTATAAATATGGTGAGTTTAAGAAATGTACAACTAGTAGAACATTTTTCATATTGTATTTAAATCTTTAAAAGCATTGTCTGAGAAACTATGTTTTTTGGCTTCACAGTAAAGTTCACAAATGGATTTCTTTTTAAGATATTGAATTGAAATTTTCAGAAAATTTTTATTTGTATTATAGACTATAATCTCTATGTATGTATTTATGCATTTTATTGCACATACAATTTGTGAGAAAAAAACATGTTTTTTTAAAAAAATTGACAAATTTCAAAAAATATTATAAATTTTATCGCTCTAGGCACAGATAATGTTGTTATTTTTGTGCAGTTTTAATATTATTTGAATATATTAATTAGAATTTTCAATACAAGGTTTACTGTAACTGCAATTTTTCACTAAAAATTCCCAGTCTATCCAAAATAATTTAAAATTTTGTGGAATTGTATTTTAATTCCTGACTGAAGTGTAATATAGGGGCTTTGGATTTTTATATAGATATTATGGTGAGATGAATTCATTCTGGCTTCGGGAAACCTATCGCTAAGTGAAGTAGCTTGGCGATCGATTTTGGTCACCAAAAAAATTTGACATCGCCAAGGCCCTCCCCCCCCCCCTATACTACACTTTAACCTTAATTCCTAGTTCTATGCACATCCTTTTTAAAGAAAAAAGTGTTTTTTTAGTTGAAAATGTGTTTCAATAAAATGCTCCGAAGGTAGCCACATACCTTAAATTTGTTTTTTTAAGTAATCCATCAAAAAAGATTTTTTTCACTAAATTCCTATAAAAGCCTTATATTAAAAACAAGGCACATACTTTTTTAAAACAAAATAGGTGAAATCTTTAATTCAAAAGTCAAGAAAAAGACTGTTTTGACTTAAAGTCATAACAAAATCAAAACAATATAGTACTCGTGTTCGTCCGCGAGTAGCGTGGTAGAAAGGAAAAATAGTTCTGAAGATTTATGAGAACTAAATTTGTTGTTGGACCCCTATCTTTAAAATATGTAGCCAGTATATTAAAAAAACTTCTTTAATCCTGAAAATCTTTTTTAATTTGTTTGATAGTGTTAATTAACGATTTTTTGAAATTTTGAGTACATGTAATGTTTCATATTCGAAAAGGCAGGGGTTCAAATCTGATATAAACAAACTCATTTCAGAATGAGTAAGTCCATGTGGTCAGTTTTCAGTATTTCTTTTTTCTCCGTGTAATTAGCAGTAACAGTAATATAGTTTCACGTTATATGGAACTTATGTGCAGCAGGAATTTTTTTTTAACTGGCACTATTCAGAACCACCTGTAGCTCGATTTAACAACCGTAAGAGTTGGAAAATAATAACCACTAGAAAAGTAAGATCCCATAAAAAATAGTTACAAAAATCACCGGTATAGGCGATGATGCTCTTCTAGCTTAACAAACTGAGAATCAGGATAAAACGGGTATGAAAGCAAAATTCAAATTTATACTTTCATATGCAGCAACCACGTCACTAATTTGGCTACAAAAACATGTAGACAGCTCCGAAGAGTAGTATTCTCAGCTGAAGTGAAAATGCGGCTTTTAATACCAGAAAGAGCATTTCTGGTAAAGCTGTATTATCTTAATCCTCCACAGCTCCCCGTGTGCTTATAACAAAACAAACTACGCAAGGGGGCTTTATAGCTTAATACTTTGAAAGGATTGATTTAGAGGTTCGAAGAAATTATAATTCGAACAGGCATGGGACATAAATCTGTATCAGAAGAGGTGATAACTAATGTTGCAAATGTAATCGTCGACGCTACACATATCACTAACAGTGGGGAATATTCCTTGTGACATGTTGCGTACGGCCAAAGAAAATGAGCACGTCTTTGAATAACAGTCATATTGAATGGGGTCGAATTCTTCGCCATTGAAGTGAATAAAACAGCATTGAATAGCAATTATGCTATTACATGTTTTAATATTTCTTTCCTGTTAAACTTATGCTGTTCAAAATTGTTGAATAGTTTTCTAATATTGTGAAATTTTCTTGTGTATAAACCAGGATGTAAAACACATTGTGGTTCCCTATATATATACATTTGGACCTCCTATTTTGGTTGAAAATGTCGGCTTTCTCCCTACAGGTTAAAAATTTCTAAAATGGATTTTGAGCATTTATAGAATTTAGGCTACATGCACCCATTCTACAGTAGTTAGACCTAGTCTTTGCTTGCTTGATTTGATTTTGTTTATGAACTGTTTGCACATTTGAAGCTATACAAGGGCTATTGGTGATCGAATTTTAAGCTTTGGTCTAGTGTCGAGGGCGGCACCTAATACCCCCCTCTCCAGACTTCTACACCATGCCTATACTATAGGCATGGTGTAGAAGGCTGTGTAGGTGTAGTGTCGAGGCTCGAACTTTGAGCCTCGACACTCTTTTCGGTTGATTTTCGAACTCTGAATGCTAATACTAAAAATATAAAAACCCCATTTCTAGCGTTCTTGATTTGACAAGTGAACTACAAAAGGTTCTCGTATTGATCTTGTCCAAGCTTTTCATAAAATTCTGATTGTTTCCAAGGAAATTCATGAAACACACACACACAGCAATTTGTAGCCAGTTTAGCCTTTTCGAATATAATTTGTTTTAGGCAATGCTGCAAGAGCTTTGAAAAAGATTTATTGATAAAAGAAGCTC
Source organism: Trichonephila clavata (assembly GCA_019973975.1). Classification (NCBI taxonomy): domain Eukaryota; kingdom Metazoa; phylum Arthropoda; class Arachnida; order Araneae; family Nephilidae; genus Trichonephila; species Trichonephila clavata. Next base: position 314,849 of record BMAO01025158.1, on the reverse strand, counting down.
GTGTTTTGAAAGATGTCCATGTACTATTTGACGAAGTTTTAGTACCACTTCAAAATTATTTAACATCACATGCTATCGTGAACTTCTTAAGAAACTTGATTATTTCCGACCAGAGGTCTTCAAACTGTGTTATATAGAACCCTGGAGTTCCACGAGTCACAAAAAATTGAAAAGAATATGCAAAATTAATTCTTATTCCCTTTGAAGTTTGTATAATTACAAATATCTAAAGCTCACCCCAGTCCTCAAAACTGAAATTTTTATTTATGCATGAATGCTTTACTTTATAATACTTTTTTTAGCTTGTATTATAATATAATAAAAGAACATTAAAACGTTTTTCTCTTTATATGTACAACCTACTAGATTGTGAATATTCAATTTCTTACTATCCCTGGTTCCGCGTATTAATTTTATGCTCGTTAATGCAATGTTTTTGAAAAACGAAATAGTTTTCTATGAAAAATGCACCTATTTTCACTTATGGAAAGAAATCACCCACAATAAAGGAGAGGAAACATCATATCGATTCGACATTAAAATCTTAATTTAAGCAAGAGCAGCTCCTAAATTTTAGGTTGTCAATTCATGCAAAATACTCAAGATTTCTCACACAACTATAAATATTGTAATGCCATTAAGAACAATGCATTTAACTGAAAAATATTCATTAAGGTGAGTTGCAAATTATGAAAACAAATTAAATGCAGAATATGAAATGCGACTGCTGATAATTGCAACAGACCTAGACTTCGATAGTTTGTGTAAGTAATACAAACACATATCCCAGTTACTAAACACAAGGCATAGGTAGGTGACAATTGGATCACAAATTAATATTATTATTACATTAAAAAATTACATTAAATTTTTGTAATAACAAATACAATACCTTTTTTAGTTGTCTTAACATAATGTTGTGAAGAAAAATAATTTGTGTGAATGAGTGACGGCATGGTAGCTGTAACTGTGAAAAAGTTGTGGGACGTCACTATGTTCTGTATGTAAAAAGGGTGAAGCAATCGCGAGTGCTTACTCGCTCGGCAGTTTGAATAAACTTTGTTATTTTAATTTAATGGCTGTTGACTGAATTATTTCCACCAACGCCTGGCATCTGGTAGATGCAGCTCACAGAACTTTAGAATTAATTTTGTTCTTTACACATAAAGTACCCACATATAATGATGATCTATTTTAAATATTATTTTAAGATATATTCTTCTAAGTATAGAATGGGTTTCCCAAAACATTTAATAGTTGTAAGGTTTCCGTGAGTCGAAAAGGAGGGTTTTAAACTGGTATTTTAGACTAACATATCAAATTACATAAACATAATTTCTTTGTGATTCCAAGACTCTAAAAAAGGTCTCCTGATTAGGAAAATTCTTTTCAAAAATACCTATCTTAGACCATATACTCTTACCAACTCCAGAGAATCTTAGAAATGTATAATTTTTGTCCAAGATTCATTCGGGAAGAATCTCCCATTATATATAACATCTCTCATTAAATTCTTATAGGATCATAGAAATAGAAATAAACTTATTCGTACATCTAAAAATCATGAAATTTCTTAAGGAACTGAAGAATCAGAAAATTCACACTTTCTGCTGCTAAAACCACATTAGCTGATGCAACCCTACTAACACACGTAATTCTTGGTACTAATATAAATCTTTTGGCCTCTACTCTAGAAAGACTACATTGCGTCGATGCGTCGGAATATATCAACTAAAAGAAAACACAATTGGTGAGTTATGAAGGAGAATTCTTAAGGCAGTTTCCACATCAATTAAAAGTTAAGGCACATGTTCGAAGTCCGTGAATTTATACTTTATATGGATAAAAAGTCTTTATATATAACTCATGCCTTCAAGCAAAAACCAGAAAAATGCTCCCCACGCCAATTCAAAGATCTAAATTATATGAGGGTAACTGAAATTTTTCAGATGCCCGCAGACGAGAAGTTACAAAAAAAATTAACGATTTAATTTGAAAATACAAAGAATTTTAACACAGTAGATGATTTTTTTTACTGACTTACACTTCAAGTTATTTAGTGTAGAATAAAGTTTAGATAGAAGAGAAAATGGAGTTGACGTGAGAACATTATCGTGCTATGATTTCCTTTGATTTTTAAACGGGATTAAATCTCTCTCTCAAGACGAATGCGCTTAACAACTACAATTAGCATTTAGTGATGAATCTCCATGTCGTGCTACTGTATTTAGAAGGTTAAAAGAATTTTGCAGAATTCGCAATTATCTTTAGGATGAACAACACACTGGAAGACCGCGGTCGGCAGTAATCCCGGATAATGTGTCTGCCATACGAAAAATGTTAAAGGTTGATAACCGCTGTAACTACCAAATGATATAGAAGGAACTTATCATTGGATCCGCAGCCATACACAAAATTATTCATGACGAGTTACACTTGAAAAAGTAGTTTGTCGTTGCGTTCCCCATAATCTTACTGAGCACCAAAAAGAGGAGTGTGTCAGAATCAGTGAGAAACCCTAAAATTGTTAAATGATGTACGTTGTTACATTCAGAAGTACGGAATTGGTCAAAGACTTCAAGTTGGAAGAACTGAAGACAGTAAAAGCAAGATGATATACGACTAAATGTCTTCAAGAAATTCTCCAAGAAGTGAATGTTAGGGGACTAATGCTTCACTATGACAAAGCATCTTCCCATACAGCCGCACTAACAGTTGAGTTTCTTAAGCAAAAATAAATTAAAGTGACAGAATATCCACCTTATTTTCCCGATCTAGCTATGTGTGACTTTTGGTTATTTTTAAGGGAACCAGGACAGGCTCCAAAGAATAAAATGCCGAAATTGAGACTGTTTATGAGACATATATATTTTAAAATTTCCAATAGATATTAGATTTTTTATGTTCTTAATAGAGATTATTCTGTAGGACTACAAAAATAACTTTTTAGTTCAAAAGATTTTTTTTCTACTTAATTTAAGTAATACATTTTTTGAGAACTCATAATACATACTTATATTTAGGTACCATTTTTTTAAAAAGTATCTTTTTTTTATGCAAAATATCTTTTAAACATATATATAAAACAATACACAAAAGACAGTAAACCTATTTTTTAAGTAAAATTTTAGCGTAGTTTCTTTTAAAAAAATTATGAAAATTTGAAATTTGGAAATTTTTTTTATGCATGAAACAATTTTTAAAAAAAAATTAGGCACTATTTTAATAGAAAAAAATTAGAATCACTATATGAATAGATATCTTGTATAGAGATATAAAAAATATGGAATCATATCGTGTAATAGTTTTTTTAAAAAGTGTACCTAAATGCAAAAAAAATGTGCTTTTGAGAAAAAGTGAAAAAACTAAAAAAAAAAAAAATGTTTTCCCATATTATACACTTGATTAGCATTTGTTTGCCTATTTTTATATGCCTGATAATAATGCTTAATAATTTTCTCGAGTTACAAAAGTAATTTTAAATTCGTATGTATGTTTTTTTCCCTTTGTTTTAGTTAACATGGATATAATTTTCGAGATCTTGTAATGCATATTTTCATGTAGGTACCATTTCTTACAAAAATATTTCTTGAATGTACAAAAATTTTACACATATATATAAAACAACATATCAAACATAATGAACCAGTTTTTTAATGAATTAACTGCATAATTTCTTTAAAATAATCATAAAACCTTAAAATTTTGAAAATCTTAATTTTTTTTCTTTTTGCACATATAAATCTATTTTTAAAAAAAATTAGACAGTATATACTGAAACATATTTTTGTTTACTATATGCACATGTATCCTGTTTATATATATAAAAAGTTTCAAACCATATGCTACAATTATTTTTTTTAAAGTGTACCTAAATGGGGAAAAAATGACACTTTTGAAAAAAAAATAATAAATTTTAAAAAAAAATTTTTACATTATAGATTTTATTAATGTTTCCCTGCTTGACATTCATTTCCTTCGTCTAAATTATGTTTACCTATTTTCCTTTTTAAAGACCTTTTTTTTTTATTTTTGGCTTCCAATGACATTTTATTTACTATACATTCAGCCTCAAAAATTCGTTTCTTATCAATTACACGTAAGGCAGGTTTAGTGTTGTATCCTGGTTTAATGCCCAGAGCTTTAAAGACTATGATCCTACTTACATATCCATCGTTAAAACAAATTACAGCATCCGTAATTTCGAAGTTTCAATCCCAACAAATACTATTTTAGGAATTCGCTCCCAAATACATTTGTTAAAACTTTCATTGGGATTTTGTATTCTCCCCCTCCCATGAAGACACTTTTTCAATAAGTCCTTCTCGGTGAGTTACCGAAACACTTTTTTGACTTTCATTAAAATTGAAAGTCAAAAGAAAAGAATGTTTGTGAATATAAAATTCCCCAGTAACAATGTTACGGTTACAACCGCACCAGCTATCTTCACCAAGAAGACACAAACCGTGTTGAGGATTATCCTCAGAACTTAGTTTATGAAAATAAATAGCTCATTGGCTCTTTCATGTCCTCCACAGATGACAAATTTGAACGGATTGCTAGCCCATAATAATGTTGTATTGAGTTAACTTCTTTAGGCGTTAGTCGTCACGTCCAGAAATATTTTTTCGATTCTAAAAAAGAACTTACGTGGACGTCGTTTTCATTCAGAAGAAGGGATTGATGTGGCTATAAATGCATTTTTTCATCAATTCCAAAAAATGAATGGTTTGAGGCATTTAATTTGTGGAAAATCCGTCTGCAAAGGTGCATTGATGCTGTAGGAGACTACTTAGAACACTCCTAGAATTTGGTAAGTATAACTTTAAAAACCTAGGTGCATCTCACACACACACAAATTTCAAAGTGACCCTCGTATATCTTAATTTTCTATAGATATTCTCCGTTTAGGTGGGAATGATAGCAAAATTGCGGATGCATTATTTAAAACTTAAATTACAAAACCACTCACACTCATTAAACTGTAAGAAGTTTAAAGATGTTTAAAAATGTTTGTTATGAGTTAATTCTAAATATTCCTTTGTGCCCTGTTTAAAAAATATATAAAAAAATGGAGTTAATGTTGTGAAAATATGAGTAATCTTAACATTGCTATTTTGAAATATTGCTTATCAAAGGATATAAACAGTGCAGCCATCTATCGGTAGGAAATTTAGGTAATCTGTCCAAATCTATCTTTCCAGCTTTCAAATAATACTTGGAAGAAAAGGTTATTTTTAGTTTTGAATCCTCCTTTCTTCCATTCTTAAACATAAAAACTCAAAGCCTTATTTTTCTGCCAAATATAAAGTTTCGTTAACCACAGAAAATAAGCCTCATAATTTTGGGACACGGTCAGATGTGGTCTTCATCTGCCAGAAAGAATGCATTATTGTTTTAGTATCATGACGCCATCTACTGTCTAAAATAAAACTTATTAAAGTAACTTTTTTAATTAAAAAAATTTACTTTTAATATATAAAACAGGTTTAATTTGAAAATACATTTGTTCAGAATCATAAATTATTTCCCCCTTTTTAAATAATATGTTTTTAGTTTTATTTGTTATAAAAGAATAAAAGGCTCTCTAGGAGCTTTTACTAATAAATATTTTTTTCTCTTTGTAGAACAAGAACAACAAATAATCTCACTCCTCCTTTCGGTACATAAAATAAGACATTTCTTTTTCATATATATATTCATCATTAAAAACTATGACGATGTTGATTTTATTTTTCAATTTCTGCGAATTTAATCCAAAAATTATCTTCAAAAAGTAATTTAAATTATATAAATAATATTTCTTAAAAATCCAGATTTTTATGAGTTAGGTCTTTTCTTTTCTCACATTAAAATGTTGATGCTTAGTTTCTTCCCTTATGTTTAAAAATTCATTTAAAATCCAAAATCTAAAGTTTCTCCTTATATTAAATCTGCTTTAAGTTTTTTTTTTTTTTTTAATATGAATATGAGTTGATTTAATACAACACATGAAATCAATTTTAATCATGAAAACAATTCATATGAAGTTTTTCAAAATTTTTAATGTATAAATGAATTTAATTCATGGAAAATTTGCTGCATGATTATTCAAAATAATCAAGTAATCACATATACTTTAATGATATAATCACATTTTTAAAATTTCTAATCAATTCTACTTATGACGTTATTTTTATCTTTGATTTCTTAAAATTCTTTTTGCCAATTTCCACAGTGGGCCAATCCATTCACTTGATTTAAATCCATGCTTAAATTCTGGGTAATATGCTTAGGATATTTCACAGGCTTCAAAATTTACGAGAAAATTACACAAAAGAAGGAATATTTCAGAAGGAAAAAGTGTGTAAATATTACTGTCAACATTATTCTTTTCATAATTATACTTCCTATGATACATTATTTTTCTTTCATTACTTTTTATAATACTGTTTGATTTACTTCCTGGTAGAATTTGTAGAATTTATTATCTCGTTTTGAAAAAAAACCCGTCGTACAGAGTGGGTTGATGCACGTTAAATCTGCCGAGGCTCAATGTCCTCCCGTTGGTGTGGCGTACTAGTTAAGAGAAGGGGTGCCACCTCTGGTGTTGTAGCCGCCACTTGACCATGGTTCAAAATTTCGAGGTCCTTCACTCATCATCCTCGTGTTGCTTTATAGTACGACATTAATACACTGAAGAGCCCCCCCCCCCAAAAAAAAACTGGTACACCTGCCTAATATCGTGTAGGGTCCTCACGAACACTCACATATGCGGCAACACGACGTGGCATGGATTCGATTAATATCTGAAGTAGTTCTGAAGGTAATTGACACCCTGAATCATGCAGGGCTGTCCATAAATCAGTTGGAGTAAGAGGGGGTGGAGATCTCTTCTGAACAGCCCATTGCAAGGCATCCCAGATATATTCAATAATGTTCATGTCTGGAAATTTTAGTGACCATCGGAAGTGTCTAAATTCAGAAGAGTGCTCCTGGAGCCACTCTGTAGCAATTCAGGGCATGTGGGTGGCCTGGTGAAATTCCCCAATTCCGTCGGAATGCACATTGGACATGAATGGGTGAAGGTGATCAGACAGGATGCTTACGTACCTGTCACTTGTCAGAGTCGTACCTAAACGTATCAGGGGTCCAATATCACGCCAACTGCAAACGCCCCATACCATCACAGAGCCTCCACCAGCTTTAACAGTCCCCTGTTGACATGAAGGGTCCATGGATTTATGAGGTTGTCTCCTTACCTGTACACGTCTATCAGCTCGATTCATTTGGAAATGAGACTCTCCAGACCAGGCAACATGTTTCCATTCATCAACAGTCCAATGTCGGTGTTGACGGACCCAGGCGAGTCGTAAAGCTTTGTGTTGTGCAGTCAACAAGGGTACACGAGTGGGCGTTCGACTCCGAAAGCCCATATCGATGATGTTTCGTTGAATGGTTCACACGGTGACACTTGTTGATGGCCCGGCATTAAAATCTGCACCAACTTGCGGAAGGGTTTCACGTCTGTCACGCTTAATGATTCTCGTCGGTCATCGTTCTTGCATGATCTTTTTCCGGCCGCAGCGATGTCGTATATTTGATATTTTTCAGGATTCCCTATATTCACGGTACTCTCGTGAAATGGTCGTACGTGAAAATCCAAATTCATCACTACCTCGGAGATCCTATGTCTCATCTCTCGTGCGCCGACTATGACACCTCTTTCAAACTCACTTAAATCTTGATAATGTGCCATTGTAGCAGCAGTATTCTAACAACTGCGCCAGACACTCGTTCTCTTATATAGGCTTTGCCGACTGATTGATTCTATATCTCTTTATTTGCATACCTATGCCTGTACCAGTTTTTTTGGCTCTTCATTGTATAACTCTCACTCACTTTCTGAAAAAAGTCTTTTATTAAAGTCTAAACAAATAAATGGTGTTAACCGAAAGAAAATATGAAATTAGGGGTAAGTTGAACAACATACAAGGTCTTTCCAAAAAATATCCGACCTTTTTTTTTCCTTACTTTTTTTTTAAAACTTTTCCTAAGTACAGTACAGAAGTCTAAAACTGCCACTGTACACAGTGAGAGGTGACAGATTAATGTAATGCTTAAATTTTTCCCCTTTGTTCCAGTGTACCAATCGTTTTCTGCAGGCAGTCGAGTGAAGTGCTGTTATTCGTGTTCGTCGGACTTTTGTTTCTCTAAAGATGATTGAACGACTTGAACAGAGGCACTGCATCAAATTTTTTGTCAAAGGCTTAGTGATTTTCTAAGTGAAATAATTCGTAAGATTCAGCAAGTGTTTGGAGAGAATACTATGAGCATCACACAAATTAAGGAGGAGTTTAACTGATTCAAAAGTGACCTCACGTCGATGAAGATTTTTCAGCGTTTTAGGTAGCCTTAAACCACTCGAAATGCAGCTGTTGTTGAAAAGGTGGAAAATCTGATAGTGAAAAATGGTCTTTTAACCGCACGAGAGACTTATAAACAAATTGAAATCAGTACAGGCTCTCCACATGCAATTTTGTATGATTATGCGCAGAGCGGCTGTGAAATTTGTTCCTAGCTTCTGTCGGTTGGAACAGAAAAACTTCCTTTTGCTGTTGCACAGGACCTACCGGACACTGTCAACGCTGAACCTGGCTTCTTAAGACTTTTGGTTATTCCTGAAAAAGAAAATTACATTGGAAGGATCACGTTTTCAGAGAGATAAGGCAGAATGCAACGATGGAGTTAATTGCAAATTGTGCCCCACAAAAAGGCATGTCGAAAGTAATTGTCATTTTAAGATAATAAATGAATACAGATTTACAAAACTTTTAATAAGTAAATATATATACGTATGGAAAAAGTAGCGCTAAAAGGTTATTGGTAGATTGCTTATAACCGTCACATTTAGAAGCAATCCAATGGCTATTGGAGACAGACCTGAAACGCTCATTCACATTACTGTTACACCGCTGTTAAAAAAAAGAGAGTTTTTCTCTTTGTTGGATGTTGATTATATCCAAAAGTACTCGAGCATATTTAAGAGAAATTGGCTAATTACACAGAAATAAAAATTAAAAATAAGAACAAAAATTGTTTCAAAAAACACCATTAATAAGTTAAGCACACATGAGAGTGTGTACACAGTGCCGGTTTATCCATTGGGCTCTTGGGGCGGGCGCACAGGGGGCCCGGATAAGCTGGACTTAACCAGATTTTCTGGTTATAAATTTCGATCCTTCAGTGCCAGGGGGGCTTGTAGATCTTCTGTCCCCAGAGCCCGAAATGAGCTTAAATTTGCACTGAATGTACTAATTATTAGCGAAGGAAAGTTTAGAAGAAATGTTACAAAATTAAATTTATAAAAAAAGGTTATTATATAGGAAGCATACCCCTCTCCCCCTCTTTTTTTAGTTATAGAAGCTTTCATAACGTAAATTCATCTTCGAAATGAAAAATGATGGTATGGTTTGTGTTCATATGGTATTGACTCCAAAATATGATGACCATGGCAGGACTATAGATTATTTTGTTAAAAATGAAGTATATTGTAGTCCTTCTCACACTGGATGTAGCTAAAAAGAAAAAGAGTCTGAGCTATTTATAACCAAACCGATTACAGTTACCCCACACACAACCACAGTGCAATTTTGAAATTAACAATATCACTTGCATATTAAAAATATAGCAGCATGCATCTCAAAGTACTTCACTAATAACGAAAAGGGCATTATTTATCTTAACCCCTTCCAGGTTCATTTTATTTCTGGATTATGAATCAAAGAATGTCAATTTTTTATGCATATTTTCAAACATACATATATTTTAAAACATAATAATACCATTAACATACAAAATTTCTTAAAAATGAATGCAAAAAAAATATTTAAATAAATGAGTAATTTACCTGTGTGAGAGAGAGGCTGGCTTTCTGTGTGAAAGAAATCATTAGACTTTTGTGTCATTAACTTTTCTTTAAAGCTTAGAATACCTAGCTTTTATCTTGGAATTACAAATTTTATTTACATCTTTTGCACATACGTAAATGACTATAAAATTATTAATCAAGACTTGATCGTGCATGATAAATTCGAAAACACGGTGCTGCACATAAACCAACATCGCAATCTAGACAGTAGAAGCTTGTTTCTCTTCTTATCTTCTTCCCATTATTGTCTCTTTTTGAGCAGCAAATAATACACTGTCGTGTTGGATTAGTATTCTTCTCTCATGAGTGAATGAAGTCAACAAAGTGTCTTTCAGACAAGCGTGAAGGGAGGTGCTCAACAGAAGGACATCCTCTTTTTGTAGAAAATTCCACTAAATGTGGTACTTTTTTATTATTCGAAACTATAAAAAGCACATGTGAAATAATTCGAAAAGGCCGATTGTACCGTGTAAATTTTCACAATGTCCGAGCTACACTCGGGATGAGCCAGGTTGGTACGTTTCGTTTGCCCAAGCTCATCTCGAGAAAAGCCAGGAAGGAGTTAAATGGACGCATTCAAAATCTAGGGATGGTTATTAGTCATTGACAAGGACGACTTCTGTGTTGGCACCTTACTCTCAAAACTTCCACACCACCCAACAAGAAGACTTCGTGTCTCAGTAGTTTTAATGCGCATCAGCCTCACTACACGACATTATCTTAAATGGTACCAGGATTCGAACTCACGATCCGACCAAAGTCAATATCTACATCACTCGACTACAGGGAAATCATTTATTTATTTTTTGATCTAAATTATATTCAGAAAAGTGTCACGAAGTGTGAATGAAATGAGGCTTCATGTTAATTTCGGAATTAGGTACAAAAACAATGAGTCCATACTGTATAAATGAAATCGATTAGATTTATATGGAGACATTCTTAAAAGAATCATTACTTGAAAAGTCAATTTGAATTTTTCCCAGTTTGACATAAAACAAGGAAAAGCTGTTTCTTTTCTCTTTCCGGGAAACTTCATTTAACAGATAACGGAAAACTATTTGACCCTTAAAAAGTTGAGATTAAAGTAACTTTGCACTACAGTACTTATAATTGGTCTATTGACAGTAAATTTCGAAAATTTAAGGCGATATGGTACCATCTTCACAATTTTTTTTGTTTTTAATATTTGATATTTGGTTTTAATTGTATTTTATAAAGGTTAATATTTAAAAATAATTCCATACAAAAAATTTTGAATTTGTTGCAAAACATTTGTAAAATTTAAATTTTTTAAGCTTTTTTAAACATTTTTTAAATTCCTAAAACTTTTTTAAATATGTCTCTTTTCTTTAAAAGTTTTTTTTCAAGTATCTAATAGTATACTACATAAAACTGTGCATGGATTTTTTTTCTGCTGCTGCTCTTTAATTTTTTATTAATTTTTTTATACTTAAGCTTCCAAAAATTCTCAAAAAACATTAATTTTGATTTTGAAATTTTTTAGAAAAAATACTAAACATGTTAGTACTCATACTTTAATTATCAAAAAAGCCTTAGGGTTTTGAATGATAGTATGTGTGCAAAAATTCAACATGGAGAAATATGAGTTTGAAGTTTTCATTCCATGAATAGCATGATATAATATTCATCGAATAGTCTGAAACTTTTATGAAATGTTACTTAGCTTATTTAAAACTGCTTACCATAAAAAATTGCACAAATGTAGAACAATTAAACAGTATACTGCCATAATGAATATATAGAAGAAAACGAATGAAAGATCAATATTTTATAAAACTTTATCTTATAATTATAAAAATAAATAAATACACACACTTCAGATCTAATTCCATGTTCAGAGCTAGTGCATAACATTTACAAAAGATGTTTATGCCTTTATTTTTTATTTCTATGATTTTAAAAGCCTTCGCATGTTAAATATTGTACACGAATGAAAGCAAAATCAAATAACATTTTATAGGTAAAATTTATCAAAATCTAAGAACTGCATGTGTGCACACATTGTTTAAATAAATATCTTAAAATATTTTATAATAAAAGTGTTGAATTTCGCAAGCATAGGATATATATATATCACCAAAAACAAATGTATAAAAACGGGAAAGTTTTTCTATTCTTTTTCGAATTAGATTTTTTATTATCTGAGTTATCAAAATGAGATTTAGTATTTGTGCTTTGGGAGAATCCGTTTTGAAGTTTTAATTTCATTCATAATAATATCATAAAAAACATGCACAACTTTTAAATCTTGACCAAATCCATTTGCTCTTCCCCCTCCCCCAATAAACAATACACAAACTAGAATTTTTGCAAGAATTGCACAATTCTTTCTTGAAATGATTTGTTACTACATATATAATGTCAATTTCACTTACGAACGGTAGAAAAAAAATTAATTCATTTTTTATCAGGCTCTTTTCTAGCAGATAATCTGAAATGTGGACGTGGTAGTTGCTGTCCAACATCCAATATTGCTTCATAACTTCAAAAAAAAATTCAAGAGAGAGAGAAAATCTTTGAAATTTTGCAGGCATGTTTACAAAGATCCAATGTATCAAATAAACCAATAAAAAAATTTCGATCGTTTGATGATTTTTAGGGTACCATATCGCCTTAAATCGTATAGTATGGTTATAACTGGCTCCACTGCATACAACAAGTCAGTTGAATTCTACAAATTGTGACAGCTACAGTGCTACTTACCAGTGTACAGCTCCAGATAAAAAAAAAAATTTAATTCTGGTTGATGATCCCCAGACCTAGATGTTTATATATCTGTCACACTGACCAATATTCATAAAACTGTGACTTATTCCAATTCTTACTTTCCACGGATCTTAGTTCAGTAACAAAAATATTTCTTGACCTTTGTTAGTATCTTGATATTGCTTCTAGATTGTGATAAATTTTCATACGAATACAATGATTTATTCTTATATACAACGTTACTTATCTGCATTTGTGAAAATCATACACAACAGGTTTTATTACAGTAGTATAGCATATGTAAATGTGATAAGGTATTCAGAATTTTGGGTGGTAATGGGGAAAAAACACCAGACTAAAAAAGAAGCTAACCGCCATTGTACAACAATGAAATTTGAAATTGATTTTTAATTATAAGCATGAAAAAATGCAATCGATGATTCTGAAAAGAAAAAAAAGCCTTCTTAAATTAGATTTAAAAAAACACTGGAATTCTATTTTCCTAAATTCTTAAATTCTAAATCCTTAATTGCATTGGGTGGGAGAAGAAACTTGAACTTATAAAACAGTGATAGTTACATGTTTTGTGGGATATGGAGCAACAAAGGCTATTATCCCCTGATCACAAACATGCGATATGTTTATGATGATGGATAGAGGCTATTATTCCCCATGTTAAGAAGTTGTTTTTTCCAATTAATAAATATCAAAGTATTTCAAGCGCTTCAAAAAGATTTCTGAATTTGCTTTTATTTGAGGCTATTTTCTCCAAGCGTTCTCTGAATGTGATAGTTCTTCGGGAATCTATTTGGAGTATGTTCTAGAGATCATTCCTGTGACAGGTATATTTTATGCAAGTTAACAAAATATGCTCAAAATCATTTATTCAATTTCAAGTTGAACAAACAGCTGAACCTTTTATTGTAAAATCAAGCAAATGTAAATAGTTCTTCAATTCATTTTTTGGTTTTTTCATTACGGACTGCACATTAATAAGGTGTACATGTAATATTGTCAAAAAATATGGTCATCAAAATATCTGTTGATAGTTAGAAGGTATTCTGCAAAGATATGGAGATGAGTTTGAAGAGATCTGTATCTCAGAAGATAAATACGAGTATCGGTGTTACTACTCTTGCCTTTTAATAAGTCTTATATGAGTATAGAAACTCATATTCTATTATTTTCATATTCAAAATTTGAAATTATTTTGGATTTTGTTCTTTTTAAAAGCTATTTAAATCGTTTTACTTTCACACACAAAGCAATTTTTGTAAAAATCTTTGTAAGTAACTGTTAAAAATTTTTAATAAAGGGATTTCTTTTTTATGACATCAGCTAAACATTTATTATGGAAGCTCCTTCATTCACAAATTTCATAGCAGAAAACACTTGTATACATAATTGTAACAATCTGTTATAGCCTAGAGATCCGAGCAGAGAGAATTTCATAAGCAAAATCTCAAAATCAGAAATATTCTGTTGTTGTTGTTGCTTATGCCACCTGTGTCTGACGTAGTCAGATCGAGGCCCACGAAATTCATCATGGCAACGGGCTAGAGATACGTCTGTCATTAGCCTAAGCTTTGAGCCCATGAAGGTGACAGCACGATTTTGCTCACGATAGATGGCGACACGATTCGGATCCACAGATTTAACGAGCACGTGCTCCGTTTTGTACTCTCGGCGAGTATTTGGCGGCATCAGGCATCGAACCCAGGCTTTCCGGTCTGCCGTCCGATGCTCTAACCGCTAGGCTACCCACAGCCCCAGAAATATTCTCAGATGGTTCATCGTATGAATGAAAATTAATTGATTTTGTTAAAACTGACTAAAATTTCAACTGTGTATTCTAAAAAAAACTTTAGAAAATATCGGAGTTTTCTGGGGTGTAATGTTAGGCTCTTGAAATTCGAAATGTCTTACTTTGCACAGGGGTAAGTGTTAAATGTATTTTATAAATGCTATAATTCTCAAAGAGTGAGGATTATACTTTAAATGACCGTAAACTTTATTTTCGATCAATAAATTTTTCAACAATCTCTAATTATTTTTAACTTTTGCATAAAAATAACTCTCATGACTTGTATATTCGTAACCAAACTAGAGATAGACAAGAACTGGACATACTTTAACATTTTTAATTTCAAAATTATTCTTGTTTTAAAAATGCAGTGGTTCTGCAGAAACTTTGTTTTGAATATTGTGAAGAGAGACATTTTAAAAAGAAAACACAGAGAAAAAATAATTAAATAAAATCATTGTAAGACCCTTTTTTTTTGCAAAAAGATTAAAAATCTGTATGAATATTACCAAAAAAAAAATGTATAATTTAATGCGATTTTTATAAGATATTATTATTGTACTATATATAAATTTCACATCACAGTAAGTTCCTTACATTACTGACTTGCATTAACTGCATTAATGAAGTATACACTTTTAATTCAACATAATATGTGCTTGGAAGAATTACGTAAATTGTCATTAATAAATACGTATTTCCTTTAACTAATCTCTGGGGCAACTTAACGACATTGTTTAATAGAGAACCTCATCTTGTAAAGGAACCATGATCTATGCAATCAAATTTTCCTATATAAGTACTTAGTCTGAAACAAATAAGCAACAAACATAAAAATTGCAGTAAAATGAAAACAGTTCATTGAAACGCGATGAAATTTTTCAAGTTGTTAAACAGAAGAAGAGGCACTGTGCCCCGCAAAAAATAAGAGGAAAACTACAATTAAGTTTCAAATAAGCAGTATAAACAACGATGTCTCTAAACTGCGCTAAAAAAATAGCTATAAGCATTTATCAGTAGAGCGTGTGCAAGGTCGATCTTAGCAGGTGGGCAGTGCGTGCACCACCGCACGCGGGCTGCCAAAACAAGGGGTGGCCACCCATACTTCTATCGATCAAGCTAAATATTTTACAAATTTCTCAAAACAAAACTTATTATAAGCTGAATAAAAAGGTTGAATTTCAAATAGTTATTGAAAAATTAAAATAAGCCTCGATTTCCCGATAGCATAATATAGGTTAAGACAAATAGAAGGTCAGTGCAGTGTGTTAATCCATTGTCTATTAATGTATGCTCTTTCCACACATCCTTCATTTGATAGAAAAATTCGTGGCAGAACAGGCAATGATGATATAGAAAAGGCTTTTGCTGCTTATCAGTGGCACTGTAAATCGATGCTTAACAAAAATGTCTCGAGAAGGATTTTTGCGAAAGTGGCTTTCCGAAAATACCTAATAAAATTAATATTGCCTAAGACACACAGTGTAAATGTGTACTTGGGGAAATTAAAAGTCTTCAATTTAATTACAGTCTTACAATTTAAAAAACAAAATAGAGGAAGGAAGCAATTTTTGCGTCTATTTGCATTTTTATAAATGTTTTACTTTTTATTCTTATACAAGTAGATGAGTTTATAACGCCAACGTTAAGTATTAGTCGAAATATGAAAGATTCTCTAGAGAGGAGGTGCTTTAGGTCTTTGCACTCGAGCGGTCGACACCCTAGGATCGGTCCTCGGTATGTGACCACCATTACTGAGGCTAGAGAGGCTGTTCGACAACTACTATTCATAGCTTCAAGTCGGTCGTTAATCGCACTTTGTAAGATCTTATTGAGGATCTTGAGAGAAGAAGGCAGGATGTCAAGTTATTAAGATTTCGGGAGGGATTGAACAAAATCGAAAGACCTCCTGAGCATGTTCCAGACATGCTCTATTGGGTTCAAGTAGCCAAATGCTGTCATCGTTTTTACAATGTGCTAAAACAAATTCCCACACTTACACCTTCCGTATTAGCACATCGACAAATAACATAACGACGATTTAGAAAAATTAAACAATATTTACATAATTTGTTTTACATTCATCTCTTTGAAGGAAACCGTTCTTTTCATACTCTAATTTTATTTTACTGTGTGGTGTTAAGTACACGTGTGTTATTTTTAGGCCTAACTTTTCAACATGGCTCTATTTTTTCTATTATGTCGAAAATTTCTACTGGATGGGGAAGGTGGATCCGTAAAGTATACTTAACCCTAATTTAGCTGGTCCTAATTCAGCAACAGCTTTAGAAATCATAACACACACATGTCTCCATTTTAGTCCATAGGCTCTTATGGGTTCTTCCATTTTAAAGCTCTAACTCTGTTTCCTGTTATACATACTTTTATTCAAATCTAGTACAATATTCATTTCCACCATTTATTTTCTAGTTATGTTTTTTAGAATCTGGTTTCTATCTTTTAGCTTTGTTGGTTGTATAAAATTTTGTCATATTATTTTATTTCATTTTATTATACTATATATATATATGTTTAAGAAAACATGCACATACACTTGAAATAATTAAGCGTATAATAACTACATTATTCAGGCGGCCAAAGCACCTTAATTACATTCAAAATTGCGACAAATGAGTCTTCTTCACGTAATTCTTCTTCCCCTCATAAATTCGCATAAGTACGAATCTACATTATGTCGTGCAATTCTACGGTGTTTCATATTTTGCCATTTTGCTAGGACAAATAGTCTTTAGGGTACGTATTAGACCGTATTTGCGGAACTATTCCTCTGCATTCTCTTCCGTAGAAAATAGATCCCAAATTTAATCTTTTTTCACAACAAATTGAGAGAAGAAGATTATTACAAATTTTAAACTATGTTATTATTTTCGATCATGCGCAATCAAAAATATTGTTTGAACATACACGCGGGAGTAGTACAACCTATAAAAAATTATTATTTTCGAGCATGCGTAAACAAGATTGTTGTGTTTAAATATGAGCGGGAAAATTTTTTCACTAATGGCTGCATATCGCGGCATTTAGCGCCGTTGCTTGATTTGCTGAAATTGGTTGATGATATAATACCACTCGATGGTTTCACTAAACCATTCCACGCATATAGTTACTTTCGATTTCAATTATTCAAGTTGAGTGAATAAACTTTACTCTATTCATTTTCATAGGTGTCCTTTATTCGGATCCAGTGACATCACATCAACTATAGACTTGATAAATTTAATAAAATTTGAACAGTTATAAGAATTAATGTACATAATTAAACTATATACACAACTAATTATGGTTGTTAGATATTTATATATATATATATATATATATATATATATATATATATATAAAATAATATATATACATAGTCTTTTTTGAAATAAAAAATATTCACTCTCAGAAAAACTGTCTCGTTAAGATCCTGATAAAAGCTTTCCTCGTGCACTATGTAGAAGTGGTTACAGTTAATAATGACATAAGATAGAGTTGTCCTTTCCTATATTCTGTACAACTCGAAGATTACCTGAAAATCCATGAGTAATGTTAAGGTATACAAATACGCTAAAATAGCAATTTTGCAAATATATATATATATATATATATATATATATATATATATATATATATATACATATATAACATTTTAGCCTTTGATTTTATAGAATAAAGCATTTATTTAGCTTCATAAAACAGTTCTTATTTGATCTCTGGGTCGCTTAGAAGCCAAGATATTAAAGAACTAGTAAAGCGCGAAAAACCGAAAATGGGTATTTAAGTAACTGAAACTTAGCATATAAATGCCTTTAAACGGGTCAAACTGGGTTTGAATACCATATTTTTTTAGAATAGAATTTTAGAAAACTTTTGATTTTTAATATTAAAAATAATTACACATTTTGAGAGTATTTGAAAAGTAAATCTGGCAATATTTTTGTTTACATTCAACTTCATTTGATAAAAAGCCTGCTTGTGTTTAGTAGCAAAACAAAAGTTATCAGCTTTTATTTGATAGAATACAGTGAATTATTAGCTCGTATTATTTTTTTTTTATAATTATGGGAAATAGTAAAAATAAAGGTTATTCCCCTAAACTTCAGCACAAAGAAAATAAATTCCTTAATAAAATTTGTACCGATTTAAGTATTCCAACTGTGAGTGAATCAAAGTAAATTAATTCTTTAAAAAGTACAAATGTTCCAGAAAACAATGAAAAAAAATATTATTTTCAACTTAGAAATTTTAAGTAATCCTGTTACTATGCTGCGCTGCGCATTTTGAAAGAAAAGTCAGTGTTGTGCAAGACTGATGATAATGTCAATATGACTTTAAAATACAAGGGATTTCAGGGATTGTTAAATATATTGAAACATTTCGGTGTATTTCTTGGTGTATTAATACTTAAAAATTTTGCAGAACATGATGAAATTTGATTAACAGAGTCTAAGTGACATTCCCTGTCAATGGCGAAAGTTGCCAGAAAAAAAAATAGTTTGGCTAAAGAGAAAAAAATGGTTAAAAATAAGCAAAGAGAAGTATAAGCTATGAAAAATGATTTTAAGTAAGTAATGTGTAAGTATAAAAAAATATTTGATAAATAAAACTAAAATTGCATTTTTTTCAAAATGAATTTTTTCGTATATTTTGAACATTTTAAAAGTGACAAAAATATTACTGTTATATATCTTTGAAACTTGGCACTATTTTTTCTCATAATGTTTTCTAGGATGTGAACTAAGAGAATGATTGCAACAAGGAACAGTGTTTAAATTATTTTCTGGTATTTTTGTAACGGTGTTGTAAAATTTATCAAATTTTTTCTATTGACTGTTCGACTAGCTCTGGAATTTTTATTTATATTTGTAACCAAAAGATTTTACTACAGGCCCTAGATACATACATAACGATTGTTTTAGTACTAAATTTATTCAAATTGGGTCAACAAATTTTCATGTAGAAGTTTTTGAATGTTACTAAAATTCCTTATAAATTTGCCAATTGTCTGAAGTTTAATTTATTGCAAACAGTAGATTATAGCATAGATTATTTACGTATAAACTGAAGTAAAATATAAATTTTTTCCTAAGTCATGTTTTTTAGAAGAAAGGCTCCGAACGTATTCGAATACCTTAACTTAAGGGTTTGCTACACTATTAGCTACCTTAAATCTAAAACTATGATGGTAGGTGCCAATAGGTATGAGCCCAAAGACTTAAAAATAACGTTGAAATAAAAAAAAATTTCACCTCAATAACGTATGTAATAATAACAAAATAAAATCTCTGATCAAATTTGCAAAATAATTTTTTTTTTTTTTTTTGCTTATAAAAATCTTTTAATTAACTCAGGGATGTGAGTACGGAAGAGTTATACCAAGAATAATGTAATATATAAATATTTTTGGGTGTGCTATACCATACACAAAGCTTCATAATGTAAACTGTGGTTTTTTTTTATAATACACATTATTTAATTTCCACAAATTCTTCATTAAAATGAAATAAAGCATGTTAATAATAAAAGCAAATCTGCTGATATAAATAATTTTGTCTTAAGATTTTAATAATTTCTCTTTTCAATTAAAATTTAATACAGCATATTTGTGTATTATAAAATTTGTATACATTTAAAATCTCTCTTTATATATATATATGTGTGTATTGCAATCTATTATGTTTTAACAAAAAAAAATTTTTTTAGGTATACTATATACAAGATTGACATAAAGTAACCGTCAAGTGCCCAGAGCCCTCTAACGAGTAAAGTGCTGGACGGAACAACCAAATCTGATGGGCATACATTGTGGAATTTCGATTTCTAAGGAAAAATTTAGAACCAAAAGTCACCGACGGACGGGGGGAAATGATGACACTACTAATGTGTATTAATGTGAATAATGAACACTGTGCGCATCAATTGTGAATAGATTTCTGGAAGGCTTTTTGCGAGTTCATTGGGCATTTACTAGAAGTACGAGATTGTATGGGATACATCTTGGTAGTACCCCAACTATAAAATTCCTGTCTTGATATATTTCTGTCGTTCAACTAGGCAAGTTACAATTTGTTGCCTGATTAAAAATTTTTAAGTAGTAATGAAAATGCCAAATCATTGATAATTGTTCACATACAACCATACACTTCCTATCAATAAGAATTTACCAAAGAAAAGACTAGAAAATTGCTAATGTTCATTTTTGCAAGTAGAGTGTACGGGAATAATGACTTATTTCGGGGAAATCTACATATTTTTATAGCTCCTTATTATACTAAACAGCAAGCTATTAATAATGTCTTTAAAGCCCTGTTCAAGTGTTTTTTATTACCTTTAGGGTTTGTTCATTTCATATGTTGTGGACACCTTGCATATCTGGAGATATGCTTCAAAATGTACGTGAAGCAGAAAGCTTGATATGTTAGCGTGGTATTAGGGTGTTGACCTTAATTCGCTGGGGTCATTTCCTGTACGACGCGGGAAGGAAAGACAAAAGTGCCTACTGATTTGTCCCAGTCTTCTTTGCGCTGCGGATAGAAAACCTCACAGGATTAGGTTTCCCATCTTTTACGTGTGTGTGTATATAGCCCATTCATTTTTTAACCTCCCAGGAGAAACGTCGGGGAGAGAGGAACGGATCAAAAAAATGTTACGTCTCCAAAGGTTTCTTTCTCAATATTTGTTATCTGATGCATGAATAGCAGGGTCGCAATATTTGGCAAAGACAGCGTCCGTGTAAGTGCCCTTGGCGTTTTAATTAGTTACAAAAAAGAAATATATATTTAAAGTATATTTTTATGCAAAGTTTTTAATGTATCATATTCTCTAAAACTCTCTCTCTCTTTACATATATATATATATAATCGACTATCGATAATTCGAAGTAGAAAGAACCAATGAAAAACTTCGAATTATCAAGAGTTCGAATTATCAATAGGGAGGAAAATATTCCAAAAATACACATTTTCCAAATTACACAATTTACATTATTTCGGCCCACTTTAATTTGCTCTCTTCTCTCTCTCTCTATATATATATATATATGTGTGTACATACAGTCGACTCTCGATAATTCAAACCTTCGATAATACGAACCTCTTGATAATTCGAAGTATATGCTCAGTCCCTAGAAAAAAATCTTGATATTTCGAACTAAAACAATACTTTTTGGTACACTCAATATTTCAAAGTAAAATCTGTGGCTGGTCAGACTACAACACGCGATAATTTGAAGTTATCTTATAAAAATCTCGACCATTTGAACACTCACAATCAGGTACAGTCCTGTATCAAACAGATTGGAGCTTATAAGTTTTCTATTGTATTGTCTCTGAATGTCTTCCCTCTAACGTAATTCCTTTAATGACCCTCTGTCTGCTAATCCTTCTTAGTGTTTTCCGGTTCCTCACCCGAAAAGACACTTTCATTGCTTTCCTTTTTCAAGTGGACAATAGACCAACCGCACCTGTTGCAAGCCATCCATATCTTTCGTTTGACACGTGGCCTTGCTACACATGTGTTCATAAAAGATGGTCCGCTATTGTGAAGAAGAGATGCGTAGGATTATTTCTGAAAGCATTCTTTTAATACATGACTTTTAACTTCTGTATAATATGCTCTTTTTAAAAATACTCTAAAATAATTTTATACAGATGCACAATTGTTGTTTTATTATATAGTTTTAAATTTAAATGTGTTAGAAAAAAATTTCTCTTGTGTATTTTGGGATTTATTTTGTACCCTCTTGATAATTTGAAGTTTTTCATTGGTCCCTCCAACTTCGTTGGTCCAACAACTTATAATTGTTTTCCTTTCTGGAGTACACGATCAAAAAGTTTAGAGACCAGTGCCCTATACAATAGATTTATGTCTAGTTATTCAAACCATTCAACAAAACACTTCAACTACATAAATATTTTCTGTTTAAGGGGGAAAGTCATTGAAAATTCATGTCAGTTTATGATGATAAATAGCAGATCTTTCTAGAAGCATTTTATGTTTGTATAATATAATTTGAAGAAAAAAAAAAACTTATCAGCAATGGAGAATACAAACCGAAAACTCAGTTCCAAATTTGAAATGAGAAGAAGAACATCTTCTAATTATATATATATATATTTCAATCTTAAAAGAAGTATTATTGTATAAATGAGATAAAAGAATTGTAATTTGCATAAAAAATAATTTTGTGAATTTCGAAAGGAAGAAAAAGGAGGGGGGGGGGGATTTTCTTTTGTGTAATAATAAATCCTCTTTGGGAATGAGATGCAAGGAACTAGTAAATATGTTTCAATAAAAGATAGAAATTCTAAAGAGAAAATAATATTATTCTATTCTGAGAGAATCTGGACTTAAATTAACTTCTTGAAAAGAAATAAAAAGAAAAACGGAGTGGAAAAAAAGAAAAGATATCTAAATATAAAAAAAATTTGAAATGAGCATCTTCGAATAATAGTGAAAAAGTGAAATTTGTAGGAGTTAAATAAATCAGGATTATAAAATTGTAATATTGGATCCAAAATTTTAAAAAAAATATTTCCTTGTATTATAGGTTGATGCATAATTATCCGGCATTTTTTCAACAAATTTTATTTAACAAAATCAATAACAATATTTGAGAAAAACATGTGTAAACGATTATTCGGGAGCGTAGTCACCGTCTACTTCAATTACTGCTTCCCATTTGTTTGGCAGACGGCCGATTCCACGAGCGAAGAAGACACGATTCTTAGAGGCGATCCATGCTTTGTCATCGGCCACAAAGTCATCCAATCGTCGATTTCGAGCCTGATCTTCGAAATCCGATGGCCGACCTCTCCCTGGCTTATCCTCCAAGCTGGTTATCACCTGATAGAAACATGCAAACAACTCCCTACATTGACTTTCGCTGATTGTTCCTTTGCCAAAAAGTTCGTTGAGATCGTGAAATGACTGTGCTGCTTTCCATCCTTTCTCGAAGTGGTAGAGCATAATATGGCGAATATGACAATGGTTTTCGACACGCATTTTTCTAAAACAATAGAGAAGATTATTTTTACACAAAAATAATAAACAAAACGCTGCTTTTCACTTATGAAAAACGTGTTGATATAAACGCCAGATAATTATGCATCAACGCAATACAATGTCCATTAAACGAAGGCGTAATATTTTGAAGAAGTATTTGATTTGTGTGATGAACGCGTAAAATGCGAGACAAAGCATATTTTTTTCAGGACTTTTATCTACTTAATGAAAGTAATTGCTAAGAGAATCCCTGTGTAAAAAAAAGAGGGGAAAGACAATATTTCATTTGATACCTTAAACATATTCTTTGATCCGTAAGTCTTTTCACACTTCAAATCGGACGTTATAACCTTACATCTACATATACGTAAATAAGGAGTCATAGGAGTTAAAATAATGCCATTACTTATCAAACACAGAGATACTTAAAAAGCTCGTGAAAGCTGCAGAATACGTATGTCAAGTGTCTGTAAAAAGAGTAGGGGGAAAAAAAAGCAATCTAAAACTAACTTGTCATCGTTGAATGGAGCATGAAGCATCATATTTCAGCTCTTACAGTTTCCTTAAGATAAACCCTTGAAAGGATCCGTGGCGTTAATAATTTACACAAAGAAAGTAAAAAAGTCTATATTACAATCTCGAATGAAGAGTACTGAAGAGCATGTTTCGTCAAAATATAATCAATTTCTCTGTTAGTAATCTTAGCAGTGAAAAAATATCCAAATAACTGCAATGATTTTAAATAATGGCAAAAAGTCGTAAACAAAATGTTATTTAAAAAAAACTGCCTAGACTATGAAAGGAAATGTTTAAATTAAGCTTCATATAAAACAAATAAATGCATCTTCAAAAATATGTGGTGAATGTTTAAGGTATCCGACTACCCAAAAATTGTGAATTTTGCCAAAAATTGACAAATTTTTTTAATGATTTTATTTTATGGGCCATCTTTTTGCTTTATAAAAATACCAAGTTTATCATTTTCCGTTCACTAGAACAAAAACTACAAGTGTTTTGGTAAAAGCAGATGCCATTACTTTAACCAAGATGTCATACTTTAAAACGCGTTTTACTCGAAATGTGATTGTTTGAAAATAATCAAACGGGGTCAGCGATTGCTAAAAAAGTTTTGAACATAATTCGCTGAAATTTTTTTCTGTAAGTTCTGTATAATAGTAGAATTGTTTAACCTTCAGATTTTTCAATCACTGTTTTATTACAAAATTTACAGTCCCTTATGTGAATATAATCACTCTTTTTTTAAGCAATTTCATATAATAACTGAGATAAAGTTCTCTAGTTTTTGTAAAAATTAAAATATCTCTTATCCTGAAGGTCATTTCAAAACTGAATAATATAGCAACACATTAGATTGAAAAAATTGAAAATTTGTTCATAAACCTTTCGTACAGATTGGACCGCGTTTATGCTATTTTTTGTCAATTTTTACCTATTTTTTCTCATTTTAATAATAGTAATTTGTTTTCCTCTTCTTAATTTTAGCACATTTTTCGTAAAATGCACTAAACAAATCTGAAAATAACAACAACAAAAAATCCCCATATCTTCTTTTTTTTTTTAAAAAAAAAAAAGTTGTCGCAACCAGTCGGATACCTTAAATGAAAAACGGCAGTATTGCTTGTATGGCATTATGAAATGCAAGTTAAACATTTTTCAAGTAAATGTCTACAATATTAGAATGTTTTAAATGTTCTTCATAATAACTATCTTTATATCTCTGAATAAGCTATTGGAAAAAGCATTTTAAATTACTTTCTCTGATTAATGAATGAATCTTTGTAAATGTTCTCAGTTATATTTTTAAAAATATCTCTTTGTAATCGTGATGTAAATTTAGATGAAAAATATAATTTTATCCTTTAAAAATACAAATTGTAAACAGAAAAAGCATTGATGATTTAGGTAAACGAATATGAACAATTATCTAATGAATATTTGAATATTCAAGCTGGAATAAAGATTGAATCAAAAACTGAACAACAACTGGGTTTTTAAAAAGTTTCCTCAACATAAATGTTTTAATCGTCCTTAAGATTGGAAGATAAAGAAATAGAAGGAACAATACATCGAAACGCCTGAATTAAAATGATCGACGAAGTACATTTTCAAATTTTTTGGAAATTATTTAATATTTTAATAGAAAAAATATTGTTGAATTATATTTTCGATTTTTTTTATACTCATATTTTTAGTTAGTTCAATCTTAGGTTCTAGTTAAAGCTTTAAGAAATGAGAAATGAAAATGAAAATAAAATATTAGTTCATTAAAATCTAAATAAATTCAATTGCTGTGAAAAATGCTTGGAATGGAGTGTATTCCAGAGCTGTGTGGTTAATTCAATTTTTAATGTAAAAAAGTTCATTCAGAAATAGTCATATTAAGTTTTTGGATCCAATGCAGTGACTTTACAATATTACCGTCTCACTTCTTTAGTTTACTATCAACTGTCTCATTAAAAAAATTTCCTTAAGAGAATAACAAAAGATCCTTTTTTGAAAATAATTAATCCTTGTCTGTCGCGAATTTTTTAACTGCAAAAATAATTAACACATACATTCTAATTCGCAGTTATGCGAAACACAGGACTCGACTTTTTGACCCTGAGACCAAAAATAAAAATTCTCAAAAAAAAAAAAAAAAAAAAGATTGCAGCCATGTTTTTTCTTACGAGTTATTTTCCATTAGTATCTTTCTGTTCAATTGTTAAACTATGTCTATGATAAACTAATGAAGAATAATATTTGTCAACATAAAATTTCAATAATAGCTATTGATAAATAACAGGTATTCTCCCTCTAATAAAAATAAAAGAGAATAAGAAAGAAAAGAAATCAAAGAAGAAAAGAAATCATCACATAATTGAGCTTAAGAAGAATAATAGAATAAATGCGTTTCGAAATAAGTAATATATACGAGTTATTGAATTTCGATTAATCTTTTCAGATTAATGCACATTTCTTGCAATCGAAAAGTTTCGAGTGAGTTATTACCCACTGAGAATTATTCAGAACAACAAAATCCACCCGCACAGAAAATAGCAATTCGAATATTTTCTCATTGGTATATCCTATTAATTAGATTAGTAATAATTTCTAAATGTTTGTGCCCCTTTATATCATGGCTGTAAATACTAGCTAAAATAAAATTGTCTATTTCATATATACTGATATTCAAAATTAAGAACATTTGCATACTTTGTCGAGTTTCATGAAAAGATTTGAGTGAAATGTAAAAATTCTGCTTCGAAACAAAGATGCATATCTTGTGTTACTAATATGTAAGCGTATATGTGTGTTGGGGCAGAGCTAGTTGAGTAACAGGATTCATAAGCACAAGTGCCAAAATCCGCAATTCATGCGTCTGCACGTTTCGCAGAATTTATTGGTGTATTTTTCCCCCAGTAATTAAATTCAAATTCAGACAATAAAAACGAGTAACTACCAATGTTTAGATGATGGAATGAGGTAGAGAACTGAGGGTAAGCTAGAAGCAGACTAGTCTCAAATCCAGATGTGTAGAGAGTTCAATTTAACGTCCTGCGATGTGTTCAACTTACGCAAACAACAGTTCCGGAATACCGGATCCGTTAAATGAAAGCCTGGGCAAGATCGTCCAAGAACCACGACAACTAGAGAAGATCACCATTTGTCTATTGTTGCGAGGCATAACAGGGATGCTACAGTTTCTCATCTCTCTCGTGGGCTATATGTGGCCACGGGATCCGAGTTTCAATTGTGGCTGTTTCCAGAAGACTTCATGAGAGAAGGCTGTTAGAAGACCTTTTGATTGCGTCTCACTCAGTTTTGCGAACAGGAGAGTCCGTTTAAAAGGATGCATAGATCATAAGGATTGGAGCATGGATCAAGAGGTGACCGTTCTCTTCACTGATGAGTCCCGGTTCAGCCTAATCAGTGATTCTCGCCATACTTTCATGTGGAGAGAACCAGGAACTTGCTACCTGTCCTCCAATGCCCGAAAAATTGAACATTATAGCATAGGAGGCTTGATGGTCTGGGAAGGTATCATGATGGATGACCACACAAACCTCCATGTTTTTTAAAAAGGCACTATGGATCCTGTGAGGTATAGGGGTGAGATCTTGGAGCCCTATGTTTGACTTTTCATGGGTGCAGTTGGCCCTAATTTGATTTTAATGGATGCCTAGACCACATAATCTGATCAACGAATTTCTGGAAAGTGAGGATATTCGCCGGAGGGATTGGCCAAGCAGATCTCCAGACTTCTTTCCTATAGAGCCTGCCTGGGACGCTCTCGGGAGGACAATTGCAACTAGCAACCTCTCTCTGAGAACCATCCAATGCCTGAAAACAAAGTTTCTAAATGAGTGGGATTAACCCTTTAACTATCATGCCCGAGATTATCTCCGGCACGGCACTAGGGCTCCAAAATATCCCCCTCGAGTATTATGTAAGGTAATTTTTATTTTGAGTGCCTTTTATTGTTATACCCGAATACATATCGGAAGAAATTTATTTCGGATTCATCTCATTGTCAAACTCGAACCTATATCGGGAAAAGTTAATTTGGGCTCACAAAATCACATAAAACTGAATTACTGAACTACTATTAGGGATTCATTTTTTATTTATTTGTTTGTTATTCTTTTAGAAAATAATGTTCCACAATAAGCGAACTTTACCACTGCCCCGCTGTACACAGCCACCTCAAATGAATATGCAGTTGCTACAAAACCTTAACAATTTTTATACATTACAATTTAAAATATAAATTTTTAACTGTTATTTTATTTTATACTAAACATTTGATTTTTGAAATTAAAAAATTTGACAATTTAAGTACCCAAATTATCAACAAAAAAAAATTGACAGTTAAGGGGTTAAAAAGAGAGAGAGTTAGTAAATATATTTCCAGTATAAAGTCACGGTGCCACGCCTGTATATCAATAACTAAATTTTTTTTGTTCTATTCTGAAACTGTTGTTTTATACCTTCCGACTACAATGAGTGTTATGCAAGATCATGCATGTGTAATATAACTGTTAAATATGTTTTTTTATTATATCAACCCTATATGCATACCAAATTTCATTAAAATCTGTCCAGTAGTTCTAGAGATAATGGACTAAATCTGAAAATTCTCTTAATTTTAAACACCAGTGTACATCACGTATTATAATTGCATAATGTCAGAGTATTTTTATTTACTTTAAAACCATAGCATCTATGATAGTTTATTTAAAAATTAAATAATGATTTACCGCATACTCATTTATTGAGTAGCTAAAATTTATTAATAAGCATAAAGTACTTATTGATATTTCCCAGCGAATTTAATGAATAAGAATATCAATTCTCTATTAAAATTTGGTACAAACTGAATGTTTATTTCGAAGAAGACACTTTATCGAGGTTTAAGGTGCATAAATTAGGAGAGATGTTTCAAATGGTCGTGTAGAAGTTAAAAGTACGTGCTGAGTGTAAATTCGACAACCATGTCACTTTATTTTTGATGGCCAAAATTAACAGCTAGGAAAATTAGTGAAAAAATGGACAGGCATTATGATATAAGTGTGCATTTTATTACTAGGAAATAGTTGCAATTTGCAAAAATACAGTAAAGTTGATACCTCGAATATTGAATGCAATTTAAAAGATGAAAAAAACAAAAAATTGTCAGACGTTTGAATTTTATGTAGCAAAGAAAAGATGAGTTTTTGACGCAAATTTTAACATGTGGTGAAAGTTGGAGGTACCATTACACCCTTGAGATAAACGTCCAAAATGGAATAGAGCAAAAACAGCTAAACTGCTATACTAAAAGCAATAACTTGGTTACCTGCTGAAAGTATTTTCGCAGCTGTTTTGGAGATTCACAGGTTATTGTGTACGGTAAATTTCTTCTTGGTTAATGTACATTTAACTCAAAGTATTATAGAGAACTTTTCCAAAAGATCAATGCAACATATCGGACCAAAAGGTGCTCTGTTGTAATCCACATTGTTTTCTTTTTTTTTTGTACAATGTAAGACCCCTTTCAAAAATTAAAAAATCAAGTAAAATTACGAAATCTTCATTGAACTACATTCGAATACCCTTCGTATAGTTCATACTTTGCATATTTGAGTTATCATTTGCATGGACTTATTAATGAAGCATTAGAATATAGATTTACATTGAATAAAGGAGGACGTCTTCGCAATTATAGCTCCTTATATATCTTATTTCTCTTTTATAATATAGGAATTTTAAGAAATCAATGCTTTCGAAAACATATGTTAATCTAAATCGATTTGTTTTGACTGTTTATTAATTTCACATTTCAAGAAACACGAGGGCCATTGGCGATGAGCCTCGTAATTTCAAACCTGTGTACAAGTGACGAGAATGATAACTGAGCTAACCCCCCCCCACACACACACACACTCTAAATTTCCATGCCATAAGAATTTGAGGATTTTGAACTTCGATAGATTTCACGCACAACAGCCTCTCTAATACGCCAGGATTTCAATAGCACCAGCATTTAAGTCTGTGAATACTTCTGGCCTCTACCACGCCCACGTGGTATATGCCTCGATGCCAAGTTCATTGGTAATTTTTAAGTATGTTCTTTTCATGTGTGACATTGAATCCCGACATAGTGATGAACTGGTACAAAAGCGCAGAATCTATTTCTTTTAATATAAGTCTTTAATATATTTTCATCTTTCTGATAACAATAAGTTATACTGTTAACTAAATTTTCGGAATAACTGCCTTACATATAGTTAAAATTACTGAAATTAAAATTACTGTAGAAGAAATGACAGGGATAATGATTTCGATAAAGTCACTTAACACACTTATATGAGTACATGCCACTTTTAAAAATGCAGCAAACAAGGCTTATAAAACCCACTTTTCAACATATGTGTCTTAAATAGATACATTTTAAAAAGGAAATACAGCAGTTACAATCCATTTTTATCGTGATATGACTAATTAGGGCTGGGAAGGATTTCAGATAGGTTTTACTATCATTGTGTAGCTAGATTGAGAAGCTGTATTCGAACACTTTCCAAATTCTCAGACATGGCGTTATGTGAAAGTTTGGAAAGTGAGGGGACAACTTAGATGTCACCAACAGCTCTCGTCTTACTTCAGAATGTTAATTGAATACAAAGCAAATCAAAATATGTATTGAGAAAAACATCGTTTGCGTCGTTTATTTGGAGCTATTTGGCCTTAATATTGAGCGCTGGTAATATTGCCATTGTGATAACTGAATGGTCATGGTCACAAAATCATGATTGGCTTTATTTCAGTCGAATTATATGGTTTTGAATAATGATTCTTCATCTTATAATGAGATTGATACACATTAAATTCGTTGATGTTCAAAGTAGCACCTTCATGTAGTATGGAAATAGGAGAGTGTAGTATCAGTTCGGGTCATATCACAATCATTTGACCGTGGCTTAAACCAAATTGTACGTTACCAAAGCTCTTACGTTACTTGTTGAGTGTGATGTTAATAATAATTAAGAATTTTATTCTAACTAATAAAAGACAGGAGAAGGGATGTACAGACACAGTTGTTTTATCCTAGATTCTAAGAACCTAAATTATAGTGAAAAAAATATCTCTGTATTTCATTTATTATCTCCATACATCAAGCTGAAAAGCAACTAGAACATATTAAGATATACTTTTTTAAAGAAATTTATGGTAGTAATAATTGTTATAAGAATTATGCTTAGAATATAGTCACTAATATATTCTTATATTATTTTTTTAGTAATTCACATTATTTTGTTGTACATATATTTACATATTTTCGATATAACATACAAAAGAATTTTTGTAAATCTCCCATTCAATCCTCAATTGGGAGTATAGGTATACCTTAGATTACCCATAATACCCAATAACTGCAGTAGTCGAGTGGCCATGAAAACCATCGCGTAGATGGTGTTGTTTCTGTCAAGTCGGGGTCTGAGTCTTGATGCTACTTAAGTCCTGCCGTTCACAGGGATTGATTCCCATTAAATTTGTTGAAGTTTCTGGCGTGATGTAAACATTTGAAAAGAGAAGTGCCAGTTCAGTTCGTCCTGAACTCTAGTGTCCGTCACCAGTAACTCTAGTGTAACTTCAAAATATGTGAAGCTAATAATCAATCATCCTCCCATATAATATCCTAACCAGTATGATTCTAAATAAAACATTCAAAAAGAAGGTGTTCTGTATTATTTCACGGATACGTGTTCATCTTTTTAAATTGCAGTGAAACTCATCTAAAAAAAAACGATTTATTTCCAATCGACACAACATTGGTTACGTCAGTGAGCCCATATTAGCCGGAGACTAGGATTGTAAATCTATATAAATCCTATGCAATATAATGCTTAGTCGTAGCTCACGGCTCAGCAGACATCGATAGAATCGAGTGACTGACAAAGATATATCTGCAGCTCCAATGTTATGCTAAAGCCCAAAAGAATACTATATTGTCCATCACTTCTATGAAGATGGGCTGTCTGTCATCCCTTGGTGACCTCATATTAGTGGTCCCTTGAGAGGAGCTTAGACTTCTAGTTCTCAAAGGGCTATCTCTAGTTCTAAAGGCGGTTTCACAATACGAAAATCCTTCCTCACAGAATATCACGTGAGCTTGTTTGAACTCTGTTAATTAATCATATGTTACTCTACGTTTTTGGCGAGTCATTCTATAACTTCGGATTAATCATTTAGTGCTTTTTATATACTGATCATTTAGAAGTTTAGAGGGTGTTGCTCAGACCACACACATTGCATAATCACATTATATTTTAATCAATTATATATCCTAATCTGTTTTGCCTTTCTTTAAGTTTTGTTTAAATTGTATGACTATTTCATAGCGTTGGAATTTTCACAAGCTGTAGTGTAAAACTGTTGTTTGTCATATACAGATATAGTATGAATACTCGTTACAGCTGCCATTTCTTATGGGCGATTCTACAATCAAGCATTTAATGGAACTGTTGTGTGATTATTTAGAATAACAATTTTTTATCTTAATTTGTGTTTGCCTGTTTATTTGTTAATAAATATTTGTATAGATTATAATAACATTTTTTAGAATGTCCTTGCTTTATAGTTTGATGGTATTACACTCATCTGCTTACTGCGTTTCAATAAAACAACTTTTCTTTGTTTCGAACTTCCCCTTTTTCAAAGTCAAATACTATTTAAAAACCAAAACAAGAATTAAAAAATTAAAGTTGACCTTTAAAATGTTCCGGTGGTGTAGACTTTTTATTTATTTATATGTGTTATTCTTTTAATTTTAGTTCTTGAAATTTTAAATGGCAATCAGGTTTCATTTGTAGCGTGTAACGCGAAAACTTCATTTTCTTTCGTCTGTCCCATTAAAACT
Source organism: Trichonephila clavata (assembly GCA_019973975.1). NCBI lineage: Eukaryota > Metazoa > Arthropoda > Arachnida > Araneae > Nephilidae > Trichonephila > Trichonephila clavata. Next base: position 281,999 of record BMAO01025158.1, on the reverse strand, counting down.
GATGCAATTCAAGCATGACGGTTACAAACAGTTGACTGACATCTAAAACCTCAACAAACTTTCGAGAAAACTTCTCTAAATTCCTCCTTCAGCATCTCTCTCTCTCTCTCTCTTTCGTTTTGATACTCCATCTCTTTTTCAAATCGAAGGCGTTTGAGTGAAACGAAAACTGTTTTTTATGGCTACAAGCCAGGTCTTCTTTCAGGATTTTAACTAACCGTCTCTGTCAAGTTTGAGCAGTTTGATGCGAAGACTGACAAGAAATACCGGTCATAGAGTTCAGAAATGAGATAGGTATTCACCCAGAAAAAAAGGAAAGTCAAGAAAAAGAAAGAATTTGAGATGGTAGCTAAAAAGGAAAATGATCATTTACCATCTAATTATTTTGACTCTCGTTAGTAGAAGATGAAAATCTGGCAATCTTAGAGTGGTAACTGAAAGACTGAAGAACTACATCATTATCAGAATTGAAAGCTCAACCAAAACATAGAGAAACAGTAAAAACAATGTCAAAATTTCATATAGAAAACTGCTTTATACTTGAGAAAAAAAGGCTAATATTCTTTTTCAATGTGAAAGGACATCTTTTTTAGTATAGTTATAACTTAAAGTGGTTGGATTAAAAAGCTTATTTCGGATACGAGAGGTGATTTTATTTTCCTTTTTTCTATGAATATCAAGTAATAAAATCGGAATATTTAACAAAAACTCCACATAAATTCACTTTTATAAGTAGTTTTTTGATTATAATCATTAATTTAATCAAAGAATTTTGAGCAAAAGAGGTATTATATATATATATATATATAGAGAGAGAGAGAGAGATTAACTTTGCTAATTCATACAGATTCTTTTTTAAATTTAATAATGAATATTCCAACCATTAAATTCTTCAAAGAAAGCAGTTTTTTTTTTTTTTTTTTTTTTTTTGCATTTCACACTTTTTTCCATTTTTTATTTACTTTTAATGTCTTTCTTTTGCTTTGCTAGTTCTTTGATGCTAGGAAACATAAGTATTACAACTGCTGCTTTTGTAAATGTAAATACTTCTTATGTTATTGTTTGCTAAAATCTGCTTTTATTTATTCACACTAAAGAAACCTAGCATTGACTGTAGAACATGTTGAATGATCATTAATTATTAAAATATTAATAATGGATACAAATTTTGAAAGCCATAAAAATTATGAAATGTTTATAAATAAAAAAAAATCTTTTCAGGAGAAAAATGCTTTAAGAGAGACATTATATTTTAATTGTTTTGAAATGCTTTTGATCATAATAAGTTTAATTTTGTCTCTTGTTGTACTAAATTTACTATATTTATTTTAGAATTGAAGGGAAATATATAATGTATTTTCAGACAAATACATAAATTCATCCTTCTTCTGTATCTTGTAATTGCTTTATATCTTTATTCATGAAACTATGCTCAGAATTCTTGTTCTCCTGTTTTACCATTTTTAAAAGCCATTATTGTTCATGCGTACATTTTTTTAAAAGTACAGTTTTGATTTTATCTTTATTTTGATGCTAATGCAGAAGTATTTATTATAATAATAAGTCAAGGATTATTTAACTTTTTGTGTACTCAGGTTTCTAGAATAAAATATGATTAGAAATAAATACTTTAGTTTCAAATTTTATTACTATGCATAGTATATAAAATTATTTTTTGTTTCATTAATAATGTTATTCCGACTACTTACTTCATTAGAGTTATGTTATTTTATTGTACTTGTAAGGTATTATTTTATAGCAACCTGAGTACTTCTTGGTTAATTGTATACTGCCTAACTTGATAATGAACTCCGCCGTCAATAGCCCTCGTGTTACTTTAAAGGCTACTTTCAGTCAAGTCAAAATATTAATTCATAGATACATAAACTAATACTCTTATTTATAAATGAGAGTAGCTGAACAGTGTGACATTAATATTCACTAACTCAAGTATCCATAAATGAGTTCCAACTCTTCGAATCATTCATTAACATAGGATAATTTTAAAGCTGATTTTCTTATTGATGTCTTATTTTATTTATTCCATTTTCGATATCTTATCAACATGTTTTTTAACGTTGTATTAAACAATACAAAACAACACAAATATTTATATTTATTGTTGAAAAGATTAAGATCATCAAATATATCACAAATTATAAATGCAAACATCTCTTCTACACAGATTAAAATTTTATAATTTGTATTTTGCTTTGGATAGTGAACAAATTTCAAATTTCTACCATTTGATTCAAGTATGTACTACTTTAATAATGTACTTAGATCGAAACTGTTATATGAGAATAAATAATGATTAACATATAATAAATAATAGATACATTGTCAGGAATGTTTGGATGTGTTGATATTAATAAAAAATATAAACAAAACTTCAAAGGATATGTTATTTATTTACTCCAAAATAATGTGAGCAAAATAATCAAACGTAGTTTTACAGCACACAAATTTTATTTGCATTATACATATCCAAATTGATAAATAATATGTTTTAATACAAAGTAGTCAAGATATTTTCCTTGTGAAAATATTTTTCAATGTATCTGTTCTTATAACATAACAATAGCAACAATATATACAAATAGACATATCAAAGAATATAAATAATCTATTTATGTACGTTATGAAACATTCGTTAGATAATTATCTTATTGAAAAAGGAGATAGATATCAAAAAGAATAAGATACCAAAATTAATACGAATTATCTTCTAATGAAATTCAATTAAAGTGAAATTTAAAAGTAAAGTAAAATAAATAAAAGTAAATCAAACAATTTAATAAACTTTAGACGAAAGACATCAGTGAAATTTTTTTAGATATATTTGTGTTTAAAATTAAAGAAAATACATTAAATTACAAGTACAAATATTTAGCAGATTCGTAAGATCATTCCTGCTCTTTTAAAAAAATTACCCTTTTCATTGATGAATTTCACAGATTTAATATTTATCTTTCTAAAACATTTAATTCAGCATTTTACCCCAAGGAACTACAAAAAGTGCCTACAAATTTGATTTTTTTCTCTCCTTTTTTATGCATTAATACATTAAATAATGAATTGACGTCAAAGAAAAATACTATGAAACCGAATTTTCTGATTTTTATATTTTGTATTATATTGTGAAAATATTGATAAATTATTCGTATATGCTTACAATAAAAATTGATGAGCTCTTTGAATACATAAATTCTATTTTCTACTTAAATTTCCTTTTAAAAGCCTTATAAATTCATTTTAAGATTATTTTTCCTGTATATTAAATTTATAAAACATATATCATACATCATCATTATATAAGTTCTTCAGTTTTACGTAATTTTAAGTCCCACTATAGTTAAATAAATGATACATTTCATTCATGGAATATTTATTATTAAATTTTATTCGCATTTAATGATTTAAGGCACTTTTAGACAAATATAAAAATATGATTTTACATCAAAAATTATTACTTTTATATGGTTTTGACAATAAAAATTTTTAGACTAAAAAAAAACCATGAAAAACAGGGAATGTATTCAATTTTTGCTCGCACACATTTGAAAGCAAGTGCTTACATACATTTCAGATATAAGATATACTTCAAAGCAAATGTTCACACATATTTGCTTACAAACATTTAAGAACATTTCTTGCGTACATAACTTTACATGCTTACATGTTTAATAACATTTATAAAGATGAAAAATGGGTTCGATACGGAATTCTGTAAACTGCATTCTGGAATTGTAGCATACAATTAACCTTGTTACAATCTAAAAATACGTTATGAAGGAATTCAAAATCACTGTATAGTTCTTTATATAAAATTGTATATTTTTAATAATAATTGAAAAATTTTATTTTTCCCGATTTCGTACAGTAAATAATTATTTATATAATTGTTTACAAGAGTATTAAATGATCATTATTATTATTTCATACTATGACCCTTTATAAGTTTTCTAAGGAGAATGGCAAAAATGAATCAAATTATATAATTAAAAAATTCATTGTTTTTAACTTACTGACAGTTTTAATGAAATATATGACCTGTTTCGATTGCCTTATATATTATTTTAATGTGAAATAAATTCTAAAAAATAGTTTATATAGTAGTTTGTATATGAAAGGCCCCAGCTTATTAAACTGTGTAATTTTCTTTAAAGAGGACCCGGAATTATTGAAACTTAGTATCTTAGTTTACGTCAATTTCAAGCTCTTGCGAATATTTATCAAAATAGCTCTGACGATATTATAGTTTTATTAGCTAAAAAGCAAAACTATAAAATTTGATCTAGTGTTTCTACTATTTTTTAATTTATCTGTAAAAAATACTGTCTTGCTTTCATTTCAAATAATTGGAAACAAAATATACATCTAAGACAAAATATAATTAAAAGTAAATTATAAATGTTTTTGCTGTTTATCAAGATTTGTAGAAATTTTTATAACTTTTTCTATTAAGTATATTGAATATGGTACCTTTTTATTTGTTTTGATGACTTAAAGCTAGATGCCATCAAGAGTGCAGTTTGCAAAGAATTTTTTCTTTCATTCTAATGAGGCTGCGGATTGGAAATTACCATTTCAGACCTAGTACATTCTCCGGGAGCTGGTATCACTTTTAATGAAGCACCATATAGGCGAATATCAATTGCCCCAATGTTTGTATTTTTGACACCCAGTTTCCCACCCAGAGGGAGGCACTTGAGCTTTAACGATGCGAAATTGTACTAGGAATTAACTTTTTCCGATAGCACCCAAGCTAAACAGGCACACTAGGGATCTTTAACGTGTCACAAATTTATACAACGTGGACGCTGTCAATTTTTTGCATCATAAGATTCAATGATTTGGGCAGGGGTCAATAGATGCAATTATGAGTAGTTGTGGAGCCTCACGAATCAATTCTATTGGTTACTGCTTTACTCTTTGAATATTGTATATTCACAGGAAATCTGACTTTTACTGTGTTAATGCAATACAAAAAAAGAGTATTCAGGAATATTTAAAATGCAAGACAATTTAACCTTACAAATGCATACGTGTAATTTTTGGTTACAAACTAAGGCAACTTCCGTTAAATCTGTAAGAAATTTAACTTATTACATTCGTCATATCTTTAAAACATTCACTGTGTAGATAATTAACTGAAAATTTCAGACAATCATGATTCTAAGCTGGGTACATCAGCATCCATGGTAATAGCTGACAGCAAAGAATTAGTATTAGGATTGATGTTCTGTACAATAAGTGACAAGTAATCTAAGCTGGAGACATTAGATGCTGATAAGTCAGATGTCTCTGTAAAAATAAAAAAAAGCAATTCATATAAATTCATAAATATAATATAACTAATTTTTATGTAAATATACACATATAAGTTATACAAAATGCTTTTATTTTTATATATTAATCAGTTTATTGATTTTTCTTTTACAATTTTCAAACAATAATCTGTTCTGTAAGAATTTCTTTAACAATATCAAATCTTAGCATTTAAAAACGAAAATTAATGTTTTTACAGATTAGTACATTTTATTTATTTTTCAAAGAGAGAGAGAGAGACTTACAGTAAAAAAAGTGTTAGTATCCTTAAGAGCCAGAATTTTGCATGTATTAAACTCTACAGGAACTATAAAAAGGTTATTTTTTATGATTAAATATTCATTAAGTACAGATTTAATGAAAATTTTCACTGAAATTCAAAGTAAAAACTTTAAAACAGTATTTTCCTTTTACGTTACTAACGAAATCCATTCGAAAATTGTTACATTATAACAAGAGAATGATATGTTTTCTTCTATGAGCAGGAATGCTTGAATATTATTACAATTCTCTTCGTACGCTACCCCAGTTTTTTTATCTTAATTCTTATCTCTTAATATTCTATTCACAATGTACTAGCTCAAATTTAATAATTCAAAATACACAAGAAATAAAATTATAAGTATTTTATGCATCTCCACAAAAGAAATGAAAATTAATTTTTTTAATTATTCAGGATGGTCTATAAAACTACTCTATTTCACAGAAAATTGTAATATTTTTATATTAAATTTATCAACAGATTTTCCTATATTTTCTTTTAAATAGTAAACCATGGATTATAGAGAAAAGAAAATTAAGTTATAAATTGGCTTATAGAAGTAAATTTTGCCTGGTGTTACCAATAAATATGGTATTATTAACCTGAATGACCAGTTGATAACCATATAATCACGATAATCAGGCTGCTATTATTTCGAGGCTTTCTAATGATAAGTATCTGTGCAAGAAGTAGAGTACTATTACCGGAAAAAACTGAGTTTAAATGAAATCTTGGGTAGTTTTTCATCGTTCTGAAAATACTTTTTTTTTCTAAATATAACTGAAAAATAGCAGAAAGTTTCAAGGATTATCAAACAAAAATTTATTAAAACCTCAGGTAAAAACAAAAATACTTATAATCCACAAAATTTATGCTACAAACTAAAACATTTCGCCTAGAGAAAATTAATCTGAGATCAATCTCGTTAAATTTGACACATCAAATATTGATACATTTTTAAGCAGACATAGAGTTTTAAAAGACTATACAAGCGACATTTTTTATCAAATATGCAATTTTTAGAGAAGAGTTACTTCCCCTTGTTATCAAATTCACAATTCGTGAAAAAATCGGATACATAATGGCTTTAACACACACTCTGTTCATTAGTGTGTTCTCATAAGAGCAACATTGAGGAAGAGGAAATGTCAAGCATTTTTTACTCATTTATAGTCCTTATTTGTTTTATTTTTTTAACTATTTACTCAACATTATTCTCGGGAAAGTCTGTAATAAATATATGCGTAGTTGAAGTATAGCTGAGGATATAAAAATATTTTAAAAATTAAAAATAAAACCTAACATTTTGATCAATTTTTTGAGATTTCTGAAGAGTTAAGTTAATTAAAAAAATATTAATAGTTAACAAACAACTTTTCAAAAAAATCAGTTTAGACTAGTAAAACCTAAGAGAGAGAAATGTTAAAAAAAGTTGACTGCTTTTTTTAACGTTTCCTTTTTTTGGTACAAGACACAAATAAAATAAAACAAATTAAGTCACTCTTTTTTTTTTTTTTTGTAAAACTTGATGACAGATAAACAATTTCTAATTTCCTTAAAAAATATTTTCGGTATGAATTACTAAACGTAATCCTGGAGCAGTCTTTTAATTTTTTTTTTATTTCAAAGTATGTATGTGAAAATTTTTAATTTCTGTGGCATTTTTCTCATAAAAATATAGTAAAAAGTAGTATACGAGTCATAGAAAATTCATTAATCAACATGAACAAGAAAACCTATAATCTGTAACAAGAAACAATTAAAAATTAGGTAATTAATAGAGAACATATTTTATACAATAATTAAACTTAAGGATAGAGCCAAAAAGTTTAAGCTAATGTTATGAACTTACTTTTTTTTATTTACACATATATATTTTCCTTATACAATTCTATTTATTATAGTAATGACAATTTTGGTATAAGTACTAGTTGTGATTAGAAATAAATCAACGTAATAGTAGCTTAAAAAGCAACAATTAGAAATTCGTGGGTCACACCTACGATCCTCTCACGAAGTATGAATGTGCCATAACATACAACTTGAAAGTCGTAAATCTTAGGATTTTACTTTTATACTCCCCTTTACTAACCAACAGATTTCGCCTTTATATTCGAGAAAGAGTCATGTTAATTGAACGATAAGTAAGCTGTTTCCAGTATTCGTAGAAAATCTACCGAATTAAAAACTTTTAGTTTTACAGCGCTCATATTTATTTTGAATGTTGAGTAACGCTTTCGGGATTAATTCAAATGAGAAGCATAGCTGGAATGTCTGTGGTTAACTAAGCGAAACGCCGCAAGGGCAGTGATGCAAAGATAGATCCAAGAGTCCCGATCCGACTTCGTTTCTTTCGGAGGTGTGGGGGAACAAAGTGAGGGAATAGACAGGATCATCATCAAAGACAACCGTCTGTTATGACTGCAGAAATGCGTGACATTTTCAGACAAGGAGCTCTATTAAGAACACGATTTCAGACAAGGAACTGCGGTCATTATCAAAGCAACTGTTGCGTGCTGCTTTCTTCGGAAGAAGAGTAGGCGAATCTACCATTTGGGATGAAATTATGCAACGAAAGTGATTTTTTTTAAATGCTTTAATATCACTTAATAAGAACCTTCGAATTTTGGATAGTTTATCAGTCTAGTTAAGATGATGTCGCATTGAAGGCACATGCTCCAGTGGAGTAACGTGCACCCCCGCACCGGGGGGGGGCAGGGTTCTAAGGAGCCCAAAGCCTGACTGCCGCCAAGTACCTACTCTTTGTAAATTCCAACTTGGGGGCCCGAAACCTGATTTTACAGGGAGGGGGGGGGCTAAATGTTCTTCATTACGCCACTGACATGCTCAAATCATTCTTGAAGGAAAAATATTTCGTTTTTAATCCTACACCCGTCTGCAGTATTTCTGCCATCATTTACGGGCAACCGAATACTCGAAGAAAAGGTGTAAAACCAAGAATAAAATCTTTCATTTGCCTCAATAGAGTTGTCAACCAAAACTTCAGGGTGGCTCTTAAAGTGGTCTCCATTCAAATTACAATGATGGCACAAAAGGCAACAAGCTGAATCTATGATTCCTATTCGGTATAAATGATTTTGTGGGTAATTATGTCCAGTTGTCAACCTAAAATAATACACTTCAACGGCCCTAGACAAGGAATTAAGGATTTTATTATTTTTGTCGAGCAGGACTTTCCACTTTTTTACCACAGCAGCACCAATATACAAAGAAATTCTGGTATCTATTATTTTACTGTAAATTATTCTTTTGATAATACTTAACTGTATAGAAGAATCAGATTGGGTCCTAAGAGACCCGACTTTAGCAAATCTATCTGCCTGCTCATTTCCATAAATGTCATTGTGACTCGGAATCCACAGAAGAGTAACGCGGTCTCTGGTTTTAGCTAGATCGTGTAGTTTTATTCTCTAAGAATGAATTAGGGCATTTTAGTTATAATTTAAATTGATAAGTGACAAAATAGCAGCTTGTGAATCAATAAAGAAAATAATAATATGATCATGGCTATTTCTTATAACTCATCAATTGCATATATTATAGCCACAATTTTACTATCAAAATTGTCATAGTACTTTCCCACAGGGAAATTAATGAAAGAAAAATCTGTTTGTGAAAGAAAGGATACTTTTTCGTGAGAACTTCAAAATTACACCTATCCTAGTCCGTCTATTAAAAAAATAATCAAATGTATGCAGGAAACTCATACTTTTGCACAGCATATGAAGCTTTACAACTGAAATGACTCTAATGATGGTATTCGATGTGAATGTCTGTAAGACTTCTAAAGCTAATTAAACACATTGATCATACTTAGGTTCCTGTTAAAAATATATCTTACTGTGGTAACCAGAAGCGTAGCTACCACCGTATCAGCCGTATCAATGATACGGGGCCCCCAAGTTACAGGGGCCCCACCATGAGCAACTACAGTACCACTAACAAGGCTAAAAAGGGCCCCGAAGGACTTTTGATACCGGGCCCACTCAGAACTAGCTACGCTAATGGTGGTAACATAATTCTTAAACTATCAATTTCGGAAAGAAGTCCATGTAGCTTACATACTAAATATTTGTAATAAGTAATAGGTCATTAAGAAAAATCGTAATATATTTAACTTCATTCTGAATCTAAAGTGTAACAATCAGATGAAAATTATTATAAGGATAAATAATATTCATTCTGTTAAAATTCATTATTTTAGTTAATGTTTTATTACAAGCTTTTGATGTTTTTTTTTACAATATCGTATTCTATAATAAAGCTCAAAGATATAAGAGTTATTTTGAAACTATTTCTAATGCTACAAAAAGATTAAAGATATGTTTAAATTTAAATTTCGATAGCACTCTTTATATATATATATATTACGTATCACAAAAAAAAAAACAAGTTTAGAAAATTAGTTCAAAAAGAAAGTCTGCATAAATCTATAAACTTTAAAAAAAATTATGCTAGTTCATATGATTAACAGTTAAATGTTTCGACTTCAGCTGCATTTTTGACCTTTACCGTGATAAAAAATAGTAGTTAACAATTAGAGTTGAATTATCCACACACAACCACAAAATAGATAGATTTTCAATATTCTAGATAAAAATTTAGGCTTCAGGATTATTCCTTGAACGATTTTCACTGAGGGAATACTGAGAAATTTTCATTTAAATGTATACATTTACTTTCTGTTTCGTTTTTATTATATCAATAGAAAAAAAAAAAATTTAATCAAACTTATTTGCCCTTTTTGCGAGAAGCTCGCAATAGGTTGAATAGGTTACAAGCTCACATGGTGAATGAAAAGATGTTTATTAACGTCATGCTACAAAGTAACAGCATGGTTTCGGTGACCGACCTTGAAATGTTGAGCCACGTTCAAGGGACGAGAACGATCCCTGAGCCGGCTCGCCGAGCTCCGAGCTCCCGCACAACGCCAACGGAAGGATTTTGAGCCTCAGCAGATTTGGCGTGCATTAGCTTCTATACACGGAGGTCCTTCAAAGGCACTTGGGCTCGAGCTCATAAGAAGCCGACCATGAGTTAGTAACTATAAATACTAAGATACTACGGAAATAGGTTCCTTAAGAAAGACCTGTACTACGCTGCTGGCCACCGTAAATGCAACATCAAGAAAGACAAGAGATAGCACAACAAAATTTATTTTGTAGATAACATGTTGACCAAGTATCAAATGATTTAATTTATAGACTTCTGTGAAGTGTGGTTCCTGCCAGAATCAGTAGCCAGAGTAGCCGCCCTTATTGGAGATCACCGCTGCCACACACCTCCGCATTAATTCAAAGAGACTTTGGATGTGTTCTTGGGGTACAGCAGACCAAGCAGCTTCCACGCGTTGCCAAACTTGATCTGGTGTGGCAGCTGGGGGTGTAATCTGGGTCACCATGGACCACATATTTTCTATCGGTGAAAGATCCGGAGACCGAGCCGGCCAGGGAAGCAATTCAATCTGGTGGTTGACGAAGAACCTTTGGACAATCCGTGCCACGTGTGGTCACGCATTATCCTGTTGAAATATGACTGTGACCAAGCCCTGAAGGTAAGGAAGGACAACTGGCTCCAACACCGCGGAGATGTAGCGTTGGCTGTTTAAAGTACCAGCAATGCGCACTAGAGGAGTGCGAGAATGATATCCAATACCGCCCCATACCATAATACCTGGTGCAGGACCAGTGTGGTGGTGCATAGCGCAGCTGTTCAGCATCCTCTCTTCACGGTGTCTCCAGACTCGAATCCGACCATAGTGGTGTTGCAGACAGATGCGTGACTCGTCAGTAAAGACAACTTCATTCCATTCTGTCACCCACATCCTTCTTTCATCGCACCATAGTCGGCGGAAACATCTGTGGTTTTGCGTCAAGGGTAGATCAAGCAATGGACGTCTTGCGGACAGACCACTCTGCTGTAAACGGCGTCGAATGGTACGTGCAGACACTGAATGATGTGTTACAGTCTCAATGTGCTGTGCTATGGTTCGTGATGTGACTGAGCGATCCTTCACTGCCATCCGCACAATTCGCCTGTCCTCACGTGAAGTGGTGCACTGAGGTGGATGCGATCGACCTCGTCGGTCCGTCGTACCCTCCTGCATCCAACGTTTACATATCCGCATTACAGTTGTTTGGTTTCGTCCAACACGACTACCGATTTCCCTGAAAGATAATCCACAATTTCGGTAGGCTACTATCCTTCCTCTGTCGAACTCGGATTCTTGATCAAAAGCTGATCCCTGTTTTCTACGAGACATAACTGATAGTTTTTTGAAAAACCACAAGAAAAACACAATTGCCGAACTTGAAATCGTCGAAATCTCCAAGCCTTAAATAGCGCTTTGAGGTGGCCCCACAGGCGTGCGTGATGTGTGTCTGCGCTGAAATTCTAATCATTTGCATATCTCACCTCCGCTAATGCATGTTGTAAATTTCATGTTATTTGCGTGCTTCCTTCAGGGTGTTGCATTTACGGTGGCCAGCAGTGTATATAAATTAGGATTATAGGGAAAAAATAGTATCTGAGTGGAAAATTATTTTTTTGATGTATAATATAAATAATTCACATGTTTTACATTCTTATTGATTTAGTAGCAAAAGCACATGTTTTGGAGGCTGAGAGAGATTTTCTGTGAATTAGATGGATGAAAAGAGAAAATGGGGGAGGGGGTTAAAGACAAATTTTAAAAGGTTAAGTTTTAATTACAAAATGGGAGTGTTTTTAATTTTTTTTATATGAAACAATGATTGTTATAATACAAAAATCCATTCTTAAAATGATTACTATCTCTGATAGGAAAAGGAGAATTACGTAAAATTGCGAGAAAAGTGCTAGAATGAATGCAATGGAAAGATTTTATCAGTAGAGATATCCATTAAAAGCTTTTAATGGATATCTCTAATGCTGCACTTTTCCTCCTGAGGATGTTGCGGATGATCAGATAAAAGAAAAAAGAGCAAAGGTGGTTTAAAAAAAGAGGGAAAGAGAGAAAAAGTTATTGCAGACTAGGATTTTTTTTTCTGACGGAACGAGCCAATTTAATTGGAAGGGACCTTTTCTCAAAACATTCTCTTTCTCATAGAATGATTGGAGCTCCGTAATACTATGAGATGAGACGGAAATGATTTCACCAATATTATAGAGTATATCGTTTTGCGTACAACATACGTGTACATCATTAAAAAGTTGAGTAATACGCAAAAATACTTATAAATCGGAATAACAGGGTGGATCCATATTTACATTTTAAGGAGAAATTTCACATATTTATGACGAGTACTTTACTTTAAGGTAAGAAGCTTATTATATTAAAAATAATGAGGTACATTTTTTATCAATTATAAACACATATTTATTTTGTGATATAATCAACCGAGATAGGAATGTCAAATCGATTGACTGAATCATAATTTAATAACAAGTAGACTGCCAATCAAGGCTCAGTGGCTGAGGGGTGGCGTCTCGTGTTTCCACACCACATATCCGCGGTTCAAATCCCGAGCTGGGCAAGGTCGGCTCAGATTTTCATCCCTTCAGGAGGTTGATAAATGAGTACCAAGCTTGATTGGGAACTAAACACTGGGGAGTTTCACGTCAAACTGGCCACCTGACCGGATCTTCTGCTCATGCATCTCAGTGCCTAAGATCACGTATACTGAGATGGGCACAGTAGAACTTGGTCCTCATGGGCTGTTATGCCACTGAGTTTAGTTTAGTTCAGGTTGCCAATTGGGAATTCAATTCTATCAACTTTGTTATGTTAAATAATGGCAGTGTTAGCTTCTTTCATTTCGTATAAGATCTTCGTCTTTATATGATATTTGTAAATATTTGTGGAGAGTGTAAAGGGTATCAGGTTTGCTTGTCGTTGTCAATGCATTTGTAGTGTTTTAATACGAAATTATTCAAGATATGTATTTGTATGCATTTAACTAAATGAAATCATTTTATGCTCAAACTATTAAGGAGGTCTGTATTTTTTTCTTTGATGTATTCCTGTAATTAATGGAGTGATGTTTATTTGAGTGCATCCTCGAAATTCTTTTCGAAAAAATCTTTCATAGTTTGCTGCTTTTTCGAGCTGATCAAAAACTGAATCATTATAAACGAGAAGTACATGAATGCAACACAAAGTGGAAAACTCTATGCGTCATATTAATCAACATAAGTTTTTCGCCAAAAGTGTCTTGCCGTGGTAGCCAAGTAGGCATGGTCATGAATACATGGCCACCGAATCCTGATGATACTGAAGACTTGCCGTGAAGATAGGCAGTTGCACGTTAAATCTATTTAGGCTCAAAATCTTCATGTTGATACAGTGTGGAAGTTTGAAGAGTGGGTTGGCTGCTCAAATGACGAGGATGTCACTTGATCGAGGCTCAAAATTGCGAGGTTCGACGCATACAGTCCTACCGTTTCCTTAGAGAGCATGGCATTAATAAAAAAAATCAAAGAATCGAATCATAAAAAATCTGTAGGCAAGCAGCTTGTGTTAATAATAAGAATTATATGACTGAACAAGAAGTTAAATCAAAATTTAAAATATTTGTTTCGTGTTATTACTATTTTCTATTATTTTTTTCTGATAATGGAAAAACATATATAGTTGGGGTTAACAATATGAGATTTAGCTATTCAATATTTTAAAAACAAAAGCTTCAACGAAATGCGTGTGTACCATTTTCCAGAAAAAAGCATTTGGCATTTTTATTTATATCAGTGCTCCAATTATTTCCTTCTTTTTCCCATTATTAACGATAATTATCCGAAAACTCCTTCTATATTAAAACCGAGATCATATTATATCATCATAATATAAGTAAAATAACTTTTTAAAGCAAAAGGGAAAAAATAAATTTTCATTTTAAAAACCTTTCGTTTCAGGAATCTAAATTTTACCCAACGAAACAATTTCGCATTGCCTTTTTTAAAAGTTTTTATATATTTAAAGCAAGTGAAAATAAGTACATTCCTTTACCCTTATTTTGATTACATTGAATAAATTACATTTAATAAATTCTGAGCTTTTTCTTTTATTTTTTATTGCTAAAATATTCCTTTAAATTTTATTTGATAACTATATACATCAATAAAAATAAGAACGGATTGAGACATTTCCCTTTTATGCTTGTTACTGTTATTAAATATAAATATTCCTAAATCAGTGTTAATAATTTTTTTGCCTTCATCAGCTTTCAAAAACTATTAAGAGTACCATAGCATGTAAAATAATTGTCGTATATATAACCTATTCTCTTATTGTATCTTTATTTTCAAACTTTATTACTTTTTCCCATTTCATACTTGGAACTTGAGTAGACATATTACTTGAGATAATAGCAAAATGTTAAAATGTATTTAAATGTATTTCTTTTTTGATTTTAAGATATATCTTACTTTAAAGACTTAAAAAATTCAATTGCATATAAGTTTCATTAATCTTTTAACAGTCATGTCCGAGAATATCTCGGGCACGGTACTAGTGCTCCAAAATTTTATGCTGGGGCACGGAACTTGTGATCCAAAATGTCACGATCGAGTACTATACGGGGTTATTTTTTTTAGTGCATCTTATTGTTATACCCGAATGTATATCGGGAGAAGCTTATTTCGGCTTCATCTCTTTGTCAAACCCGAAAAGTCGGGAAAAGTTAATTTTGGCTCTATTCAATAGATGATATTTGATGAACAATATTATGATACTTTCACGATCAATCTAAAAAAAATGAATATATACTCAAGCAAAATATTGTTTTTGACTACAATCTATCTGTGGGTTGCGTAAATCAGTGTACATCTGACAACACGAAAATGCCAGAAAAATTATTATATGAAAATATATTTTTACATTTAATGGACAAAATACTCTGGAGCTCATTTTTGCTCAATAAAAATGTAGTAGGGAAACGTATTAGATTTTTAGAGTTTCCAATCCGAGTTGTAGAAGAGCTTTTATATAAATATCATAATTCAGCTTCTGGATAAAAGAATCCTGACAGACCACCTACAGCAGAAAACTCTGCCCGTCTTAGTGAACGACATTATACATCCCATATTCCTCCTACTCCTGTGAAACGTGAACCTACACGACAGTGCAAAGTTTGTTGTTCAAAAAAGAATGCAAATGATAAAAAGATAAGGAAGGAAACACGATTCTCATACAATGATTGTGGAGTTGTTTTGTGCTTGGAAAAATGTTTCGAGTTATACTACTGTGGTGGTGAGCCAGTAACAGCCTCCGGACAGAAGTGATCACTTTACTTTTGTCTAGTAGTAGTCTTCAGATAAGCACCTCCACATTGGTGACCTTGGCTAAATTAAGAAAAAAAACAACCTTTTTTTCTGATCTGTCGTGGTGCCATCTACCCGCAACAAGAGCAATCAAAAGTCGTCAAACCCACTTGACGAAACATCACCAATTAAGAGCAACAACTCACACGCTACACACGTTCATCATAACAAAAATAGTTCGCCTGTCCACCGATTCATTGGTGGGGGAGTATTGTGGTGGTATCTTCATAAGCTAGTAACAACCTCCGGACTGGAGTGATCACACTTTTGTCTACTGGTTATGTTACGCGGCTACGGACCCTGGCGTCACAGGTTCTGTCCTCGGATAAGCACCTTTTCACTACACAAAACTGAATTACTAAACTACTAAAAGATATTCATCTTTATTTATTGTTACACGATTTTTTTTTTTTAGAAAATAAAACTCTGCTAGAAATGAACTTTACCACTCACCTCAAGTGAATATGCAATTGCTACAAAACCTTAAAAAAATTTTAAGCATGTAATTCAAAAAGTATCAGGTTTTAACTAGTACTGGTAATACTTTAGTGTATTTTATTTTGTACTAAACATTTGATTTTTGAAGCAAAAAACATTTGAAAACTTAATGTACCTAAATCATCTAAATAACTTGATAGTTAAAGGGTTAAGAAGAGAGTGATTCATAATATGTAGTTTTTTTTATTCGAATTCAATGTTGTATTTCTTACAAAAAAATAATAATAAATGCAAAACTCATTAGGCTGAACTTCAGAAAAAGAACAACCGAAGGTTACATTAGGTGAAATGTTTACAAGGTTATAGCCTGCCCTTTGAGAGACTTACTTGCGTCTAGACATGCGAATTCTTAAACGCTGTACTTAATACGTTTAATTAATAGGGGCATGATTAATAAATCAGAAACGATCTCATCTCTAAAATATGACAAGCGTTGCGTGGAATGTTATTAGGAAAGCGTCATAACATGTTTATGTCTACTTTTCGAGCCTAAAATAAACTCCAATCTGTTTCAAAGATGGGTTAATAAATGCAGAAATTTAAATATCAATTTGCATTTTAAAAATGCAAAGTTCACATATTATAATTTGTAGGATGCTAGAGGGACTGATTCAATCACTTAAAATTCTTTATTTTTTATTGCTTCTTTTGGATACTCTGATTATTGTACATTCGAAATCGAGACAAAACAAACAAACAAACAAAATATATTTCTTTATTACAGTTCAAATGGTCATTCCGGATAACTGGCTAACGGAGAAAAAAAAACTGAGAAGTATACATCTAGAATTCCCGTCATCTAAAAAGGAATTTAACACACAACAGTATACTGAAGAATTTTACCATAAACCTTTTAAAATTAATAATGCGCAAATTTACTAATAGTAAAACAAAATTCTCATCTAAAATTTTATTTGAGAAATATATGAATGAATCTCAGACTGCATAAATAAATTTGCTTACTATGCATTTTAATTCTAATTTATTAATTAGACCCAAAGCATATAAAACTATACCTCATAACATTGATAGCAGTTTAATGTTGAAGCAAAAGAAATTTATCTTTTAAAGATAAGAGGGTTGGTGTGTGTGTGTGTGTGTGTGTGTGTGTGTGTGTGTGTGTGTGTGTGTGTGTGTGTGTAAACCTGCATAATCAATCCTGGCATCATCTTAAGGAATCCGACTAGCCTAAAATTGTGAATTTTGCCAAAAATTGACAAATTTTTTTAACAAAATATTTTATTTTATATGCCATCTTACTAGCTTTATAAAAATACAAAGTTAATTATTTTCCGTTCACTAGAACAAAAACTACAAGGGTTTTAATAAAAGCAGATGCCATTACTTTAAGCAAGATATATATGTCATACTTTAAAACGCGTTTTACTCGAAATGTGTTTTTAGCGCGTTTTTCACGTAGTGGAACAAAAGCGCTATTAGGACGCAAATTTCGTCTTCGTCTTCGTTCCATATTTTGTAGTACCTTTTTCTCAGCCAATAAGCAACCAAATGACCTCGGGTTTTCGGCATTTGGTCGCATTTGTGCCCTAGATGAGCCGAATCCTATTTAAATTTAATCATTTTTAATTTTTTTTTTTTTACTGTACAGTACACACAACTACTTTCTGATAGTAAAAAGTTCATTAGTTGCATTATTGTAAAATACAACATGTGAAAAACGTGCTAAAATTATTTGGCCATGCCAATGATTGATATCTAGTTTTTTAATGCTCAAACGGGGAAAGCAGTTGCTGAAAAAGTTTTGAAAATAATTGATTGAGATTTTTTGTGTATGTTCTGTATAATAATAGAAATGTTTTAACCTTTAGATTTATCAATCACTATGTTTTGTTACAAAATTCACTCTCCCTTAAGTTAATATAATCACTGTTATTTTAAGCAATTTCATATAATAACTATAAAAAAAAAGTACTATAATTTTTGTAAAGATTAAATTATCTCTTTTCCTGGAGGTCATTTAAAAAAGAATAACATAGCAACACATCAAAATTGAAAAATTGAAACTTTGTTTATAAACTTTTGGTCGCGTTTATGTTATTTTTTGTAATTTTTTACCAATTTTTTCCCAATTTTGAAAAAATAATTTATTTTTGTCTTCTTAATATTAGCATATTTTTTTAAAAATGTACTAAACAAATCTAAAAACCACAAAAAATCCCCATAGCTCCATTATTTAAAAAAAAAAAAAAATTTGTCGCAAGTAGTCGGATACCTTAAAATTATGTGCCGTCAAATGTGCAGGATAGTCTTCCTCAGTATTTGCTATATATTCTACATTTTCTCACGTGTGTAGAGACAGCAGATAATTCTTATTTGGGTTCCTTGGAATGGGGTACTTTCCTTTATCTTTACCGAAACTGGGGATTCGTTCACGCTACACGTGCATTTTCAGCTCCCTAAGCAGCCTACCCCCTATCCCCCTTATTTTCACATTTCCACTCCGCCTGCTTGTCACAATCTTAACGATGTACTGACAGTGGTTCAATGGTATTTAAGGTAGCAGCGGCAGAAAAAGAAAATAGATTTGAAAATAAGTTATTTTTCTTTTCAGTACGTGTCTACTCAGAATTGGCAAGTATTATATATACTTAATGATAAGCAATGAGAAATTATCACGAATAAGTTCAAGTTTTAAGGAGTAAAAATTAGTTTGTATCTGTATGTGTATATAAATAATAAACTGATTTGAATAGTATTTAAATCAGTAATAGTATAACATACATTTTATACTACATATATAAATAATGGGCAAAATAGCATCAGTTTTATCATTATTTAGGACGTGTTGGAGTTAAATGAAATTTCTTACAAAAAACAAGCAAAATTAAATTAAAAATGTAATTTAGAATAATCAATCCACTTATTTTCTAATACTTATAAATGCTGAATCATTCTGATTTAAAACTAAAAAATTGTTGTTAAAAGGAAGTTCTTATATCATTGCATAAAAAAAATTGGATCGCTTTCTTATTTGTACTTATAAAGTCAAAATATTAAATATTTTTAAAACGTTTATATTAAAGACAAATATCAGGGAAAACTCTTTTCCACTTTCTTAGTTAACTACAAAAATAAATGTTTTAAAATTAATAAAATGCTTAGTATAGATTTGTTTAAAGATTATTTTCATCACATTATTTTTTCGATATTAACTTATAATTGATCCATTTTAAAACTTAATACAATAGGGTGAATTGTAGTTATATATAAAAAAACGGTATTAATAATCGAAATCTATACCTATGTGGAAAAGATGTTCTATGGCGTAGATATTAGGATAAAAGTAATTTTTTTAAAAATAGTTTCCAAATTTAATATTGCCGCAAAGGAGTAGAACTTTCGAAAAAAATGGAAAAAGACTTAATTCTGGTTAGATGATTTTAGACTCAAAATAATATATTTTTTTCACAGTACAAGTAAAGAAAAGCAATGATTATTGATAATTGAATACTGAGTTAGTATAATGGACATTTCAGCATTTCATAATCTCAGTTGTCTCTCCTCACACCATTGAATCAGTCCGATCTAAGCTTTTATACATCCTCCGCTTTCTCGTGCACTTGCACTGTATAATTTTGACAGTTTTTTTTTTTTTTTTTTTACAAGAAAATTAATACTAAGAAAACTGTTAGAATTACTTAATTTTTTTTCTTGTAATTATTTAGTTCGTGTCTTCTCACTGCAACAAATATTAAAAAGTTCTAAAATGCCTGTTTTTCTTGAACAAAAATTATTTCGACTTTTTACCATAAAAAAGCTTAAATACCAAACTTCACTCCCCTTGTGGCAGTTCTTAGCATAAAAATTAAATTTTAATTTTATTTTTCTCTTCATCTATGTACAAGAGATTATCTTTTCCGTATAGGTAGATTTTGGTTCTGAAATTCTAAAGGGGAAAAAAATTCAATTTACTCTACTATGCAAGTTTGTATTCACTGAAATGTACTTCATACTTATCATTAAAATGTTTTCAAGTAATCATAAACACTCGGTTTCTTAATCTCAAAAGAGAAAAAAGAAATTCTCTCGAATTAAATTTTTATCAACAAGAAAAGTTCTTTGTAAAGTAATAAATGTTATTACTGAAAAAAAAAAAGAAGAAGATATTTCCCTAAATGTTTTCAGCAGTTTCATACACACTTACATCTCCATTACGAATGATCTATCCATATTTACCAATAATATTCAATTCTTTTTCTATTAAAGAAATATATTTATATATATGCTTTCGAATATCCATTTCAGAAGTATATTAAATACTAATATGGCACCATATATATATATATATATATATAATCAAAACTTCTCTACAAGAGAGAGATGAACCACATGATCAATACATAAAAGAATATCAATTGCCAGATAACAATACAACAGAATTTAGAAGGAGATATGAAAGATTGAAACAACAGAGCAAAATACAAAAGAATGGATGCTTCAGTATTATCAACATTGCTGACTTAGGACAGCTAGTATACATAAAATTTTTTCAAAAAAATCCTTCTCTATAAAAGTGGGGTTGAACATGTTTTTTGGCCAGCCAACCTTCCCCCTTTTTTTGTTAATAATACCGAGCAAATACCAATTGGAAAATAATGGATAGGAAATCTAAATCCATTATAAGGAAGAGGTAACTTACCCAAAAATTGCATACTGAAATGCAGAGCCCGCGCTAAATCTGAGTACAATAACCAAGTTATTGCCAGATTCTGGACCTAAATACAATTTCAAAACTAAGCAAAGGCTGAAAAATAGCACTTAGCAAAAGTATGAAAAGAATAGATATAATAAAATAAGAAATGTAAACATACTACCATTATCTTAGAGACTCTTAATATAGTTTAAAAGTTATAATATATTCTAAAAAAGTAATTTTATCTAAAACTAGAAACTGGGGGTATTTAAAAACTATCTAGGAAGAATAATAAATCTATAATATAAACCTTTTAAAACTATGGAAATTTAATCCTTACTATTTAGAATTTCATTATTTAAATATCTATTAATAAAATTAATAGGGTAGTTTTGAATTAAACAGTATTTAGTAAAATGTTTATAATTTTTTATTTTTTCTGATTTATTAGAAACTAGAAATTTATTGCGTAGTGTGTAATTAAGAACAATATTTCTGAATATAGATACATGCACATTACTCTCCCAATGCGGAACTTTTATAATATTGAAATTAAAGTCTTCTCGTTTATCATAAATATTAGTAACTATTTTATAATCTTTTAATTTAATTTCTATATCAAGAAAATTTGCTTCGTAACTGTTACTATTTGTCTGTAATAAATTAAGATATTGTGGATAAAAATTAATATTAGGTATAAAGTTGTCTTGCTTGCCAAAAATGATTATATCATCTATATAACGATAAAAATAAAATTCTAAGTTGTCTGTGAAACTATTTTCAAAATAATGTAAATATAAATTGGCAAGACAGTTGCTAGCTGGGCCACCTTATATATATATATATATAAGCACAGACATTAAACTCAACTGGAATTTTAAATACAAAATGAATATCTTAATTTTTATTTAAAATAATATGGTAAATTTATGTGGGCAGCACATAAACCGAGGTTTCTTTCGGAAATTCTTTGGCCTGGGGTCATTCAAGGGTTCAATTAGAAATGAACCTAAGTATACATTTGAGAATGACAAAAGGATCCTTAAGAAGAATTTGCCATTGTTCAAAAGTACGCAGACCCTTCAGCAACCTGTAAATAAATGAAATGCTTCCATTGCTGTAAGGTCGTGAGAGGATGAGATAAAGACAAATTGGATATTAATCTCCTCCTTAAAGAAGGATCTGACGTTATTAATAGTGTTCTCTACGGCGGAGTGACAAAGAAGTAGCAAAAGATGCCAGAGGTAGTTTAAAGGCGCTCTGATACTGAGAGAATTGGCAACCTCCCATGGAACAGCGCTTTTTCTTTTTCTTTTCTTTTTTTCTTTTCTTTCCCTTCATCTCACCTTTTTTTCCCTCCCCCTTTTTTTTGTCTGCACAAACTTCTACTTCCTACACGACGGCAGATGAAAGTTAATGACAAAGCTTGAAATTCCAAGGTTCGTTTGACAACCACAACCCCATCTTTCGGTCCCTTTTCATTAGGGGAGCTCCTTAACCGTAAACAAATCTATTAATTTTAGGGATATATCATTCTCTGACGAGAAAGCCAACTTCGAATCTTAAACAGCATTCTTCAAATCAAATAAAAGAGTGTTTATTTAAGATGTTTATTTGAAGCTTGCTTCTTGTACATCCGTTTTAAGAAAAAAATAACATTGGAACATTAATTAAAAATGATTCCTGAAATTTATGGTGCAAAAAAAAAGGCATAAATAACAGTCCTGAAGTCGTTTTATGAACGAAAGCTGTCAGCATTATGTTAAAAAAGCCTTTAAGTTTTTAAGAGCTGTTTTTTTTTCTGCCTCAGTAAAAATACTTTTAAAAAGGTAAATGGATCATAAAAAATAAACATTTTTAACAAATTAAGTTAATTGACGTATAAATTCAAAAATATATAAAAATATCTGTAGGTATATCTATTGATGGAAGCTCTGTAATAATGTTCTAAAATTGTTTTTTTTTCATTAGAATTAATTAAATAACAAGGATCTTCCCCCCCCCCTAAAATTATCAATATTTCATTATTTTTGTATTTGAATTAAGAATTGATTAAACATTTTCTTTTGTTATAAAAAATCAGATCAAGAAAGAATAAATTGAAATAAAAAACATTTAGTAGCAAAGAATGAAAAAACTTACCCGCTGCTGATGATAAATTTGTTCTCTCTGAGAGGGGCTGGAAATTTTCATTAATATATGGAGGACTATTTACAGCCTATAAAATTAAATAAAAAACAGATTATAATTTGTAAAACATATTTTCCAAAATTTTAAAAAATTATGTAGTTATTTCAAATATATTTCCTAAACAATTAATGCTTTTTTAATAACTATATATCGATGATGTACACCAGAGGTCGGAGGCCCATAAAATGTTTCGTGCCAAACCATCTACTAATATGATTCAGCGTGCCACACAGTAAGGCAAATTTGAAACAATTCGATTGCCACAATAATGCATGCAGAGTTTGAGAATAGAGGTCAATAATATAGATTTACTGTTTCATTATGTATTAATTTTGCATCACTTAAATATATTTCTTAACATAAAAATAAACAGTATAAAATAACTATATCTTCAATATGAATTTTAAATTTTTTAATAAATATGTTTAAAGATACGTAATACATGTACAATTTTTTTTGTACATGTATTACGCATCTTTAAACATATTTATTAAAATAAGAAATAGACAACATAAAACATAAGTGTTCCCCTTCATTATAATTAAATAAAAACTTTAATGCGAACCTATTGCTTGCACCGTTCAACTCCTGTCGCAAAATAAGGGGTATAATTTCTGACTTTTAATTTGAGCATTCAGTTGTTAAACAATTTCTTTTCAGACTCTAAATATTTTTCATAAGAGGAACGAATTTTTACTTTGATATGTAAGACAAAAGTGGAAAGCATAGTACATGCAATTTTCTCTTTTCAAACAAGTAAATCTCTCTAGCAATAGCATTCAGTAATTTATAAAATACTCTTTCAGATTTTTTCGTAATTCCGTAAATGTCCATAATTCTGAAGATGTTTGTCCATTACAAATTTATCAACTTTCACTACTCAAAAATTGACAAATTTGTGAAGTAGTGTAGAGTGCCATTGAGAATAGTACCGCGTGCTAAATGTGGCATGCAGTGGCATAACGGAGAAGATTAGCCCCCCCCCTGCAAAATCAAGTTTTGAACCCCAAGCCGGATCTTACAAGGGGTACGTACTTGGTGTCAGTCAGGCTTTGCCCGGGTTGTGGCATGCTTGAAATAGGTTGTCAATTTCTAATGTACACTATCTAAAATATTATTAAGAAAACTATCAGTTAATACACTCATGTCCATAAATTAAGGATAATGAAGTTCAGGCAAAGAAAGAGACAGAAGCAAAAGAAATTTGACTTATTTGTGAAGTCTATTTATTAAACAAAACGTAAAGAGCAAAAAAGATGCTATATGTTTGACATAATTAATAAAAATTGCGATTTTTACTCCCTGGAGCAAATTTCAAAATAGAACCTATTTATAAAAAACAGTATAACATGGTTAGTATGATGGTTAATACGGAGTATGTCTCCCGGACGATGCAATACAGGCCTTACAACGCCTACGCATGCTGAGTATCAAATTATCAATCTGATCTTGGGGAATATTACACCACTCATCAAGCAATGCCCTCCGAAGTTCCGGTAGACAGGTGGGAGGGGGTTGACGGGCTGCAATTCGTCGGCCAAGCATATCCCACACATGCTCTATTGGATTCAAGTCCGGTGAGTATGCTGGCCAATCCATACGGGTGATATCCTCCGATTGAAGGCATTCGTCTACAATGTTTGCACGGTGAGGACAGGCGTTGTCATCCATAAACAGAAATTCAGCACCCATGGCACCCCGAAACAAACGTACATGTTGTTCCAGAATGACATCCCGATAGATGTGGCCTGTCATCGTTACACTCTGAATATGCAGGTCAGTTCTGGAACCAAGAATAATTCCTCCCCAAACGAGCCATCCTGCACCACCGTAATGGTGTCGTTTAATGTTGTTCTCTTGGTGGTAACGGGTACCTGGCGCTCTCCATATGAAAAAGTCCGGCGTGAATCAGACTGCAAACTAAACCTGGACTCGTCGGAAAACATCACACAAGACCACTGTTGCGGTGTCCACAATGTATGTTCTGTACTCCAGGTTCATCGCAGGCGACAGTGAGTTGCGGTAAGGGCCTACGAGCATATAGACCAATGTGCCCTAAGTGTCTGTACACGGTCTGCCTTAAAACTGTCGTACCGGTAGCTGAAGAGAGCTGACGAGATAGGTCTGATGCTGTGCTCCGTCTGTTTCTTTTGGCAGTAACTGCCAATTACCGGTCCTCATTCGGCGTGTTGTAACTCGGGGGCGACCTGTGCTGTAACATCTACTCACATTACCATCATCTTGGAATCGTTGCCAAAGCCTGGGGATTACACTCTGGGAGATTCCAAGTTCGTTGGATACTTCCAGCTGGGTACGTCCACATTCCAGTCGTCCGATAATTCTATCACGTAAAAATCATCCAAATGCTTAATTTGTGCCATAATTATGCGGTTATTGCACTGAAAGGCTTTTAAAGCGCTTGTGAACAATTTTATTTCTTTGCATGACATGAGTGTATAACAGGAAATGAATCCCAATTCGACTTATTTTAATTTATTTCAAAATGTCATTCTACATTGATTATTGGTGACTGGTTCCATAATTTGAGACCTTGACAGATGATGATGACAATATGCGTGTTGATACCTCATCCTTTAAATTTGTACTTCATGTCTCATCAAAACTTAATGATCCATTTGCTGTATCCCCGTTATCAAGAACAGTTAGTCTTCCGTGGAGTTGAGTCTTGCATCTGTGACCTTCTGGTTTTGAATCCTTCAAGTAGGATTCTTAATATTTAATTATAATGTTCTTTATATTAAATAAATAAAACTATCTTTTTCCTAGTTAAAAAGTTCTATTTACGAAATATATATATATATATATATATTTATCTTACAATCAAAGTTGTTTAGCTGTAAAGAAAAATAAATAAATAAATAATGCAAGATGAATACCTGTTAGATGTTTTAAAATTAAATGGATATTTTTTTTCTAACACAAATTCCAATACTACGAGAATTTCCTTCATTTAATAAAGTTTCAGATGACAAAGGGAAAAAATGGATTCTCTCCCTCAAAGCTTAAAGCATTTAACTATCAAAAAATCAAATAATTACCCATCTAACTCGTCTAAGAAAGCTCATTTCATATCGGGCTTTGTGAATGTCCTGTTCAGTCACAATTTACTTTGAGTAACTGTCTTAGATGAGACGCTCTTTGATAAATCTTGCAGAGTTCGGGATCTTAGTGTTTCCCCATCTGTGTATGAATGACGATAAATCCTACATAAGACACTTGGTAGGAGATACGGCTAAGAGGCTGTTGTGTCATCAAATGGCCGCAATGAAAGGAAGTGGTAATGGTTCCAATGCGTAAAGGATACAACCACCATATGCTACAGTGTAGCAGAACAACAAGAAACAGATTCAGAACAGCGGATACAGATTCTTGAATTCTCATATTTAAGAAAAAATAAAATGCAAGCAATTGATAATTTTTGTCTCAAAGGAACATTCCAAAATTCATTGAGCTTTAAATTAAATATAACAAAATATTAAACAATAATTGAGATTTATTACGATTTTTAAAAGTCTTTTCATGGTCAAAATAAGTAATAATATTCCGATATCAGGCATTTATTATAGTTGTTTTCTTTTAATTTTCACTATTGACACATTTTCTTCGATTTACTTTCGATCTCAACCACCGTGAGAATCAACTGTGAATAAGAAAGAATAGATATATATTTGAGATATAAAATAGATATACATTTGTGGCAGTAGCACACACAAGGTTGAGGGTCCCGAGGTCCGCACCTCCCCCTCAAAGTCATGTTATTTTTCTGATTAATTATAATCCTTTAATTTATTTGTTTTTATAATTAATGTTTTTATTTAATGCTAATTAGTCATTCAATAATAAACTTTTTATTGTTTTTTGTTCCAGAAAATTGGCAAAATCAAAAGAATATGTTGGGCGGCGCATTGGACCATGATACGAAAATAGTGGACTTTCCACTGCCTCCCCCCCCCCACCTGAAAGATTCCTGTGAGCGCTACTGATTTGAGGTATACATTTGAGATATAAAAATAGATATACATTTGTGGCAGTAGTACACACAAGGTTGAGGGTCCCGAGGTCCGCACCTCCCCCTCAAAGTCATGTTTTTTTTCTGATTAATTATAATCCTTTAATTTATTTGTTATTAATAATTAATGTTTTTATTTAATGCTAATTAGTCATTCAATAATAAACTTTTTATTGTTTTTTGTTCCAGAAAATTGGCAAAATCAAAAAAATATGTTGGGCGGCACATTGGACCATGATACGAAAATAGTGGACTTTCGACACTGCCTCCCCCCCCCCCTTGAAAGTTTTCTGTGTGCGCTACTGATTTGAGGTATACATTTGAGATATAAAAATAGATATACATTTGAGAAATTTGATTATTAGTTAGTAACTGATTATTTTAACAGAATTAATAATAAATTTAAAGGGATATCAGTTTCGCAAAATTATTTTATTAAGAGAATTTTAAGAAATTATATAAATTTGACTATATCTATGATAAAAACAAGAAAACTATCTGAAACGTGAAAATATCTACTACAAGGATCAGTGGCGCATACACGTAGGTGTCCTAGGGGTCCGGACACCCCCCAAACCCTTGAGTTTTTTCGATTGATGATAATCCTATATGTATATATTTATAAAGTAAAATTTAATAATTAAGTACTTGTAATTAACAATTTATTTTATTAATTAATGATAATTATTAATTCAATAATTTATTTTTTACTGTTGTTTGTTAACAAAATCAGAAGAATCAATTGGCGTTGTCTTGAGGTATGATACGAGTTGGGGAACTTTCGACCATGGGCCCTCCCCTTGAAAAATTTTTGTTTGCGCTACTAACAAGGATCTAACTGTTTGTGCAACTAATCAAATTTTATAAAACATTTTAATATTTATCTGATTGTAAGCTAGTTCTCTAAAGTTTTTAGCAACTATAAAAAAGAAACTTATATGAGAATTGCACGGTTTTTGAATTAACACCTATATTTACGGCTACACAAGCGTTATTGGCAACGGATCTCGTATGTATGATCTACAATTGAAGGACAAGGACGAAAAAGGTCTTTTTGTCTCTCTCTTCTTAAAACTCTATATATTAAACCAATTTCAGGACTTGAAGATAAAACTGAATTTAACATTCAGCAAAGCCCATTACTCCTCAAAATGGTCTTTGGTGTAATCAGGAGATGAACCTAAGACTCGCGCTAATCATGAAGTTCGTGACCTCAACCACCAGGCTGCCGTGTGTGTGTGATCCCATAATACTTACAAAAACAAGTAATTAATATAAAAAAAGGGAAGTTCAAGTTTGAATTAAAGTGAAAACGTAATAGCAAATTACATACAAAATGGGCGTTGCACATTAATTGCCAGAAAAAAATATTTTAATATTTACAGTTCATTGCGGAATAAATCATTTAAAAAACTACCTCCTCCCCCCTCCCAGAAGGGTTTTGCTTACGTTTGACGTAAACATAACTTGTATGTGTGAGTTTTTTTTTTTATACAATAAATGTGTATATCTAAACATATAATAAATATAAGTTATATTTTCATTCTTTCTCCTTAAAAGTAATTTCTATAAAAACAATGTTTAATCTTGTACTTTATAAGCTTTTCTTGTTGCAGTGAAATGAATTTAGAACAGCTCTTTAAAAATATACTCTTGAGTATAATTTTCTAAATTTTTTCCGGAATGGAGTGAAACTTATTTTTGAGACAAAATACACGTGCAAGAATGACTAGACGAACTGTTGCGGAATAAATCTTATTAGGTTGAACAGTGACAAATAAACAGTGATTCATTAATTGATATGTTTTAAATCAGTAAGCAATTGAAATAGGGTGTTAAAAAACTCCAAATTTTGGAAAATAGTATTTATTCAAGAAAGTGTTGCAGTTTTTATTGTTTTATGGCACATAAAATAAGAACTAGAAATTCTTATGTAAACAAAAATCTCATCAAGTTTAAAAATCATTTAAAAATTGCAATTTTTTTTATTTGAAAAACACGTTTATGTGCACTTTTTCTCTTTGACTGTCGTCACATAGAGAAGGATATATATCCAAATATCCCTACAAATGCAATTTTTTTTTTGAAAAATTGCTACTCACTATGTTTAAATTTCTTTGTATACTTATGAAAATAGTATTCTAGATTGAAGTTATCAGTTTAGAAAATCTCTGGATTTAAACTATTGGTGTTGTACGGTCTGAAGTTATACTAAAACAAATTTTTTGAGAATTGTAAAATAAATCCCTTTTCCATAAAAAAGCTTAAAATTCATCATAAACCTTTTTAGGCTGTATTCGGTCAGTGTTAAGAAATAGGATCCAAATTTGGAATATTTTTTTCAAATACAAAGAACTGAAACATTAATATTTATTTTCTGGCTTCACTATCCTATAGACAATCTCTCTCTCTCATTTATTTTATCATACTCTTCAATTTAATCTGAGTTGATCCATTTTTTTGGTATAAAATTTATTTCGCATTTTTTTCTCCTATGCCGTAATGCTAAAATAGTTATCACTTTATATTTTAAAACAAAAAATTAATTATTTATGGAATATTTTGAAATTTTAAAAAACGTTATATTATCATCAAATGTATGAATTACAATGTAGCAAATTTTCATCAAAATTCAGATATTTTTCTGTCTGAAAATGTGCTTCTTGTTTAATTCAGGCTCTCATATATTTGGCGAAGACAACCTTTGAAAAACTTTAGACCTTTCAGGTAGTAATAAAATTAGTTGTATTCATCTTCTATATCAATATGAATAATTATATTTGTAAATCTGAGGGGACTTCAGTAACATGATTCAGATACATAAATGTTTTTAATAATAACACACACACTATTAGAAGGTTTAAATTATTGCCATACTATTAGTTTATATAAATGCAGTTATAATTTAATTTTTGATTGCTCAGTAGGTGATATTAAGTAAACGTTTGACCTTAAATAGTTTCTTGAATAATTTTTCCTAATTATAATAATTGTGTATTAGTTGTAATTAAACACATGTACCAAAATAGCTTTTCAGGCTGTGACCTTATTTGTCCAAAACAATGCAAGTTTGCCTACATCTCTACATCTAATATATTATATTTATAAAAACAATCGAACAAATAAATATTGTTAAAAAATAGTTGAAAAGGAAAAAATGTAAGCTATATTACAGTTAGGGCCAAAAATTTATAATTTTTCAAAATGAGTTTGAAAGGGTCTTTTGCTTAATATGTCAAAAAAGTCATTTTAATTCTAAGGATACAAACTTTTCGTTTTGATAAGATAAATATGCATTAAGTTTGCACATAACGTGCAAATTTACATTAAATTACAACTTATACTTGTTCGTTTAAAAACATTTATTCTCTGCCACGAAAAAATATTTTTTTCGTCGACTTTAAAATATAAAAGCAAATACTTTAAAATCTGAAAAATTCGTTTAAATGACACTCACCGCTTAGAAATCAGAGAAGTGAAATTGAAATTAAGGGTAGTAAGCGAATAAAACTAATTTGTTCTCCTTGTCAGTAAATTCAAATGTATGAACATTCTATCCAGTACTTAACTTATAGAAGTCTTTTCTAATAAATAGTAGAATATAATCACATAAAATATTTGAAATAAAACACATGTCAACAAAATTCTTAAAATGATTAAACAAATAATAAATAATAATACTTAAAAAATAAATAAGCTTTTTATTTTATTCAAAATGAAACCGTACTTCTTTTATAAAAATTAAAATCCTGAAAGTTTTAATTTATTCCAAGGATTTTTATTTAATTTTGTGAACTACCATTTATTTTAAATAGTAAAACAAATTCCAACATTAACTGAAATTAAAAATACATTATTTTGAAAAAGAGTTTTCTGCGGACAATGTTTACACACACACATCACGATCAGTAAAGAGCGTTCCTTGTCTAAAATGAAATTTTATACTTGACTGTGTTAAATAACACTTGCGTTGAGTATTCCTCCACAAGTAAAACCAGGACTGCGTAACGCAGGAAGCTCAGATGACAAGATTATGGCTACTGATGACCTACCGGAAGTTGAAAGTTCAGCCTGAGAACGTAACAGTTTGAACATAACTTGTATTACAAGAGGAGTACTGTGTCGCGAAGTTACATGTTGTTTCGGCACTTCGAGGTATATATGTTGTTGTTGTCGTATTTATGTAACAAAAAGGATGAGAAAACCATGAAATTCACCGTAAAGTACAGAATGAGTGAAGAATGAAATGTTACTTTTTCGAATCACAGTGTTCCAATTTATGTGAAAAAGAAGAAAACAGAGAAAACAACTAAATATATGGAAATAGTGAAAGATATAAGCTTGTGAAGACGTGAGAGTATATTTTAAAGATTTGGTGTGTGTGTGTGTTTTAATTTTATTTGTGTTGCTTGACATACTAAGCGTTCAGAGCCGAAAGAAATTATGGTTCCAATGAGTTGTATACTTGGCTTAGTTAACTCCCATTTGTGTTTGTTGCAGTTGTTATTATTTGTATAAATATTTAAGTTGTAATTCCTAAGAGAAAACATCCATTGTAAAAACACGACTATTTATTTTAACCGCAAACTATTCTTACTGCATGAATATTACATAAATATATCAGATTTTGTAAGCTGGAAAATTGGTTTAGGTTATCCAATTTTAATTTGTAAGATTGATTAATACAAGGTGATTCTCCGTTCACAGGAAAAACTTTCAGAGATGGTGCAGCTCACTAAATATACATATATTTTTTGCATACAAATGTACTATCGAAAGGGATGTATTGAGACAAGTATACAAAAGATGATACATGAGGGAAAAAACAATGTTTATTTACATCATTGCAAAGTGTTGCTTTGTAACAAAGTTTACAAAAAGTTCTTAAAAGTGTGACTTAAGATAGAAACTAGGTAGTTGTGATTTGTTGGCAATGTTTTGAGTAGAGGGCAAAACTTGGATTGGCGATTTATGATTTAAAATATCTGAGAGAAAACACCATTTGTAATTGTGTTTTCAGCTGTGATGGGAAATGTTTTCTAGTAGTGAAAAGGTAGGTAGGCATGCATAAAATGTATGGTACCTTCATGGGAACTATGGCGCAGTTCTACTGCTATATCAGGAAATTTTTCTGAGCAGGCGTATGGCGACTCACAAAATGTATGAGCAGTTGTATCTCTGTAACTTGAAAAACCATCTTGAATATTGTGGATGAAGTACACCGCACTAGTGCTAGAGCTTTTGAACCTTGCGTATGTCAACCCACCATTTGGAGAGTACTAACGATGTAACGGAGAGCTCTCTCAATATCTTCAGAGAGCCAACCAAATTTTCCAACTTATTTGTTATTTTCAGGTAGGGTGATTTTTACATATGATCTTTTCAATGTGCACAATATTCATGTATGAGCAACAGGAAATCCACATAGTACTCGTCTACATGTATTTTAAAAACAAATGTTTAGGTAGATACTTTGAATGATTTTTTCATAGGTCTAACAACACGATTCGATGACTTCCATTATCGTATTTTTCTGGAAGATGTTTTAACAGAATTGCAGCCAGACTTTCTGATTGTCATTCTTAATCAAATGTTGATTCAATATGATAGCGCGCTAGCTCATTTCCTGGTAATTTCCTGCTGTAATTACCTGGATGTCAGTTTTGCAGGGTGATAGATTGGGTGTGGTAGATAGATCACCACGATGTACACCCAGATCAGCAGTTTATCGAGAATGTATTACTTCTCGCAGAAACACATAAAGACCATCATTTACGAGGCTCGTTGACTCAGTTGAGGACCTGGTTGCTCAAATACTTCTTGCATCTTCAGGCGTAAGCAAAATTCCTTACAAGTTTGAAACTACTCACCAATCATTCCTTCGACTCTAGCGTGCATTACTGTTGGTCACTGCAGTTTTAACAATTTATCGTTAGCATTATAACAAAAAAGCACTTTTTCGATATTGTAAGTGAACAATGCTTTTCTAATCATACCTCATTTTTGTCACCGAGTCTCAACGCTTCACTTCCAACTGTACATTCCTATACAAAAGAACCCGAATGTATTGGTAAGCCATACCTTACCTCAAAGTTTGGCCCATAGAATTACTCTGCATAGTTACATATTATACTTAATTTAACTGCACATATTAAATGAGAATTAATGAATTTATTGTTGATTTAAAAAATTTCTGTTCATATACAGTAGAGCGTCGTTTATCCGAATCAATTGGTACCGGACACCGTTCGGATACGCGATTGCTCGGATAACCGAAAACCGAATGCGATCCATGCAGTATGTGATACTGGACACAATACAAATATTGAAAATCATCACATGCGGGAAACGTGCTTGAAAAAAAAAGCCAAATAGATGCAAATCGTTGCAATTTTACCTTAATTGTGTAAAATTATCACTTATTTTTCGCTGTACCATTGTACACCTTCGTTTTATCACTGCAAGGTCTGTGATTCTCTTCAGCAGCAGTAGTTGAGAAGGACAGCACTCTGATTGTTGTTCGTACCACTTCATAGCTGTCTCTAACGCAAAAAACGAGCCGGCATTTGATGGACCCTTGCTACTTTCGCTGTTGTTGTCCTCGTGTTCATCCGTTTCGTCGTCGACAGGGTCGGATTCTTCTTGCACGGAAGTCACAATCTTGTCATTATTTAGCATTTGAAATCCACAATCTTCTGCATCGCATGTCATTCAGGTTTTTACATCAACAAAACTCAACAAAAGAGCACGTATACACCCCATCACTAGGAAACAAACTGACCTAATATATCGCGCAGATGTTTACCAATTCACACAACTGAAATTTCCAAATATCTCTGACCTTGTGGTTTTCCGTCACTTTTGGCCTTACACGAAACAACTGTTGAGTATTGCACTGTTCGAAAACTTATCCGGACTTTGGTGCGGATATTTGACGCTCCGGATAATAAACGTTTGGATAAACGACGTTCTACTATATATATATATATATATATATATATAGAGAGAGAGAGAGAGAGAGAGAGAGAGAGAGAAATTCGTACATTTTTGTGTACAATAATTATGAGCAAGACTAGTTTTTTCTAATGCAACATCGTGAAAAAGTGTTGTAAATTGTCGAAGAATATATTATGATATCCCCACGACGTAAGAACATGTGAAAAATAAAGCCAAAAAAAAAAAGAAAGCTTTAGAAGGTAAAAAAGATTTTATTGAAAAATCCATTACGAGAACAGTTGGACAGAAAATCAAACCGTCCTTGCGACAGGTGGTTAGTAAGAAAAATTTAGCTTTTAATAGGGAATGTGATCCTCCTGACTGCTGCAGAGGATAAACATCGTTTATTCATTCTGAGTGCAAGTTTGTCAACGAGTTGTTCACATGTATTGCTGACCATTCCTCACCAAACGCTAATAATAGCTTCGGAGTCATTGTTAGTGACGTGCTGCAAAGCATCTCCCAAGAGTGTTCCCACTTGTTCGATGAAATTTAGATCGGAGGACATTTCAACCAATTTATACTTTGAATACCATCGCTCTCCAACAGCTCTTCGATAGTCACTGAAGTAATGAAGTCTAGCGTTATCATTCATGAAGTAAAACTGGAGAACCATAACCTATCTAAGCAAATGTGATAACATTTAACATTTGTACAATGATGAGTATTAGTGCCTGCACCTCATTAGATATTTGAAAGTCAGTACACGGACCAAGTATATCTTCCGAAACGAGAACTGAGCCACCACCTAACCGGTCACATTCAATGGTGTTAGATGGGTTGAGTTTCCCGCTCTCTCTAGATGAATATGCATCCAGAATTGCTATTCAAACTAAATATGCTGCCATCCATAAAAAGTATATGAACCCATAGCTGACCTATCCAGTACAGTCTTTCCGGCATCACAGAAAACACCGTCCCCGATTAACAGGCGTTGATAGCTCATGCCGCACTGATTTTTACATTGATAGGCTGAAATTCTGAGCCTCCTGGCTATGGTAAGACATGATATTGATCGTTCAGTAGTCTGTTTCATGTGCCTCATGATTTCTTCCGCTACCTAATGTCTGTCCCTTCTCTCTCTATAGGATAGTACCCTGATCATTCAACGAAGTGGTTGCCCGAGGTGAACCACTCCTAAATAATTGAATAGCTACCTGTTCTGTAGCTTGAAATGCTCTCTAAGCTTGTGAAATGAGGCTGTGAATGATCCCAGACTTCGAAGACTCACTTGTCAATCTTTGATTTTCTTCCCTCTTCCTAATAATTCGATTTCGAGTAAAGTCATCCAGATGTTGTCCATAGGATTGCCTATTGAACATCTCATTAAGATAACAAATTGATGCTGTTTAAACTGGCGTATACCATGTAATAGCATTCACAGAAATATGGAGCATATATCGCCAACTCACGCAATTTATATCTTAAAATATATATCACAATTTGTAAAGAGTATATTTCACATATACTCTTTACACATACACATATTCCCTCTCGTACCTGATCCTAATCGGTCTCCTGATTGGTGCTTCAAACCGTCTTACCTGCTCGTTTCACTAATATTCTAATCTGACAACTTCGTGAATCTAATACTTAAACTAGTTCATCTATAATATTACTGTATGAAGCATCATGTGCGATATAATAACAGTAAACAAATATATAGTTAGATACGCATGCATGTTTCAGTTATTTCCTCTGTTGCAAAAATAAGATGCAAATATCTTTAAATAATTTTCTTTTTAACGGAAAAAATACTTAAAATGTATAAGAGAATTTTAGTATTACGTAATTTTTAACCTGTAAAAGGATTGACTTGCATTAAGATGGACACTATTTTTCAGAAATGTGGTTTATGTAGATTTAAAATGTTAAGAAAGAATTTCGAAAAGGTGTGTGTCCAGATACCTTCAATACCCATCTAGATTACGTCATTTTCAATAAACCTTATATTCATAAATAAATATTTCCCCTAAATTAAAAAAAAATAATACAAAAAAATGTAAAATTTAAATATATATATATATATATAAATGTTACAAAAACAATTCTATCGAAACAGTTTTCACTTACACAAAGTTTGCTTTTTCTATAAAAAAGGGTATAAATACTCTTTCTGTTTTAGTTAAAATTCTTAATTTGACTATTGTTTAGTATTTTAGATCACAGAAAATTAGCTCTTTTTTCAGAGATGACGAAATAATTTTTTTTTATCTTAAAACAAGAAGAAATAAACTATATTTTTTCAACTTAATTTGTATTATTTTTATAGAAATTCTTGCCCTAATCCAAGAAGTACAAGAGTACTTAAAAGACGGAGATGTACTTTTTAAAAGGGAGCATTTTTGAAAATATGTGAAGTAATCACTGAAGAGAAAGGTAATAAATACACTTGTATTATTACAAATACTGTATTTTTATGTACTAATTCATATTTTTGTTTCAATTTATATAAAAATAAATTTATTTAGAGAATTCGGAATATTTTTAGTGTAGTAAGCTAACTACAAGTCTAAATATCTCACAAAAAGACTTTGTGAGCTGGGTATTCTTGGGTCAGCAGTGAAAAGAATAATGTGTTCCTAGTTCTTATAAAAACACTAAAAACAATATCTATATTTTCGTATTTCTTTTTAGGCTAAAGAAAGTAAAAAGAATGCTCGGTTAAAAGATAAAAAGGTTATTTGTTTAGTTTGTGTGGTTTGCTTTAAAAAAACTGCTATCTACAACATCAGAAAAAATTTACTTCGTTGCTTTGATTTAAGCTATTCAGAGTTTGAAAGAACTAATCAAACGTTCAAATAATAAATTGTACTACAATAATTATTTATAAGCCTCAATCCATTGTGAAATAAGAACAAATAATTGTCTTGGAAAATGCAGCTTGGAAAACTTTTTATTTTTATTCAAAGTGTTTCATTAGCATATCACCTTTGTTTCAAAAAATCTGGTTGTAATTTATGTTGTGAAAATGAAATATCAATAAAAACTACTTTATTATTTTTCAGATAATTCATAAAATATATAATTATTTATTTCAAAATGGGCTAAACATACTTAATTTTGAAACATTCTAAACCTTAGCTTCAAAAAACATTGCAATCATTTCACCATAAATTGGAACTCAATTTAAATTAATTAGGCATTCTTAATTTTATGAAATAAATTAGCATCACTTTGTTTGAATAATAATGTGACTTTTTATTCATCTAAAATTCCATAAAATGCATAAAATACGCTTATAAATTAAATCCTGAACTACTTTTAAGAGAGCCAAATAATTCTAAATAATGTAATAAAAAAATCTCCATATAAATGTTCTAACTGAAAAAAGAAATACTTAGACTCATGTGAGATATTAAGCTTTAAATTATCTGTCCCGAGATTATCTCGGTAAGGTAATTCTTTTCGAGTACATCTTATTGTTTTATACCCGAACACATATCGGGAGAAGTTTATTTCAGCTTTATCTCTTAGTCTTTTGCGTAAAGGCGACAGTATATGTACCCAAATCATCAAAATAGCTTGACAGTTAAAGGGTTAAAACACCAATGGCCAAATTTATTTTTCCTGTATTCGTATGTTTTATGTATAGAAAAATCTATATTCATTTTAAAAAGAAACAAAAATGAAATTCACAGTAATCTAAATCATAGAGAATATTAATTCAGTCACTAAAGAAAATTCATTTCCAGTGTTTAGTAATTAAATTTAACGTTGTATTAACGGCGAAAAAGGATAAAAAATTATTAATAGGTAAATAAACGATTTGAAAAGTTCCGGGAAGTTTTCTAAGCTTACGATTTCATCAGGTCAAGCAATACATCATTGTCTGCTTTTATCTAACTACTGAAAAAAGCAAGTTAGCGTAAAGCACTTTGAGAATGATAATTGTGAGAACAGATTACAAAATCGAATAAAGGCCCTTTTATGCATTTTAAAATAAAATTTGGAAAGAAGGGAGGTTAGACCTATTTTGAGGAAGGTGTGCCAAAACATCATAAAGGTCTCTTTGATTACACATATTATGTTTACCGAAACTAAAATACTTGTTAGCAAAAGAACGAAAGGGAATTACAAGCTGCCAACTTTTGCGAACTTATCTTTTTATTTTTTGAGCCATACGGGAAATTCTAACGTCCAAATTGAATACTAAAAAATATTCATGATTCATTCATTACTCATCACTAAAGAGATGCAAATGATTTCAATATTAAGATCACTGACACCGCAGAAATACCAACATTGATTTCTATAATTCTGCCGTATTATATGTAATGTAAATGTAAGTAACAGATAATTAATTCAGTATTAAAATGTTGGAATCACGAAACGGAATGAGTTAAATGAAATAAAAATATAAAGAAATAAAATGCAATCTTATAACGTTAGAAAAACATGCATACTAATAAACTAACAAAAACATATAACATTTTACGATACTTTAATTTTTTTCGTGATTTTCGCATAAGTTCATGTCAAAGTATTTTGCAATAAGGAATTTGTAAAAAAATGTTCACATATTATGTCTAATATTTTCTTCGAAAATATTTGGGTGACTCAAGAAACTAATAAATAAGACGACATTCATAAGGGTTTTTTTTTAAGAAATAATCTCAATAATTCCTTATTATGAGGACACAGTGAGATTTAAATGAAATCTTTTATTTAATGGTTTTTACAAGTTTTTTGTTGAAGCTCATGTATATGCGATACGTAAAAAAGGATTTATGTTCAAATTTCCACAAAAAGCGAGCTATTCAATTTTTTAAAGAAAAATGTTAAAAACTATGAAGAGCGATCTTTTTTTAAAGCACAACTCCTCCTACGATAAATAAAGTACACTTTGGAAGTTTGATTTTGTAAATACGTCGAACAAATTACAACAAAAACTATTATGAGTTTTGCTATAACATGATTTAAATTTATAAGATTTAAAAAATTATAAATTTATATAATTTTACTATTCTTACTATTTTCAACTATTCTTTAAAACTTCAATATTTCTTTGATTAAAAAGTGAATTGATATTTTAATAGAAATCATCGGAAAAAAATATCAAAAAATTTGGAACAATAGAAAAAATATCTTAGTATTTTAAACCTACAGATTTTTTTTATTCTGTTATAAAAAAGTTTAAAGTTTTTATTTGCTATCGGAAAGTGAATATCAGCGAACATAAAGTTTGTCATGATTCTACTGTTTTTTAACTCAAAGCTCTCAGATTTTTTTTGAAGGTAATAGAAAATATATTGCAAATATTTTAGGCTAAAAAGATTTGTTTTTCTTTTCAAGTTACTCTTTGACCAATTTTATACTCCGTGTTGCCTTATTCTGATTCTCATCAGCAACGTAAGGGCTATCAGGGACGAATTTCGTAATTTTGAAATCATGGACAAGTGACGAGGAAGACTTGTGTGCTGGCATCTCACTCTTTAAACTTCTACACTACTCCAACGAGAGGAATTCGAGAACACGCATCGGCATTTTTCATTCAGCAGTGTCTTTTGTGGCAATGGGACTTAAAACCACAACTCCCCAGAAATACCGCTGGTCACATAGTAGTTATAGTTTGTGACTATAACCACTCGGCTAACGCGTCCAAATAAATAAATTCATAAATTACTTATAAAGTTTAAATTTTAGTTAATTTAATTACGATTTTAGCTTAATTATTTTAAAAGGTACATTCTTAAATGCCGAAGATATTAATATATAAAATATATAACACGGAAGGATACTAATTAACGATTTAGACATATAATTTACAACTCCATACAGTTATTGGCCTCGTAAAAGTTGATCATCGCATATTTATTTTAGCTTTCATCTATATTTAAGGAATGTGTAGTCAGGTCAAAATGAACTAAATTTACAACAATAAACACTAATTTTATTATTACAATACTTTGCATATATATAGTCAAAACTCTTTACTAAAGAGAGATGAATAATCAATAATCATCAAAACTGAAAAAACCCGAAATGCGAGATAAACTAGACATAAGATTTTAGAAAGGATATATTATAAATTACAAATAATAGAATTTAAAATATAAAAATATGGATGCTACAGTATTATAAACATTTCTGACTCTATGACAGCTCTTATGTATAAAATAATTTATATAAAAGTGGGGTTGAACAAGTTTTTTTTGGCCAGCCAACCTTTCCACTTTCTGTTAATAATACTGAGCAAAAACCTATTGAAAATAATGGCTAGAATATCTAAATCCATTACAAGAACATGGTAGTTTACCTAAAAATTGCATTAAAAAATGCAGGCCCAAGCTACATCTGAGTACAAAAAACAAGATATATTGCCATATTCTAGACCCAAATGCAAATTCAAAGCATGGAATGGCTGAATAGTAGCCCTTAGCGAAAGTATAAAAAGAATTTAAAAAAAATAATTCCTTAAATATTCCTCAGATTTTATAAATTCATCTAAATCTGTCCTTAAAATAATTGAGATCATTTAACTCATATGTTTCTTCAAATATAAAATCAACCAGTATTTTTTATTCTGTTTTGTTCATGTCTTAAGTGAAAATGATGGAATGTAACATTTCACTGACAATTATTAATTTCTCACGATAAGTATAAACATCTTTTCCGTAGCTTGTTTAATATGAGAGCATTAAAAAATGTACACGAAATTTTTTAGCATGATTGTCTATTTTCTTTTGTATTTGTCTCTTTCCTACCATTAAATAAATACCTTTAACTGAGTCTCACTTCAAACTATGCAGATGTTCATACTTACTAGCGTAAAATATTTTCAAAAGCTTGAGCATTTAATTTTCTGAGAAAATGAACTTTATAGAGATAAAAACTTGTGCCTTCTAATACATTGCAAGACCAATTGCTCCTATAATAAAAAATACAACTTGCCCTTTGCTGGGCGGCAAAGCTTCTAGGGGGGGGGGGGAATACGGGGAAAATGCTTTGTCACTTTGCCACAAAATTGACAAGAACTTCTGTCTTCCCCAGCGGCACCTTTAGAAAGTAAGATTTAGCAAAGAAAACAGAATAAGGGGAAATCGGTATATAAATATAAACAGAAACCACGGTAGTCTTCAAAGTAAAATAATCCTTCTCTGAATTCTCTCTTGGGCCTCTAGATTAAATTCTACTATTTCCTTCAGATGTTCCACGATTTCTAATCTAGTTCTGCTACAAAAGGAACAGAAGGTGGAGAAAGTGCTCTTATTTCAAATACATCCTGTTTAAATCAATTGAATCAATTTTGGAATTGCTGGAAAAGAATTTCTCTTATCCTGAAGTTTACATCCGCATTTTTGAAGTTAACATTAAAGACTTTTATCTTATACTTAAAATCATTTAAATATGAAACTATACTAAGAGCAATATGATAAAGGGCGTTAATGGGTAATCGTTAGATGAAAGTATATGATAATAAATTTTTTTTTGTACTATTCGAGGTTATTCTATTTTTTAACTTAAATTATTCCAGTATTAGTCGTTGAAACTATACTCAAGAGTTTTTATTTCTTTTTGTGGTACATTATTGACGTGTAACATCTTTCCTCTCGGTTGCTGGATACTAGTAGGAGTGATTTCGTAAAAAAGGACGGAAATGTGTAACAGGAAGTCGGGGAAGCGCGCACTATTTGATTTGACCAATCAGCGCGCTTCGTGGTGTTTCTCGCATCGGGGTCCAACTCTAGTAGCCATCAAGCAGCCAGCCTTTTTTATATTGTTAAATTTAGCATTTCAAAAGATTCGAATTCAAAAACTTGGTTTCATTTTCTTGACTCTAAATCCCCTTCGCATATACCATCAAGTCTTATTAGACTTCATCCAGGATAAACTTGCAATTCTTACGCTCAATTGTCACAGTCTCAGGGCTCGTTGTGTATGAAATCTGAGGACAGTGATTTCGGTTGTCGTATAAATTTCTCCGAATCAAACGGATCAAAATATTAAAGATTTCCTGCATTTTGTACTTTTACCATATGACAAAGCTGGTTCTGCTCTTTTTTTTTTTTTAACTATCACTCACTTTCCATGGTTTTGAGTGGTGATTTTAACGATAACTTCAGTTTACTAGAAGCAGAGCCACTCACAGCTTTTTTGAATGATGAACTCAAGCTCGAAATGAACACAAATCGAAATGTTTCGACAACTAATAGTGGTATTGTTATTGATGCTGTTTTCAACGGTTTTTAAATACTTCGAAACCACAAGTATATGTGTCATATTTTAGTTATAAGCCTATTGTCTCCACTCTTCCCCAAATTGAACAAGAATAATTAGTTTTGATAAAAAAAAATTGCAATACTCCTTGTGTTAATTAAATAAAATTTTCATTAAAGATATAATTATTCGATAGAAAATTATTTCCAATCCTATCCAATTCAGTTTTTTCAGGGTTTAAGTTACTATTGAGTATTTACCACGATAACATGTCAGATGTTACACGTCATATGCGATTACTGTAAGACTCGTTTATTTATTTTAGTAATAAGAGGCATAGCTACTGTAAAGTTGTGATGTTTGTTTGTTTTTTGGATTTATATTAAAAGTGCAAATTTTTAGCAATGGGAAATAAATATGCTCTATTTTATGTAAAAGGAATAAATTAAGAAAAGTTGAAAAAAACGCAATGTTTTTTATCTATTGACTACAAAAATAAACCCGAAAATGGGTGATCACAGTACTCTTTCCACCCCACCCCAACCCTTTTACA
This sequence comes from Trichonephila clavata, assembly GCA_019973975.1. NCBI lineage: Eukaryota > Metazoa > Arthropoda > Arachnida > Araneae > Nephilidae > Trichonephila > Trichonephila clavata. The sequence goes on along the minus strand of BMAO01025158.1, from coordinate 239,008 downwards.
GTTATTCTTTCTTTTTCCCACTCAAAGCATCACACTAGTTATGGTGAACCTTTTAAGCGCCTTCTAAAGTCATTGTGTGCTTAAGACCTTCGTGAATGATGAAAAATTAATGAAATATATGGCACCGTGAATCTTTCGGAAACAAATGAAATACTTTATCATCTGAATGTAAGACTTCTAGGAAAAAATTCATCACATTTGATTCTGGAAAAATTTTTGAACCAAGATATTAGAATTAAAACAAATATATGTTTTGGTAAATGAAAATATATATATGGCACCTCAAAACTCAGTGATATTCGATAATAAGATTTGATCATCAATATTTCTTGAATTACTCTGGAAGGAATTTTTTTTTTAATTTAAGAGTTTTAACATAAGGAAAAAATCAAAAAACCTTAAAAACTGGAACATATTCCAACTCCCTTTTTTCGTACTTGAATTTAATGGTTTATGTTTTTTATAACAGCATTATTTTTCATTTCTTATGTTAATAAAATTAAGGAAAGATTTCCTTTTGTTTCGTGTAAAATTCTTCGAAAAGTGGAGGGTAGAAAACTTTTTATCGTTGAATGTTTGAAACACTCATTTAACAATTGCAATTTATCAATTTATAATTAGCCCTCAGTTACACCCAGAAGCAGAATGGGAACTATCAACGATGGGCATCATAATTTTGAAAGATGAAATATGCATAATCGTAACTACAATTGCATAATCATAACCACATATACATACATTTTATTCTTGATATTGAGGAAAGCCAAAATAGAAAATCTTACTTAAAAGGAGGAATCCGAGAAAGACAATCTAGAGTAGGGCTCGGTAACCTATGGCACGCGGAGCAAATCTCAGTGGCATTCTACACCACTCTACTAAGGTATGAGATAAAGTTAAATCGCTCTAACTGTCCTCTCTAAGCCTCTAGCATTTTTATTTAACCCTTTATCTACCACATTATGATTTACTGCAGTTTTTTTCATGTAATATTTTTTTGAATCACTACACTGAAAATTAAGATATATATATAAACAAAATACTCAACTTTTTGGGAAAATTAATCCGTTAGAGAGCTAATTAATTAATTAACGATATTCAACTGTAAAATTAGTTATATGCACTGTTAACTTAAAATAAATAGTCAAATTGTTTTTTAAGATCTTCATTAACAAACAAACAAAAATAAGACACATTTTGACATTAACTCAGTGTTTCTCAAACTGTGGGGCGTGTCCCTCTTGGGGGGCGTGATAACCCTACGTGGGGGCGCAAGCATATCGAAAAGTATAAAAATTAAAGATTATTTTAAAATGTTATTAATTTGCTGAAAAGAAGCAAAGTAAAATACATTCTAGCATAGTAAAAAATAAAATACATGTTTATACATATAATACATTTATTAAATGTATCAATACTGCATATATTGTATAATTCATTTTAACAATACTAAGTTTAGAGCAAGTGTAATAATCACTAGTGACCCCAAGTGCTTGTCATATATAAAATTATATGTACAAAATTTAATATTTAACCTTGATAATTTGTACGGTTTATAATTAAAATTGTATTGCAGTTTTACATCCAAGTACAGTATTGTTGAATTCAATACATTGTTATTGTATGGAGAGGTGCGCGATGAAAATTATGATTCAAAATTGGGTCATAAATAATGAAAATTTGAGAAGCACTACACTAACTACTTTTTTGGAACAAAAATGACAATCTTCGCAATCCGATCAAAATGTCTGCTGGAAACGGAATTTTTGTTATAAAACTATTCTCCTTCCCCGCTGAAATACTCATCATATAGAACCCGTTCTGCCATATATCTTGGAAGAGTGGATTTAAAAGAATATTCCTGCTAAATATCGTCAGAATATTCGCAAAAATGGTTATTCTATGTAATTTTAAAGTTTGTGATACTTATATGTACCGTCGGTAGATAAAGGGCTAAAGGCTATTTCTTACTTTGAATTCTTTGTCATTAAACGATTCTGCTGAATCTGCTTGCTTGTAATTTGTGTGATTTATGCCAAAAAAATCTTTGTTTAAATGTGACTTATTTTTAGCGTTAAGTATTCAGTTTCAAATCAAAACGATTGTGTAATGCTTGCAAAATAAAACATATCTCGTGGCTGAGTCGTGAAAAAATTATTGGAAACAAAATTTATGGGATTATGAAAAGACCTGATCAATGAATCGACAGCTATTTTAAATTGCTGTAAGTCATTGCCGGAGCGATTTAATTGCTTGAAGAAAATTACATGTGCTCTGTTTTTCGCTTTTGGTTCTACATGTATATGTGAACATATTTTTTCTCGTATGAAATTTATTTGAGTCCACAAAGAAGTTGTCAAACAGCTAACAATCAGAATTACGTGTCAAATTGAAAGCCATAAATTGTAACCCTGATATTACAATATTAAGAGTTTTGCAGGGACAAGGTTTGCATTAAAATTTTAATTTTTTTTAACTGTAATTGCAGGAACACTTATATTTTATACATGTTATTTATTTCTTATTTCTTAATATTTTTAAGAGATACGAAATGAATATTATTCATACAATTTTAATTTTTCGTTATTGTTGAAGAAATAGTTATTTTATGTTACTTATTTTTATGTTAATAAATATTTTTAAATGATGCAAAATTATAGTACATAATAAAACTCTAATTTTGGCCTCTATTTCCTAACTCTGCATGCATTGCCACGGGAATCGAATTGTTTCAGATATTTCCTACTGTGGACATCCACAGGTCTTGTCTAAAAATCAATTTAATACAAAATGCCACCTCCTTTCTTTATCCAGATAAATTCCTACCTCTACGATAGAGCCTTTTCTGTCAAAATTAACAATACCTTCTTAAACAATCGAAAAAATTTTGCTGGGGTACCACAAGGGTCCCTCCTTACTCCCACGCTCTTCAACATCTTTATCAACGATATTCCCACCACTAAAACTCTGAAACTTGCATGTATGCTGACGACACAGTGATACTTTGTTAACACAAAGAGCCAGCCTTCATCTCATATTTGATCATACGATACCTAACACAGCTTAACCACTGGTTTAACAAGTGGAAAATAGCCATCAACTTCTCAAAAACAGAAGCCATATTTTTTGCAAAGATACAAAAAAGCACCACACATGTACGTCAGAGAGAATAGAATCCCCTGGTCTAATCAAGCCAAATACCAAGGAATTATCCTTGTTAAAACTTTCACTTTCAAACAACATGTAACATTTATTAGAGAAAAATTTTAAAAAGTCACGCATAAATTCCACCCGTTAATTTCCAGTAATAGAAATAAAATGCTTATCTACTCACTGATCCAGACTTACGCCTCCCCTGTTTGGGGACATGTTAATTATTTAGAAAGTGCTCAGTATTTAACTGTCAGAAAAATTTTTTAACGCTCGCTGGTTCATGAGAAATATAGACCTTAAAGCCCCAAGTAAAATACCCGCTATTAGATAAACAATCAGGAGAAATGCTACCAATTTCTTTTATAAAATTGACAACTTTGATGTTAAATCGATCACTAGCATTGGAAAATATAATCCTAATCCTAATTTCCACAAACACAGATCTCTCTCTCTCTCTCTCAATCCTGATTGATCTAGTTTTCTTTATATTTTCTAAATATTTTCTCTTTCCTTTAATTATCTATCTATTTATTTATTTTCTTTTTTAATCTAAAAAGTCTCTCCATTTTTGCTGCTCTCCTTGCTCGAGCTCCTAGTTACTCAATGATTGGTCGAGTTTCTCACTTAGATGCAAAAATATCTGACCTCTCTGCTCACAGAAGCTGCACTCGAGACCCCAATTCATTTTTACTTTTTACATCTTTAAATTTTCTCTCTCTAACTCGGACTCCTTTACTGCAATAGGATTGGCTAGGCATCGCCCCCCCCCCACTTCCATCATGATTTTTCATCAATTTTTAACTTTAATTTTATTCATATATCAAAGTAATTCGTTTTTGTTATTAATATATAATAGCTACATCTTAAATTTTAAATATTATTTATTAGATTAGGGCAATTTTTGAAAGCGTTTTAATGTCATTTAAAATGTCATGAAGGGAGATGAAGGTTCAGAAGAACTAAGTGCTCTTACCCCACACCAAAATACTTCCTGCTGTGGGGCACCCTGAATCAAATCGGTAAATTGGTTTGACACGCCATAGCTATAAGGTTGCCGACCCCTGATCTAGAGGTTCATTGAAGTGAAAGTTTGAGGACCATTCTAGATTTAAATGACTGTTTCTACTGTTTATTTGATCTTTAATATATACGAAGGAAGTTCTAAAAATATGTTTCGTCATATTTTTCGCAGGGAAGTTATATTACAAAGTGAAAAACCGTATTGCAATAACAAAAGATAACTTTCGTGAAATCACAAAGTGAAGAGCGGGAATAGAGGAGCATATGCAGAGTATGAAAGAATACACATAAGCACAGTAGGCCAACTTGATTAAGTTCAGTCCCCATTCAAAACTTTGAAATGAAAGCTCCTTGGGGATTGGAGAGTTATTGAATTACTTCTAATTCTGATTTAGGGGGGTTATGGAACACACATACCTATTTCTAACATTAAAATTAATCTTTCTCTCTCTCTCTGTCTCTTCCAAATTCGTTTTTCAGTTTTTAACTAACAATGGTCCATTTTTGTCATACTTTATAGAGGTTCAAAATTAAAACTAATCCTAATTGTGTGTCCTTGCGGATTTACTGGAGAAGGGCAACATTATACGTGTCCCAGTGTTCTTGCACAAAAGATTTTCATTTGAAAAAAACATCTTAAACTTTCTATTGGCTTACAAATCCCATGCAAGGTTAATTTACGGGATTCAGATAGCTGCACAAATTGTGCTGATACAATTCAGTAACCCTTTTTCCCCCTTTCTATCCCATCAGTGACGTAACGAAGAATACTAGACCCCCCTCCAGAAAATCAAGTTTTGGACTCCTAGGCTAAATACATACTTGGCGTCAGTCAGGCTTTGGGCTCCCTAGAACACCTGCCCCTCCGCAATGCGGGGGTTGTGGGGGTGTACGTTACGCCACTGTGTTACTTATATGCTATATGTTCGGAGCTCCCCGTCCTTTATTTCATTTATAAAGTTTCTATATACTTATGATTTCCACTCGATTTTATAAATATATATACGTGAGAATATTTTATAAATATATTTTTGAGAATATTTGGTTAAATCATTTGATTTTAAGAAGTTAATCAGTAGGAATGATACCGCTGCTTCGAAAACGCATCTATTAAAGAAGAATCTCTTGGTTCACACACACACACACACACACACACAAAACACGTTTTTTTTTTTTTGACGTATCACTATCTGATCCCTAATGTTTTGTGAAGTAATTTATTTTGCCTTTTGTGTTTTTAAATTTTTTAATGTAAGGTATAATTGTTTTCTCTTCCTGTAAGAACATTTGTGTATTTTTCTAGATTCTTATGACTACGCAATTTACAAAAAGTTTTTATGAAAGAAAAATAAATCTTCATTTTAATATTTCTTGCGTGTAAGTGTTTTACAACAAAAAAATAAATAATTCGCAATAAAGTTAACGACAAATGCGTTTTTAACTTAGTATCTTGCTTCGCTAATTTTTTTCTTCTTAATTAACTGATAATTAATCTTCTACAACTTATGAATCGCAATTTGAGAAGGATTCACACACTTCATTTAGAATGCAAACACGAAAGAAAAAATATTTCATTGCTAAATATTTTTAAAAATAATTTAGCCCATTTACGCCCAAGGAAATGCCAATAAACGTTTACAGTAAAAAGGAAAAAGAATGATGGTCTAGAAATTCATGACAGCGAATCTCAATTTTCAAAGATTTCTTGACGTAAGCAAAGAATCTAAGATATACTGCTGCATTTTACCTTTGATTGATCCTAGTTACAAGTAGGAACTAATGAAGTACTTCTTTCACGACTCAAGAGGGCGTATTTCTTGCAAATAATTGGTAACAGGACCGCTTGTATGGTCGCCAAAACTTTACTTTCTGATGTGTTCTCATTGAGATCAAGCAGCATCGTTGCTGTGTCAGTTAGATGTCAAACTGTCACGACGAGGTCAAAGGTGAAGTATCGCTGTTGGTCCTGAACTGACGGTTTAACATCAACTCAACTACTCGCACAGTGAGCGTAAATTTTTCCTCTCGTTTTCGGGCACATTTATATACCTAAGAATATCTTTCTGCAGCAAAAACATGTTCTTGGCTATCTTCCTGATTTAACTCTTTTCTCTTGACTGTTGACAATTTATCTTTTGAACTAACAGGCGATTTAGACTTTGATGAGTTAGGACATTCTAAAAAAATTGAGGTGAAGCTAATCAAGAGAGCAACATTTCTTAGTTTTAAAACAAATTCTCTTAAAGTATCCGATCACTGGTGGCAACTTTTTTCAATAATGGAGATATGGGGATTTTTTTGGGATTTTTAGGTTTGTTTAGTACTTTTTAAGAAAAATATGCTAAAATTAAGCAGAGAAAAAAATTATTTATACTAAAATGGGAAAAAATTGGTAAAAATTTACAAAAAATGACGTAAACTGAGCCCATTTTATACCTAAAGTTTATCAACAAAGTTTCAATCTTTCAATTTTGATGTGTTGCTGTGTTATTCATTTTTAAAATGACCTACAAAAGATAAGAGATATTTTAATTTTTACTAAAACTAGAGCACTTTATCTTAATTATTATATGAAATTGCTTTAAAAAAACAGTGGATATATTCACATAAGGGACTGTAAGTTTTGTAATAAAACAGTGATTGATAACTCTGAAAGTTAAAACACTTCTACTATTATACAGAACATACACAAAAAATTTCAGTTAATTATTTTCAAAACTTTTCGAGCAATCGCTGTCCTTGTTTGAGCATTAAAAAAAAACACTTTTTGAGTAAAATGCGTTTTAAAGTATGACATCTTGCTTAAAGTAATGACATCTGCTTTTATTAAAACGCCTGTAGTTTTTGTTCTAGTGAACGGAAAATAATAAACTTGGTATTTTTATAAAGTTAATAAGATGTTCTGTAAAATATAGTCATAAAAAATGGCAATTCTTGGCAAAATTTACAATTTTAGGGCAATCGTATACCATAAAGGAATAATATATGGTTTCATGAACAAAGCAACAACAATACTCAAATAAAGTATACTCTATAATCATGGAATTAAAAATTATCGAATTATTAATAATACTAGAGTATATTTTGAGTAATTTTGAATTCACACACAAATGAATAGTTATAGACAAATTTTCGAGAAAAATTTTTGATGAACGAACACAATTAATCTATAAAGTTATAGGACTTAATAGTCTGTTAGAGAGTGACCACAAAAACTTGTGGTTATTTAAATAAATGTGTTTTTAACTATTACTTTTAAATAACACACAGTTAGGCTATTGGTTCCAACATCCAGTTACTATCAAAATATGGTACATTTTCAAACAATTTCGGAAGAATCAATTCAAAAACAAACTATTGTTTTCAAAATTTCTTTCCCTGACCAAATTACTTCTGGAATATTTATGCATTCGATTTATAAATTTTTGTTACGCATAACAAATACAAATACAAAATCATACAAATAAGAAGCAGGAAGCATGTAAACAATAAAAATACAGTTGATTTCAAACGAAATGAATTGAAATACAATAAGAAATTCAAAGAATAATAAAACAAGAACTTAAAACAAATATTACAAATTCAAATAAAGAAAACAGGGATTCATCCTTTTCCTTTAATGAATTATTCCAAATAACAGATGAAAAGACATCCCAACATGGAATGTGTATCATTACATAATGCACGGAACTTATATAACTATGCAAAAAATAAAGTGTACATGAAAAATGAAGAAAATATACATAAGTATTCAAAATAAAAAAATCCTAATCCTACTTCAATAAAAAATGGTAAGATATTTAAAGAATAATAAAATCTGAGTAGAATATAAACATTACACACAAAAAAAGTACTTAATATATCCTAGCTAAAAATTATAAACTCCCTAGAACAAAGTATAATTAAAGAATTAGTGTACTGAAAAGACTAACCCACATCTAATTTATTAAATAATTGAATCTAACCAAGTAGTTTATATACAATATAATTCCACTTTCCTATTTATTGTGAAATAAAATCCACACACACACACATTACCTTACAACATTTGGGATACTTAAGTATTTCCCTATCCTACTATTTTTAACTGTGTTCTTTGATGTTATTAATTTTTGTATAATGTGTGTGTATTACACTTTCATGTTATACAAATAATTGTTTTCGAACTTTTTATATAAAACTATAAAATTATCCGTAACTTTCAATATTTAATATTATTCGTAATATAAAACTTTCTTGTCTATTTTTGCTGAGCTTTTCCTGTAAATTTCTTCAATATATTTGATAATTACCACCGTTAAATATTAAACACACATAACATTATGTATTTGAACAGTATTCATAATAATCCTAAATATAAGCACTCTGCTTATATATAAGAGTACTAAAAGAAATTCAGTTTTTAATTAAATTCCGAGTTTACATAAATGATTTCTAAAACATATTTCGAAGTTTTTGTAAGAAAATTTTGTATCCGTTCATTAATAAACACAATATTTTTGTACATACAATGCATTATACTATAATATTTGTATTATTATTCATTGCTTCTCAATGTTTTTTTATATAATGTTTTGAACTCTTTTTGTGTTTTTAATCGGAGTATGTTCTCAACAATATGGTAAAACTTTTTACCATAAATTTAAAATCTAATATCAAAGTATTTTCTTTCAAAATTTTCATCTAATATTAGATGATTGAGAAAGCGAAGATTTTTTTATCATATAATGCTACATTTACAGTTCAAATAACACGTTAAAATTTGAGTCGTCATACATCCATTTAAAGATAAAACATATTTTACTAGAGAATGAAAACTAATTTAAAAATTCTTTTTTTAATTATAGACATTTAAAAACCATATTATTTGATATATGAAGTTGTTATTTATATACTATTATTATTTCACTGAATTAAAAAAATTTCATCGTATAATTATCCTTCAACATTTTTCTCTGTTGCTTAAGAAAAACAATTTTCAACTTACACTAATCTTGAAATAGTTTTTAAAATGTATATGATGTATGAAGAACTTGAAAGAGCTATCTTCAATTTCATTACGCATATCTCTCGATATGAAAAGTTTTGTCTTATTTTCATTACTTACGTTGACAACAGCATCACAAGGCACAGATTATGATACGAAGCGGTGTTGGGGCATGAAGCACTAACAGTAGCAATAAATGATGATCGTACAATTAAGAAAATTGTAAGCAACATGCTCTCTTGTGTATAAAATACATCAGTGATTTATCTTTTCTCAAACACAAACAAAGCTACTTTACAAGTAAGCAAGCTAATTCTATGTTCATGGAAAAGTACACGAAGTAGAAATTAACTTCTCTTTAATTAAGAAAAATTAGCTTTATTCTGGTTGTAAACTCCTTTTTTCCTATGTAAATATCCTTAAATAATTGCTTTTTTTGTATGTTGACTGCTTTTACTATATAAATGAGTTTTTAAATTTCGAAGAAATGCATTAGTAATAAAATATTTACGAAGGAAGCAGTATGGTGCAATGTTAATATTTATTCACATGGATGCATAAAATTTTTACATTTTCAGATGATGTTATTTAAAAAATATTTTTTCTTTTACAAAATAAGAACTATATTTAAGTGTGTCATTGGTAACGCACTTATAACTTATATATATATAATTACGCATTTGTTTTATTTAATTAAACTAGCCGATTAAAAGAGATATCTGAGAGGATTCAAAATTTTTAAAAGCTTCATTGAGAGATCATGTCTTATTTATAAAAACGATTTTCCTTAGCACATGTTACATATATTTGAATCCAAAGTACAATCATCCAATACGTCAAAAAAGTGAGCACGTCAAAAATTTTGCATGAAAAACTATCACTATCATAAACTACTTTGCATATAAAAATAGAAGGGCTTCTAATAACACATGCTGCTATGTGTCAGAACTTGTGAAATTATACTTTCTCTGTAAATAAATATAATTCCTCTGTAACTCTAATTTTAAAGCAAGTAAAAATTTATGTCTATTCTTTTATGATATGTACTTATTTATTTCTGTATTATCCAATAACATTATAACTGTTCCATGAAACTGCTGAAATACTGATGTTTTGAAAAACATTCGAACTGTACGCTTTCCAGAAATTGCAAACTCGAAGAACTTGTCCTCAATGTAAAGTTTGAGTGTGTGTATATATATATGTTCGTAAGAAAGCAAAAGTTTACTCTTAATCATCTCTCCAATGACTTTTGACAACAATACTCTAGGAAAACACTTTTATGCTTTGTATTATTTAAATAATGATACTTGAAATGTTGAGTAAAATCTTCATATTAAAGTATATCAATGAATTTTCCAGGCGGGTATGTGATAGTATGGAAAAAAGTTATGAATGGTGAGAGTTTGAAGTCTTCCCTCTTCCCACACCGACTAACTGCGGGGGGTAAGGGTGCGTTCTCCCAACACGATGTCATCTGGATCTGTTTCATGAGGTTTCAATTAAGAACGCATCTCAGTAGAAATGTTTCCAAAATCATGCATCGACGAACCGTGACTTTCTTTGACCTCAGAGGCCATTTGTCACGAGATTCGTTCGAGAGATGCGTAGCTGATGATGTATCTGGCGACACTAGAGCCTGTGACAAGCCTTAGAGTTGTCCCATTAACGCCAGCACTTCTTTTCTAGATTCATTAATGATCCTTTGAGTGATACGCTGAACTGCCATTAAGCACGTTTGACACACGTATCACTTAATTAAGCAAAGTAGCCATTTAATGTTTATTCCTATCATTGTCCCTCGAAAATCAGTCATTAAAGCAGTTTTTCTCTAAAAGTATCAAATACCGATTTCCTATGGTACTAAGAACTTAAAAATCTTGAGTTTATTTTTCATTTTTTTCATCGATTGAGTGTCCGACAAATATTTCTTTTAAGGGATTAGTTTCTTTTGGTGATATATCAACTAGAGAGAAGTTAACATAAAAAAATATGTTTTTTTTAATTTGACACTTAAGAGGGGTTAAACACTGAACACTGGACACTCACACAGAGATGATATTAAGCAATGTACACACAAAAAAAGTTATCGAATTTAGAGAAGCTAGAAATGCTATAATATATCAGGTATAAAATGAAAAAAATAATAATAAATACATGAAAAAAGTTTATAAATGAGAAGTAGTTTTTAATGGTAAGATTATATTCTGATTTAAGTCAATATCTTCGTTTTAATAAGATATTGCTGCAAAGTATTAAAAATTTTAACCCCAACAAAATATAATAAAGGAAATTGTTTTTCATTGTTTTTAAGTTAAAAAAAAATTATATGACACAATATTTCACATTTAACTTGTTCCAAAATCGTCTAAATCTCTTCGTCTAACATTCATGTGAGTTAATAACATAATTACTAAAGAAATCAAATATATCTTTCTACCATTTTTATAAACCTCACTAACTGAAATCAAAATAAGGTTCTATACTTGTACAAATTTTCTTGTTTAACTGTTGCACTCAAACTTTTAATACGTAAAATATTTGCAAACTTCTGAAAAAATTATTATTATTTTTCCTATTTAACTCTCCAATGAATTTTTATTTATCTATTTGAAAATTTTAATTTTTGAATCGTGTTAGTATCAATTATTCGTTTCATCAACATGGTACCTAAATCTTTTCTCAAGTGTGCTTCATTTGATTATAATTTCAATCCGACTTTTGAGTAATAAACTTTTGATTTACTAAAGTAATTTTTATAGATAATACAAAAAAGACGAGAAAAATGTGAACTGTCATAATTTGTGTTTTAATAAAGTATTTTACGAAAGAAAAATTAATTTCTAATACCTAAAAATGGTATCTCGAAATATATATTTAGAAAAATGAAGATAGCGGGAGAAATGCCTCTCTCTCTCTCTCTATTTGAGTCAAGTAAATGATAGTTGCACTCTTTATAACTTGTCTCAGTTTACTTGACTATATTATAAACTAATTCATTTTATCATTTTCAAATGAATTTCTTTTAAAGGAAAGAAAATTAACCAAAAAAGGAGCAATGGAAAGAAATAATGTATCATACACTACGGACACATTCTCTAAAAATGCAACATAAAGAAGAAGCCAGTAAATACATATACTCAGCAAGTAAAGTGAGTGAGTGAGGGAGTGAATATTACCATCGCAATATTCAGTTACTCAAGGGCATTTGGCAACGGACCTCAGAATATTGAACCATTGTCAAGTGACGAGGACGACACCTGAGCTGGAACCCCCTCTCCTCTCCTAACATCCACGTCACACCATGGGAGGAAGTTTTAGCCTCGATATATTTAACGTCCATAGACCCCCTCTGCATGGCTGGTCTTAAGTGATACCAGGTTCGGACTCATGACACACCGGCCACGAGTCCGGTACCTTGACCACTATGATACCGTTGCCACTACTCAGCAAGCAGAGAAAGACAGTAACGAACAATAAATGTCGTACAACGTCAGCTCAATAGGTTGTAGGGTTGCTGCAGATGGTGATACACGGAACAACAACCCTTGTACAGAGTTAGTGAGAGTACGGATAGCGTCCTAGTGATAGCTCTCCATTTCCTGTCAACTATTGCCGCAGTTCTTCCTCCGAGCGCGGGTGGTAGGGTATACAATTGGCGTCTAATCACACCCAAGACGTGTTAGATTAGTGAGAGATCTGGAAAAAATGAAGGTCAGACAAGCATTTTTACATCTTGTAGAGCACGTTGATAGATGTGTGCAGTGTGTGATAGGGCACCATCCTTCTGGGAAAGGGCATTTGGCATCCTCTCGAAGAAAGAGGTGTATCGTCGGCCCCAGCACATCATCTGCGTATCGTTAGGTCATTATAGTGCCCTGAATACGAACCTAGGGGGGGGGAGACTTGCGATCATACTCGATGGTTACTCAAACCATGATGTTATTCGGTCACGTGGTATTGCTTTCTACAGATGCAGCTGGGCTAGACCTGTCGCTACGTCGGCACCTCCCTCATGCCTGGTGTTTATCGTTGGACAAACACAAGCATGACATTTCTAAGAGCATAATACTGTGCCATTTCGATATTCCCCTCAAGCCCGGCACCATTGAAAGCAGGGTCGTCTCTGCAGTGAGTCAATGGCAATCTCCTTAACAAATTTTCTGAACGGGCAAATCAATTGTCAATGGAATCTTCTTACGGTTGTTGGAGTGCAAGCCCCTAGCAACTAATGTACAGAAAATGGGTCTAATAGATATAGAAATATTTAAGATGTCCTGTAAATGAAGCAAAATAGCGGCAGAACTAGCTAGAAATGCGGTCACTGCTTGATGGGGGATGCGTCGTTCAATATGTGCTGATCCTGCTCTTACTAACACAGCACCCCTCAAACTTTCTATATTTCCTTATTCCAGTCATCTTTGCCATAGCCAGTGCATCGTGGACATATTTAGATGGGTGTCAGGTGAGAAATGACGTATGGACTAACTTGTGCTTCTCAGTCATTATGCCCAAAATTATGCTTCTCAATCATTATGTTCAATGCCCTTCTCAATCATATGTATGCCCATTATGCCCTTCTCAATCATTATGTTCAATCATTATCTCCGAAAAAATCTACTGTAAAATCATCTGTCTTCTGGAAATGCCTTAATTGTCGATGTCCCGCTATTTTCTGTTATATATATATTCCAACTCCCTCTGATACTAGCAAAATGAAATGTACAATGATTTCCTTAGAAGAAATAACTCCGTGGATATTACAGATTCCTTCCTTTATATCCTACTTAACGTGAGCCGAAGGGTTGCGAATTTTACAAAATTTGTATTACTCAGTGAGGTGTGCCTATTCTGAAATTTGCAGTTTTATGGCCACTCCTTCTTGGTAGTGAGTTTTCAAAGTCATGTAGAGTATAAGGATAAAAAAAAATTGCACGCATTTGAAAAATTTCCAAGGAAATATTTATATGCTAAATAAGAAATCTATCTTGAGATTTAGATAACCAACAATTTGTCTTCCTACGTTTGATATTTTATGTACTCTTACATACTTTGATGAAAAAAGTGCTTTCGAAATATCTCAAGGAATTGATTACAAATGCCGAGTATATTTGTACATTGTTCTAACACAAACGCACATAAAAACATTTATTACATTCTTTAACATAAAAAGCGATACACCAAGAAAAGTTATTATGAATGGGACGAGAATCGGTAGATATAGTGCACATGCATTGAAAATAATATGCTAATAGTATCATAGGATGAGAATGTTTTATTTAAGAAATATAACTACAAGAACAAGAAAAAAATCAATAATGCGTTAGCTTACCTCTGACACTTATGTAAGTTATTATTTCTTTGGGCGTTGACTCGAAGAGTCTAATTAGATATTCAGGCCATTTAGATACAGGTGGTAGGAGATACCTGCTCATCAGAGCCCAAACGTGCGCTGTTAGGGAGAGATCTGGCAATCACAACAACTAAAACAACACCGAAGAAGCACAAAGAGAAGAAATAGGAAGACATGTAGGTTGACTGGCATTATCCTGTTGAAATGTAAGCTCTAGAGACCGTAAAAGTAAGGAAAACAATATAGGGCGTAGAATCTCTTCGATATAGTATTGTAAGGCGGTCGCTATAATAGCCAAAGAAATCCTGCTTTTAAATTAAATGGCATCCATTATCATAGCTCCTACTTTGGGAGCTGTGTGGCGGAGGACGTTCAGGGGAATATCCCACATACATCTTTATATACGTCTGATCTGGTCATTGGGTCTCAATTCGAAGTGGGAGGGAGAGAGAGATTCCCTTTCTTTCTCTCTCTTATCGTTATGAACAGTTCCACTCCAATTCGTGAAATTTTAAATCGAATATCGCCGGCTCCCTTGTAAACAAGCTTGGTGGTGTGCAACGGTAAGCAGCAGTTGACACAATGGCATCCGTGACCTCAAAACACTAATTGATAGTCATAGCAGGCATTGGTGTCCCGTTTACTCGTCGGGATGGTTGATAATGGGGAATAAAGGATTGTGAAGGCTGATTGGACGCTCATCCTTTCCCTGTCATCGCTCTCAGTCAATCGCTATTTTCTTGACAATCGCTACCTTTTCCCCTGTGTGCAATTATTCACCCATTTCTGCCAACATCATCAAAGAGTAGCATTGCTTTGACTGAAATGTCGAGCCAATCCTGCAATTTTATTACCCTGCTTTTTACAGTTCAATAACACGTTTTCTCTCAAATGGAGGCATCTCCTCATACTATTCGTGATACTACCTCCGTGGCATTGATACGGTCCACGTTGATTGATGGAACAATATCCCCATTTTTGAAGTTATGCCTCAGTATTAATTGTTTTCCGTTTTCTGCACCATCCGGATGCTCTATTGAAATACTCTGGAGCACTGCATAGTCAGTCAATGGCTGTCAAATGTTAATCATTTATATATTCTATGATAAGTCGCGTGCATACGCAATTTCGTCCTTTTTGCATGACTCCTTACTGGAGCGTCACTTTTTATCTTATAATGAATATTTAATCAAATCATCTATTGAATCCATGTGTAAATGTAATAAAAGAGGATGCGTGTATACATTTCCTTCTCAGATTAAAACAAAACTAAATCTGAATAACTCTGACAAATCTTTCAAAAAACCTTTTGTCAGGATTCTTGAATACGTATTCAGATCTAATTTATTTTAAATTAAACTCAAATAAACTCATATTTTTTTTAAATTAAACTTAAAAAATATGTTTACATTTTTAAATCGGTATAAACAATATAAAAGAAGTATTTACTTTCAAAAGACAAATAACTTTAAGATATTTAAATGAATACTTTGCTTTGATAGAGATTTTAAGCATTTATTATGTGATGTATGAGGTCTGAATATATTTTGACTAACTGATGTACTCTCAGTCGTCTGAAAAAGTCACGTTAATCGTATTAAGAGCTAGGGAACATTACAGCATATTATGAATTAAAATGTCACCCGTCCGGTATAGGGGTTAGACTCTTGTGCCGTAGGGCCTGGGTTCTAATCCCGGAGAAGGCATAGATGTTTGTAAATGTGTAGTGCCTTCACATGGTGTGGGGGTACTCTAAATAGCCATCGAGCCGCAAGACCTCTCCTGAGGTTGGTTGAAGGGGAAAAGAGGTGGGAGGCCCATTACCATCCCCAGGGTGTCCTCCCTCAAAATTGGGATGGAAACCTAGCCAAATCGTGCTGTCACCTGAATGGTACCAAAACTACGGACAACGATAGTCGTCACTTACCCCTTACCATGATGAATTTCGTGGGCTTCGATCTGGCCTTTGCCGATCAGGTGGTATGTGTAATAACAACATGAATTAAAATAATTTTTATATTAATCTATATAATTCACAAGACTCTCCTAACTGCCTGAGAAGTAAATTAAAAAAAAAATCCTTCGTTGCAAAAAGAAACAGAAATAAACAACCTATGAAAATCACAACAGTAAAAAAATTGGAACTAGAAATCATTTAGTCACATAAATCCACGAAAATGTCAAAATAATGTGGTTGGAGACATTTCTCAGTTAGTGTAATTAATCAATCTATTCTTCTAACTGTGTCTGAGAACTTCATCGCATATACTGAGATTAAAGAAAAGAACACTATTTCATACTAAGATGGAAGATAATAACGTCATTGCATATCAATATAGAAGAAGAAATTTATTTCAGCTGTTTAATATTTTGCTGAACAACATTCAGAAAATAAGCATTAGCTCTGGAAGTAGATTCAAAGAATAGAATTAAATAATACTTACAAAAGGTATAATAATTAAAACTTAGAGCGGTTCTCATAAATATTACAAAAAAAAGGAGAGTCACGCACACACACATGTAATTCAGTTAAGCTGTTCTTTTTTTCTTTCTAGCGTTTTATTTTAAAACATACTGATTATATTGAACTGGTTTGGGGAAGGGAATCAATTAACCACGAAGCTAACTTGAATTTCGAACCCGGTTTTTATAAGAAAAGGAAATCGTGCGAAAGATTTTACGCATTCACAACCCTAGAGAGCAACGCACTGCATGATATACCATACTACGCATGTCGTATATCCCTTTAAGACCGAACTCGCACGATCGTGCGAGTTTAATTTTCTTATACATTTTTAATTCTGGAATAGTCGTATGTAAGAAAAACCCGAATCGTACGCTTGAGCGGGTTTGCAGAAAGTGTAAAGCATCACTTTTTATCAAGAGATGGCGATTGTATAGTCCATGTTTTACTTTAAGCTAACACAAGTCTAGCTTTGTTCACAAATACAATGAAAACACTTCATCTTTCATGTGTGATAAAAAGATTATTATTAATATATTCCTAATTGCTTGGATACACATTTTTGTTTTAAAGTTTAAATTACTTTAAAATAGTAAAAATATTAACAGTCACTTTTAATGTTGCTTGTATGACTCAGGATTTCTTTACCCGCACGATTATTGTGCGACTTGGGCGTTACTTGAGTCACTGCAGCTGTAAAGGCAAGTGTACTTGCCATGAGTGTTTTCTTTCCTATTTCAATAATTTTAATGGAAACTAAATAAAAATGAAATTATATTATTGTACAATTGTTATATATATAATTAATACCATATTTTAATTGGGGTTGTCATGTGTATGGATGAATCCCTTTTCCTTTCTAGCACTTTTTTGCAAGTACTTTTCTTTTTCATACATTTCTTGAGGGGTATGGCATTTTCATCCTCTACATAGATATTTGTATCCATATCTCTTCCTCTCCCTCCCTAAAAACCTGGGTTTTCCATTGGGAGTTGTTAAGGTGTAGTTTATGTTTTTTAATAATAAAATTTCTGATACATATTATTATTTTTCAATGAATAATGGGCTAACTTTTAACCAAAATCTTTTTCAGGTGTCTAAAAGGAAAAGAACTCTCCCACGGAAGAAATTTTACAGTCTATGAATAAATCAGATACTTAACTTAGTGAGCTATCAGATCAGGACTATGATTGGACAAACCACGTATACTGGAACGCAAACAAAGTTCACAGATGAGGGCGTTGAAGAAAAACATGAAAATATTTGTAATAGAAAGAAAATTTTGGATCATCATTTGCCATGAAAGTTCCTTGAACCCATTCATTTAATTGTTTTAGCTGTAGTTAATTCTTGGTTTCAATGCTAACAAGAGGCAATATCAAATAAAATTAGTCTAAAAATCAAATTGGAACCTCTTAAAATTTAGGTTAGAAATAGCTGAAACTTTTTAGCAGCATCTCCACCTACTAACAGAAGTAGTATTTTAACTAATGATGAAGATGACAGTGTTGTGTGTGTAATTCCTCCCGCAAACAAATTGAAGTATTATAATACAACTGCTAAAAGGCGTGACATATATAGCCATTTTCGATGTGTGATGATATTTCAAAACCTCGTAATTGCAGATTTGAAAACTGCGAAAGCAGTTCGAAAACACGCTGTGAAAAATGCAAAGTTTATCTATGCTTGTAAAAAACAAAAATATATTTTAATTTTCACAGTAAATAAATAATGAGTCAACAAAAGAATTAATTATACTTCAATAACTTCCTTATTTGTAACTATTTTAGTTGCATTGTTTGTTTCTTTTATCAAATTAAGCGGAAAAAAAATGCATCTCGTAAAATTACAATGGTGATGGTTTCACAGAAAAAGCTCAATCCGCGCGGGTAGCATCTACGCTCCTGGAAGGGGGGGGGGACTAAAATTTTTAAAATTATTTTTTACATTGTCATTGGGGTCAATATAGTGTTAATTATCAGAAGAATTTAATTTTTAAAAATAAAATTATTTCGGGTCTTAAAGGGATATTGATGCAAAAAACTACATGTTTAATGTAAACCTACCTATCAAAATGCCAATTCATAATTATTACGTGCCATTATCAATTACTGCTCTTAAATAAGTACAAGTATATGGCAAAATAATAGAAACACCTGTGAAAAAAATTAAAGTTTTTATTAGTAAGAGGGTTGAGCCACCTTTGGCCTGAATGACAGCTTGCATTCGACGTAGGATTGACAAATAAAGATATTGAACAAAGTTCATCGAAATTCGACCTCCTTTCGCGTGCAGGGCCGTATCTAGTCCAGATAGTGAGCGTGGAGAAAGAAACCGAGCATTGACTTTTTTCTCTAAAAAATCCATGAACACTCAATTATGTTCAGTTCAGGTGACTGAGAACACTACTTTAGGTGTTCCACTTCATCATCATGCTCATGTAATCATGTTTGATCCCAGCGAAACGTGGGAACAGGGGCGTTGTCATCTTGGAACTAAGGACGTTCTCCCGGAAAGAGAGTCTGAAGCACAGGGTGAAGATGATATTCGAGAATGCTTCGATAATGGTCGCCTGTGATCATCTCCCTCAAGAACAACAAGAGGCTCCAATCCAAAAGAAGATATTGCGCCCACACCATCACAGAGCTTCCTCCATGTTTCACGGTTGGGACCAGGCAATCAACATGAAATGCTTCTGCCGGTGTTCGACAGACTAACACACGTTCGGTGATCTGGTATAATGTAAATGAGGATTCATCAGATCAGATTACTTGTTCCCATTGCAGTTGTGTCCAATTTAGGTGGTCTCGGCATTCTGTAGTCTCTTCATAGCATTCTGTGCTTGCTTAAACTAACGGTTTTGAAATAGCTACTCTACCATGAATGTTTGTAGCATGCAACTCCCGTTGAACGGTTTTTACGGATACAGAGTTCTGAAGGTGGGTATTCAACTCAGACGTTATCTGAAGCAATGTAGTATGGCGTTTTAGAGTGACTGTTCTCTTCAACACCCGTCTATCATGGTCCTTCAACTTCGTCCTTTGCCCACTGTTGTGCTTCTCAGAAGACACCTTACCCAGATCTGAGTAGACTGTCATAACCCTTGACGCAGTGGTTCTTGAATTACCCAAAAGGTTGGCTGTTCTGAACGAGGACGCTCCAGCGAAGCGAGTTCCAACTAGCATGCCTCTTTTCACGTCGGAGAGGTCGGATATAAAAACGCTTTGCTAAAAACAGAATTTTTTTATGCAACTCTCCCACTGACAAATGCTTAACTGATACCTTCCCTTGCACCGTCAATAGGTGGTACACTGTTGCGACACGTTTATTTGAAGGTCGAAGAATGACTTCTTTTTAAACGGTTGTTCCGATTATTTTGTCCTATACCTGTAATTCTGAATTTAAAATTGTTCTTGTAAGCTCATTTATTTGCAACTTTTAAAAAATGTTTTTGTTGAGAAACAGCAAATAGATAAAACTTCCACAGCAACTTAGTTTCGCTGTTACACACTTTCATAGAGATGGAAATAAAATAAATTTACTGCACTTGATTATAGACTGTGGCCAGGCATATTTCAGGGGAGCTTAAATAAGCAGTAATCCATTTAGTGCCCTTATTTTAGTGAAAAAAATTATCCGATTCTTAAATACATGAAACTATCTATGGTATGCATCTCTCTTTGAAAAAGGATTTCCGTTTATCGTTAACATAACTTACTTAGATTGTTTTTAATCTTCTATTTTATAAACAGGTGTTAATTTAAAAATAGTCTACAATGTTACACACTTCGTTGTTGACTATCATTACACAAATCTACCAATTTATTATTATTATATTTCAAAACCTGGTTTGAAATCAATTTTCCGATTGTAGTAAAAATTATGACTGAAAAATCAGTTTTGATTCTTACGAAAACCGTGAAATCATTGAGGAAACATTTCTAGTTAAAATTTTGTCTTTCCTTTTGTCTTTTCCTTGATGCTTCAATTTTTAGCTTCATCTTTTGAGTCATAACCTAAAAATATACTGCTTCTCTTTGTTAAACGTACTCAACAACACCTAATCTGTTTAATGCAATTATTCTTCGAAAAGAAAAGTGAGCATTAGGCAAACTAATAAAATACTTTTAAAAATCTGTATATACATACCCTGAAATACCACGTAAACTTAAATATTTTTAAAAATTACTGTACAATTGTGTATAACATTTTATTTCAGTCAACGTTGCATGTAATAAGCTGCTCTGTCTACGCAAAACTAAATCTTGAAAACTAATCTGCTGACCTTAAAATTCTATATGCATTACGAGAATCTTTCTCTCACAATGACTGAAGTTGCTTTTAAAAGAAGCATAAAGAATAAAAACAAAGAGCTTTTTCAACAGCTTCTGGTGTTGGTTTCAAGAATATCCCCAGTAGAAACCCGATGTTTATCGCAGAAGCTTAACTGAGACGATTCTGTGCTTCTGATATAGCAGTAGATGGCAATTCGTAGATATACCGTTCGCTTATCATTGCGGCCATCTTCCAAAAAGTTCACTAATCTTTGAAGGTCGACATTTATCTATCTGTCGGAGAAATTTATTTTTACTTACAGGATTCCAAACAAGAAGTTGACAAATGTTTAAGTCAGATTTTAGTGTTGATTGTAAATTAATATGTCTTCCGGTTTATAAACACATTTTTGTGAATTAAAAGAAATAAACATTCTTTTTTATGTAATTAAATGTGATCGTGATGAGGAAATTTCAAAACAGTATCGGAAGATTATGAGAAGTACTTACTTACAGAAACTTAAATTTATGAAAGTAAGCCAGAAAAAATAGCTATTAACTCTGCATGTTCTAATCTTCTAAAAAACAAATTAGAACAAATCTTATTGAAATGATTATTTACTACACCGATATAAGTTCTTAGGATTTCTTGCAATCAAAATGTCTCTATAGTAATCTCTAAATGTCTCTAACCACCATCCGGTATAGTGGTTAGTGATGCTGACTGCGGTGCCGTAGGGCCTGGGCTCAAATCCCGGAGAAGGTATGGATGTTTGTGTTGTAATCCATCTTTCCTTTGAGATGTGTGCTTCACACTTACTTCTATGTAATCCTCCGTGTGATACTTTGTGGTGCACGGGGTTATGAAGGTTCTCAATAAAAAAAAATGTCTCTATAGAAGGAATGAGTTTTATAAAAATAAAATTTAGTTAATATCGAAAACTTAATGAGCTTATACTTATTACCAAAGCTATTAATACTTATTCCAATATAAGAGTGATTTCGGGCTCTCATTTGAACTGTATAAAATTCCGGTAAAACGTAAAAAATAAAAAAATAAAACTTTCTTGTTTTTTTAAACATTTTTTTCATTAACTGAGTTAGGAATAAACAAATTTTTCTGTTAAAAACAAGAAAGCCGCCAATGACAAGACTCCTATAACTATGACTAGTGCAGTTTTTTTTTTTTTTTTAATCAGAAATTTTTTTTTCATTGCTAGACAAGAGTTAAGATTTATGGAAGCTTAGGCATAATAGTAATACCAAAAGCTTTATGAGAATTTGGAGAGCGGCTTAGATTCGAATGAATATGGTAGTAATTGCATCGATGTGGGCTCAAATCCAATTCCTTGGACAAACAATAAACAATTGTTCTATCGCTAAAGAACCAAGAAACATTATTTTCATCTTCACTGTTTTAGTGAAAGCTTAATTTAATGAAAATCAATACTCGCTATTTAATTTATTTTTAAGCTTCTTAAATTCAGTTAAATAATGTGATAAATTTTAAGAAAAGCTATGTTCTATTGAAATTTATTTTTTAAGGAACAATCGTATCTTTTTTTAAAATACTTTTTTTTACTGTACAAACATTATATTGTAATACGAACATGATAAAAGAGAGATAATTTAAATACATTATAGACACTTAAGTAAATCTTTAAATTTCAACATTTAAAATAATAATTTTTTTTTGCTTAAATTATTATGTAATGGATATGATAGCACATACATAGAAACTACCATTATTTAGAAATTTTAAAAAAATTATAAAAGAATATATATATATATATATATATATATATACTATAAATAGATGAGAGAGATCTTGGGAGCGAACAATGAATGATTTTGCGACCTTCTTAAATGTGCGCGTATTTGTTTATTTTTCTTTGGGAAGTACTTTACTTTTCATGTCGCTAATTCTTCGTCAGTAAAATATTTATGTCTAATTTCTAAAAGCCATCTCCTTTCCAAGATAGCAACTATCACTAAAAAAAGATCACATCAACACTAAAATGTATTAAATCACACACACAAGTCCATATTATTACACACACTCATATATATATATATATAATATATATATATATATATATATATATATATATATACATATATTACAAAAATATACAAAAAATAGTTATATACCTAAGATAACTATAGTCATGATAGAATAGTTTTAGCCACAGAAATACTAGGGCAAACTCCTGGCCTTAGGAACCAGGATTACAGGTTTAAACAGTGCTTTTCGGCCAGCCAACCTTCACTTCAATTTGCCAATACTCTGGGCCATAGGGAAAGCAAGAAATTTTTAAAGAAGAGTTTAACTATTATTATAAATAAAACCATAATCTAATAATGTAAAACGATAATATTATAGCCTGTAATAATTACTAAAATATTTTTAAATCAAAGTTAAAACTATTAGATAAAGACTTACCACGGGAGAATTACAAACATATTCCCCGGCAGCAGATATACTATATATATAGTATATCTGCTTCCAACCATTAAGGTAACTGACCTACGTTCGGAGCCGTGATTTTGAAAAGCGTATTAACGGATAATTTTTTTTTATTTATATTTAGTATCAGTTGAATTAGACTATATGTATAACGTTCAATTAAAATATACCCTTGGAATTGAATTAGAATACACATATAAAATTGTTTTAAGAATATTATTGTGAGAAAAAATTATTTAATATAATTTGGGGGTAAGAAATGAAGAAAGAATAGCATATTTTCAAAACAGTCTCCCTTTATGAAAAATGGTTCTAAAGTAGAAATAGTCTGCCTATACATAACTAGAACTTCTATACCGGGTCAAAATAAAACTTTTGAAATATATAGTTTAGAAGTGAATTTATTCACACGTTTTAATACATCAGAGTAGAGAAATATTAAAAAAATACATATATATAGCCTATTATTTCAATTGATAGCAATTGTGAAAATATAATGGGAATTTTTAAAAATTTTAATTCAAACTTGGTATAGACGTCTTAGCTGTATACAGGCAGAATATTATTATTGTTGTTGAAGCATTTCTCATAAAAGGATAACGTTTTGAAAATATATTATTCTTTCTTCATTTAATTTTGCCAAAAAAGTTACGTTTAAGTAATTCTTTTCTTGTAATAATATTATTAAAACAATTTTAAAAATATATTCTAATTCAACTGACACTAAAAATCAAAAAATTATTCATTTATCTGTTTTTTCAAAAGAATGGTTCCAAACTTAATCACTTTAAACTAAAAATATATATAAGATACTACATTTAGTTAATTAATTTAGGCAATAATTTA
Source organism: Trichonephila clavata (assembly GCA_019973975.1). Classification (NCBI taxonomy): domain Eukaryota; kingdom Metazoa; phylum Arthropoda; class Arachnida; order Araneae; family Nephilidae; genus Trichonephila; species Trichonephila clavata. The sequence continues at coordinate 214,447 of BMAO01025158.1, read as the reverse complement.
TCTATATCGAGAACTTTATATCAAGGGAAGAAAAAAAATCGAGGCACCCGTCACTAAGCATATAATATGTTTCAAATAGTTCATTATGAAAAATGTATTTTCTACATTTATTACCTATAAGAAAATATATAACACAGCTGATACTGAGCTGAATTTTACTCTCAATTTTGCACTGAAAAAGAAAGATTTTGACACGGGGAAATGTAATAGGGATCTTAAGACATATCGTAAAATAGTAAATAAACCTCTACATTTCAATGAAGAAATAACGATGAAATAAACACACAACACACAAATATTTACATGAACCCACACACACACGCTTGCTTATATATATATATATATATATATATAAAGTAATTCAGAAAATATGGGGAAAATTGCAACAGATGATAGTATACACCAGTAGCGCACACAAAAATTTTTCATGGAGGGGGGAGGGTCCAAGGTCAAAAGTCCCCCAACTCGTATCATACCTCAAGAGAACACCAATTAATTCTTCTGATTTTGTCGATTTTGTTAACAAAAAAAAACAGTAAAAAATAAATTATTGAGTTAGTGATTAGTATTAATTAATAAAATTAATTGTTAATTACAAGTACTTAATTAAATTTTACGTTATATATATGAAGGAATATCATCAATTGAAAAAAAACCAAAAGCTTTTGGGGGTCCTGACCCCTTGCACACCCCGCTTGTGTGCGCCTCTGATATACACCAAAACAAGTAAAAAATTCATCAAAGAAAGCACAGTCTAGAATGCAACGAAAACGTGCTAGCCTCATTTGCAAACCTTAAAAAAGCATTCCTGTTGTGATTTAGCAAGGGAAAAAGAAAACTAATTGTAACACGCGCGTAACCTGGAGAAGTAGAAGAAATCGAAAGGAAATCTGCCACATAATGAATAAAAGGCGCCGATGCCTTTGCCTATAAAGTTATTCCAGTGTGTACAATCGTTCTAACGGTTATAACATACGGAATAATGGAGCACTAACGTAAACTGAAAAGCAGGCGTATATTTCATTTATCGAGCTGCAAACGGAAGAGTTACATATACAGTATGAACGTATGGTGAGTGTTTTTCCCCCACAGACCTCTGTAAAGGGTCAGATTGGATGGTGGCGGGCGTCACAAAACTTCGAAATTATCTTTTGACTTCGCCTCACAAATGCTGAATAGAACTGAGGTTCAGAGAATTCAACAGATCAAAAAAGCAAGTTTAACTTTGATGTCGACCAAACCGTTTTAACACCGATAGAGTACGTGGCAAGATGCATTATCCTGTTGAAAAGAATCATCTCCATTAAGGAATATTATAACCATAAATGAGTACACGTGATCGGCAACGATGAGATAAGCTGTGCTCAGTGGCGTAACGTACATCCCCGCAACCTCCGCATCGCAGGGGGGGGCAAGGTTTTAGAGGGCCCAAAGCCTGACTGACACCAAGTATATATGGTTTTGCAATTCTTTGTAAGATTCGGCTTAGGGCCCAAACCCTGACTTTACTGAGGAGGGCTAATGTTCTCCATTACGCCGCTGGCTGTGCTACTCAGAGTTGTGCCCCAAGATATCAAAAGACCCAGTGGCATTCTGAAAATATATTTCTCACAGTATAATTCCCCCCTATTAGTCTAAAGAGCTGTTTTTGGAAGAAGGGGGTAAATGAATTCATGCTGTTTGTGCCATATTCTGATCCTGATATCTGTATTATGGAGCAGTAAGAAATATTTATCATACCAGAGTACTTTTTACAATCAATTTCCTCATTAATAGACGATTTTACCTATTTTTTTGAGATACGAAAGGCACTCTTGATGGTCTCCTGCTGTTAAAGTCTATCATTTGCAAAGTCCGTCTTGTTGGGCGTTGAGATATGTATACATGAGGCATTTCATTCAGTTGTAGTTCATTATGTTGTTGTCCTTCTGTTGCAGCTGATTATGAGTATTACTCCTCTTTCATGTCTCTCGTTCACTAGCTCTTTTCAACTAGAATGGTCCTTGTCGCTTAAAATTTGTCTTAAGCAGCTATTCTCTAAGTCCCCGAAACACTGTTGAGCGAGATTTTCCTATGAGAATCATCGTTTCAGGGTTGTTGTCATCAGTTCTTCTTGCATGGACGAACATCCCTCGTTCAGCGTCACTTTTAAGTTTTGTTTTACCCATTTTGACGTTGACTTCCTTGATAATCACGTCACCCAAAGCAGAATGTTCCTTATATAAATAAATCTGCATTTTTATATCTCTACGTAACAGTTGGAGTGGTTTACTTTCAAATAAGGTATGCCTCAATTTTTTTTTCTCCGCTCGTTATCTATAGGTTTTTTTAACGTAATTATTTTTAAAAATCGTAGAAACTATTCAGAAGCGAGAAATTATTCTTTAATGATTCTTGTGCATGAAAAATCTAAAATTTAAAATTTTTATTCTTTAAACATATTTTTAAAATATTATACATATATAATTTGCTGCAAATTAATTTTAAATGAAATTTTTCCTGACAAGATAAATATTCCTCATATATGGTAAGTATTTTCTACAAATGCAAAAGAAAGTATTATATTCTCAAATTGTTGTCTTTGACTTAAAAACTGTCTAAAAATTATTTTAGTTTGAGATGGAAAGTGTAACTTAAGTTGCATAAATTTAGAAATGGCATTCATCTTAAAAAACTAATTCTGTTGAAATGATTCCACTTGCATTTGCTTTAATTTACAGTAATTACGTGATGCTATACATATCTTTAAATATTAGTTTCGTCAACTTCTTTCTCTTTATTTAATATAATATTTACGCTCTAATTTATTTTATTTATTAAAAAAATTTCAAAAATATTTATATATTAAAAGAAAGAGATATTGCCCCATAATATCAGCCACAATACTGAAATATACAAAATAATTGTCTATTAAAATCATGTTTGCTGTTACACCTAAAGCAGGTATTTTTTTCAAAATACTTCTCTTTTAGTGGTAATCTTATTTCCTCACCATCATCAACAGGCTTACAAGATCTAGACATTAAGGTCTGAAGTGAAATAAATTCACCTAGTGGGTGGTCCAGATGGAGAAGAAAAAGATTTAAATTTAGAATAGCATTCGCAGGAGCTTAATGTTAGCGAGGATCATAATTTAATGCTCTAGTTTTATTTCATATAAATGTTACAATACAAAATTCGCTTCTAAGTCTGTATTTTTATAACTAATGGGCTGAGTTGACAAATTTAATCCTAATGATATGAATGTACATATGCACATCCAATGTTAAGCAGCTTAAAACTAACTTATTAGATAAAGCATTGAAAATAAACTAATTCAATATGGTATGTAAATCTAGTATACATATTTAAAGAAACTGTAATAGTAAATCACATATTTTTATAGAATTTCAAAAAGTTTCACATTTTTCTAGTATTTGGAATAACTAGTAATTTACTTTAGAAAGATAATACACTCATGTCCATAAATTAAGGATAATTCAGAATCACACACAAATTGAACTCTAAAATAAAAATTTCACCTGTAGAATTATCACACACATCTTGAAGAAGAATATGCAAATTACAGGAAACCACCAGATGGCGCGGATAGTACGTCACAATGACGACAGTGTAAGAGAGGGGTATATAAGGAATGGTAGCAAAGAAGTAAAATTGTTCACAAGCGCTTTAAAAGCCTTTCAGTGCAATAACCGCATAGTTATGGCACAAAGGGAGCATTTGGATGATTTTTTACGTGGTAGAATTATCGGACTACTGGAATGTGGACGTACCCAGCTAGAAGTATCCGAGGAACTTGGAATCGCCCAGAGTGTCATCTCCAGGCTTTGGCAACGATTCCAATATGATGGTAATGTGAGTAGATGTTACAGCACAGGTCGCCCCCGAGTTACAACGCCGAATGAGGACCGGTATTTGGCAGTTACTGCCAAAAGAAACAGACGGAGCACAGCATCAGACCTATCTCGTCAGCGCTCTTCAGCTACCGGTACGACAGTTTCAAGGCAAACCGTGTACAGACGCTTAGGGCACATTGGTCTATATGCTTGTAGGCCTGTCAGATGTGTTCTCCTATCCACAACTGACTGTCGCCTGTGATTAACCTGGAGTATAGAGTATGCATTGTGGACACCGCAACAGTGGTCTTGTGAGATGTTTTCCGACGAGTCCAGGTTTAGTTTACAGTCTGATTCTCGCCGGACTTTCATATGGAGAGCGCCAGGTACCCGTTACCACCAAGAGAACACCATTAAACGACACCCTTACGGTGGTGCAGGATGGCTCGTTTGGAGAGGAATTATTCTTGATTCCAGAACTGACATGCATCTTCAGAGTGTAACGATGACAGGCCACATCTATCGGGATGTCATTCTGGAACAACATGTACGTTTATTTCGGGGTGCCATGGGTGCTGAATTTCTGTTTAGGGATGATAACGCCTGTCCTCACCGTGCAAACATTGCAGACGAATGCCTTCAATCGGAGGATATCACCCGTATGGATTGGCCAGTATACTCACCGAACTTGAATCCAATAGAGCCTGTGTGGGATATGCTTGGCCGACGAATTGCAGCCCGTCAACCCCCTCCCACCTGTCTACCGGAACTTCTGAGGGCATTGCTTGATGAATGGTGTAATATTCCCCAAGATCAGATTGATAATTTGATACTCAGCATGCGTAGGCGTTGTAAGGCCTGTATTGCATCGTCCGGGAGACATACTCCGTTTTAACCATCATACTAACCATGTTATACTGTTTTTTGTAAATAGGTTCTTTTTTGAAATTTGCTCCAGGGAGTAAAAATCGCAATTTTTATTAATTATGTCAAACATATAGCATCTTTTTTGCTCTTTACCTTTTGTTTAATAAATAGACTTTACAAATAAGTCAATTTTGTTTTGCTTATGTCTCTTTCTTTGCCTGAACTTCATTATCCTTAATTTATGGACATGAGTGTATATAATACAGGTAAAGTTAACAAAAGCCTGTTAATAAAAAACAGCAAAAAATGTTTGTAGCGATTCAATTATAACAAGTTTTTGATAAATAACGTGATTTTTGCAATTTTGCAAGAATTGTCTGTATTATCTGGGCTTGTTCTAACCGCAATATGATCACGCATCTCCTTTGCCCCGCGCCGGATGTTATAAACTAGTCACTGCATGTTTATCTTATTCCTGTCGATGCATTATTATATATGTCTTGAAGAAACGAAAATTCCTTTTAACAATATTTTGTTAGTTGCTACGGATGGCGTACCGGCTATGCCAGTGTGTCGCAAAGACTTCATAGGGTGCTTAAAATATAAAGTTCCTGACGTGCTTGTTGTGCATTACGTAATTCATCGCCAGCCTTTAGTTGCAAACAAATTGAGTGAATGCCTCCATGCATCACTGTAATAAGTTATCAGAGCAGTTAGTAAAATCGGAAGTATTTCGTTGAATGACAGATCATTTAGTCAGCTTTGCGTTGTCAATAATGAAGATTTCAACCAATTGCTATTTTACACAGAGGTGCGCTGGCTGTCAAAAGGTACTTGTTTGACTCGATTTTACAATCTGTTTGGGTCTGTGATAGAGTTCCTAAAAAGTAAAGAACGACATTGCTTACTTAGCGGACCGGTATGAATTGTTTACTGATGACAATATCCAACTTCAAGGCGACATCTTAAACTTGATTAAGACTAAAAATAACGTTGCTACTTTTGTGTCCAACCTGCTATTATATAAAAAAATATTGGCAAACACGAAATCAATACCTTCTCAAATTTATCAACAGTATCATTCAAACACGACGACTTGCTTGTTAATTGTCAACACTTGGAAAACCTCCACAGTGACTTCAAGAAACGATTCCAGGACATTTTAAACATGGACATACTAGAATGGGGTTTGAATTCTTTTTTAAATGTCAACACAGCAGGATCATCCCAGTTAGAAGAAGAACTAATATAACTGATGACAAATGAGGAATTAAAAGCTAAGTTCAAGAATGGCTACCAAGAATTTTAGCTGCAGAAGTCGATTTCGTAACTGTACCCAGGATTAGGGTCGATTGTTCAACGATTTTGGATTGCATTCCCATCTTTATATATAGCAGGACGTGGATTTAGTGCTGTAGCAACATCGGTAACCAGAAAGAGAAATCGGCTCCATGTTACTGAACGAGTTGACTTACGATTGTTTTTAAGTTTAATCGAGCCTGATGTTAACAATTCTTTAAAAGGCATTAAATGCAACCTTCCCATTAGTTAGGCTAGAAATTCGATGTCTTTAAATATTAATAAAACTACTTTTCAATATAATTAAGTATGCGTTTTGATTGTTCTCATTGAAACAGTCTTCTTCAAACAAAGAAGTAGGATAGAGTCATATCTGTTGGCAATTTAATGTGCAATGTACTATAACAAAAATTTAAACCTTTTCATTCGAACCTTTAATTATGTCCATGTATTTCCAATCCATTACTTGTAGATTCGACGAGTCGTAAACTAAGACTGACTCGCGCCAACTTGCCAACTCAGCATTTTTCCCCTCTCCGAAGTGTTCATGATTTCTGTAGTGTATGTGTTGTCTTTGTCTGTGACAGTAGGGAAAATGTTTCGTCCGCTGCATTCTATTTCGTATATTAACCAAGAAATATAATTAAATATACTAACCAGGAGTTTACGTGCGATTCTTTAAAATCTGTGAAGCTGTCAATGTATTTATTTAGAAAGTAATAGTTTATTATGGATTACTTCGTATCATCGAATCCCCTACCTGTCCTTATAACAGGTAAGCTAAAACTCTTTCATTCCTCTCTTTTAAATAAAGAAGAAATTCAGTAGCGCTTCAATTCCAACAATATCCTATCTGCAACTAAAGTATATAATATTACACATTTAAATATATTCGTGGCAATAACTATTTCAGATTCTCAAGTTAAAAAAAAATTGGCGGCTCTAGAAAAAAATAAAATTAAAAAAATATATTCTATTAGAGTAATAGATTATATTTTTAAAAAATTAATTCTTGTTTTCACCGTATATTATGCATATTGTTATTTCTCTGCAGGAGAAGGGGGGATGTATCTAAATATTCACTTGAAAATGGGGAACTAGTTAGAAAATGGTTGGAAACCTATAATATAGAGTAAAACCAATTAAAATCTTTACAAAACTGTTGACCATATAAAATGTAACGTCATAAGTACAGCATCAAACTGCTTGAAATTTTCACTGTGAGTATACCACGATGGGAAATGCAAATTATTATCATTTTAGCGCAGACTCTCAACATGGACACCTGTAGCGTCACCAAGAAGTACTGTTAAAAAGGGGGATACAGAAGTTCGGTTTGAATTACTAGAATTGCTTTTCATTCGTGTCAGCAACTTCTGTATGTTTTGTAGAAGCTTCATTCAATAAGTTTTTGAGTCCAAATGAGTGAAAATTGTTGCCCTTATATTATTCGAATTATCCTACCGAGAAATCAGTGATCGGATTAGAGTATGAAAACACCATGGATAGATGTTGCTTAACTGTTGCCTTACACATCTCTATATTGGTTCAGCATCCGGCATTATGTGGTGGTTTGAAGGTGGCATTAGATTGTACTCCTACGCGGAAACAAGAACCAATCCAGCGTCATATCTTTGAGGTTTTGGAGTCTGTTGTCTTCTTTTGCCTTTAAAGCTTATTTGTGACCACATTCCAACAAAAATGCTTGACCAGACGTGGCGTCACGCGAAATTCAACATTTCTTCTACACAGATTAGATTTGATTGTCAGCCTGTTTTTCCATCTATCGTCTTTTAATCTTATCTGGTCGACTACTACAGAACGATCGACTCGGCATACTCCACCCACTGCTACGTAACAAGTCAACTTTGCAATGGGGGGGGCAGAGCAGGGGTTCTGATCCAACAAAACATCCAATTCCGATGCCAACAGTTATTCCCAGAAGTAGTGGCAACACTCAATATTTATTTCACTGTCTTCCTTACTTCCCAAAAGACTGTATTTTGAAACATTTCATCTTCTTAGTGTATCTTTTATCTCTAATAAATTTGGCTTTGGTATCTCCTATGCTTCTTGTCGCTACATTTTGGAGGGCCAGCATTGTCGAAAACTTTTGACTATATATAGAGTATCATCAATTCCTTATTGCTCATTTTTGGACTAATTCCAAGTAGAATATTACGCTATCATTTAAAAGAGACGAATTAGCCACCACGTAATTAAAAATTGAATGACTGAAAAACAAACATAAAAAATATTTAACTACAAACTTAGAAGGTTTTAGAATAAAAAAAGTGAAAATAAAGTACATCGTAAAGAAAAGGGAGAAAAAATACCCAGAACAAAAATCAGGGGGAAATGTTTTACTTTGTTATGTTCTACCACAGTTTTATGTGAAAAAGGAGTAGAAATGTATTTAATCCAAAACCCACTCGTAATTTCACCCACTTATTTTTATCTAATACAGAGGGGATTCACATTACTTTACGGAAGATAGTAGTTTATATTTCAAAAGTAACAATGTGTGTTCTAATATATATATTAAATAATATATTTCATTTTGAATATTTTTCTCATCATACTCTATTACACTTAAGCTTCCATTTAAATTGTCCCTTTTGAGCTCTGGATTAAGAATTTTAGAAGGTATAAACTCATTTTCTCTCAATTGTTTTAGCTACTTTAATTTGTAAACAAGTTTATTTATCAGCTCTATGTATTGATCTCTTTCAGCAAATTTTATATTCAATTAAATAAGCTTGTTCATCATTTATGTATATAGCTGACATAAACTTTATTTTCAATCTTTGTATAAAATGACGTTGTACACAATCTAGGGACGAGAGAGATGTTTAAAATTGTACTACACTTTCTTCAGTGTATATATATGGCCGCGGTAGCCAAGTGGTCTAGGCATCGGATCATGGCTAGCGTGTCATGAGTTCGATCCCAGTACCACTAAAGACCCGCCGTGTAGGTGAGCGATGCACGTTAAATCTGTCGATAGCTCAAACGTCCTCCCATTGGTGTGGTAGTTAGGAGAGGGGGGCCAGCTCAGGTGTCGTTCGCGTCACTTGACCATGGTTCAAAATTACGCGGACCGTCGCCAAAAGCCCTCGTGTAGCTAAGCAGTGCGACGTTAATATTCACTCACTCACTCAGTGTATATACATCAACCTGAGTTGTATTTTTGCTTAACTCCTCAAGCTGGGAAGTGTTGTGAAATTATTCAGTTAATCTTAAGCAATTGTCTTATTTCTTAATATGTCTCGTGTAAATATGGGCTTCCTAGAATTCTATACAGTTATTCAAGTGATTTAAAATAAATCAGACTTTAAAATTTAGTAAATTTGAAAAATTGAAGCATAATGGTTATGTATTGTAAATTTTGTTGTTATAGTTAAACATAAAAACAGTTCCTTTTGCTGAAGAATCTAGAATTCAGCCCTTTTTGTGCATAACCTTAACTCCCTGCTTTTATTTTTACAGATATATCCAAATCAATATTGAGGATCTGAAACATCTCAAAAAAAATTTCCCAAATTATATTTAGTTAGTACATTTTAATTAATTGAAAATTAGAAAAAAATCCTTGAAAACTTTCTTAGTTGCAAAAAAATAATACACTCTGTGTAGAAAACTGCTTAAAAAATGATACATTTTTAGATATTACTGAAAGTTTCCCTTAAAATTAATATTATCTGTACAGAAATAACACATCTTAGATTTACCTAGCTCACATCTGCAATATGTAATATGAGTAATATTTCATAAACTCTATATCCTAGAACTCTATTTGCAGTAATTAGTATTAATGGAATACGTATTCATATCATATTTAATGCTGTATTATAGTTTTATTGTTGTAAATTAAATAAATTGGTTTTAAATTTAGTGTAATATATAAGATCATAGGTAGTCAAACTATGAAAAAGAACATATGAGAAGAATTAAATAAATTTTTCATGAAAAATAATTACACATAATATAATAACACCAGGACTAGTTCCATTTATAAAATGAGGTAAGAGGAGAAATGTGTATCTCATTTACTGCGAGCATTTTTTGTACAATTACATCGCGGTATACACTCGTATATTGAATTAATAGCATATAATGAATATGAACTGATTGAATACGCAGCTCGATGACTTTGCGACGAGTATTTAAGCGTGTGTATTTCTGAAATTTTATAAAATATTAACTGATATGTAAGGCACTTCATAGCAATAATATATAAACATCATTATTATAGCGGCATATTTCTTTTTCTTTCCAGAATGAGAAATAATAAGCTAACAAAATAATAAGTTAGCAGAAAATGTAATAGATTATATCTTCACAGAAAGCGAAATATTAAATTTCAGACATATGCATTTCATTATTTAGGTTTCCGAACACTTTCACTTTTTATCTCTGAATGAAACGATTATTTATGTAAAATTATCAGAGGTGCATTTTTCTATGTATACTTAACATGAAATTGGGCAGTATAATTTATATGAGGAATTAGCAGTTGGAGCATTAAAATCTTATTTTGCGTAAATCTATTAGAAGGTTAAAATTTATAAAATGAGGTTTCCAAGACAGTTTTTCTGTGCCAAGTTTTGTTGCGGCGAATTAAATATTATCGATTGAAAAAAATGTTACTTATTTATCAATAAAATTTACATGTCAATCCTGCAGCAAAGAATTTATTGCAACCACACGAATTAAGAATTTTTTCAGTACTTTTTAAGTATTTCATTATCTTGGGATATTCATATAAATGTGTTGAAACCAATTTAAAAAGACATAATACAAGTCCTATAGGAATTTCCTCTATAGGATACATTTTCGTAATGGATAGAGCGTTGGACTTCTAACCCAAAGATCGTGGGTTCCAATAGCACACTGGATGGCCTAATTTCTAAGAATGTGATTTCTTCTTTATTATACGAATTCATTGAATAAATAGTAACAAAAACAAACAAAATAATCCAACACCCTATATAGAAAGAAAAATAGAAAATTGTTTTCATTTTGTCACATAATATTGTGATTCTGGCATATGTATATACATATTTATATTAATTGTAATTATTTAATAAAAAGTAACTAAAATAAAAATTTTCTCTGTTGATCTAAGATGGAATTGACTTAATTTTTTTATATTACTTGTTTATGTTAAATGTTGATTTCAAAAAATTTCCAAATTAGCATCTGTTATATTTGATATTTACGTGTCAGTTAGTGCCTAAAAATTAATATCAATATATTCATAACAAATATTATTTACATGTAATTTCTACACATGTTTGTTTTTAGATTTTAAAGGTTAAGAAAATATCAGGCAATTGGTTAAAATTTTGAAGGAAATTTAATACAAGTTTCATGATATACAGTAGTCATTAATGTGGAGGAACTGGGGCTCTAGACTATTCTGTGATTAAGACAAAATAAATAACCTACAAAATGAGTCATGATACATAATTAAAAACTTTCAATTGTAAAAAGAACATGTATTTTAAAATAAGATAAAGTAAAATAGTAAATATTTGCAAAGAGATAATTCAAATGAATACACTACTTACATATGTTTTAAATTCTTTTAAAAAATTCTTAGAACATGAAATTTCTATAAATGACTGTCCAGATTAAATAATTTACGGGTTTATTGTATTTTCTGTGAAAATATTGATTAACAGTAAAAATGAAAAAGTTAAATATATATTTATTTTTGTTATTTGAAGGGAAATGGAATGTAATTATACAGTAAAAACAGTATTTTTTCTCTTTAAGATGAAGCTAGATTCTTTTTTACTTTCAAATCAAATTACTTTTGAGGAATGGTTTAATATATAATATCTAATTAGTTAAACAAGAAAATAATTCAATTTTCAACCTTGATCTCTCTTTTTCCGTGTATCCCTTTCTTTGGTTTTTGTCACCTCTTATTTAGTGAGACATAAATAGAACTTTCTTCCCTTAAAAGACCTTTTTTATTTGTCTTCAGATGGGAGAAACACGAGGAGTTTTTTTTTTATGCAATCATCATGAGAGCTAACACTACATAAGCCTCTCACAAAAGTACAGACTATTCTTTTTTTTATAATTCATAATTCAGTGTATAATTTGACAAAATGAATTCAAGAGCAATGCTCTCTTATGTATATAATGATAAGAAAACACCAGGAAAAACTAATTATTTCCATCTGGGGTAAGGGAAATCCTTATCATAACAAAACTTCTACACATTTCCATCTTAGTCTCCAACTATTCCCACGACAAGAGAAGGAGCAGAAAATTACTCTAAATTATCATTCTTAGCTGTATATATATGTATGAATAACATTGAATTCTCTGAAAGAAGAATGTGTAAGTCATGTTAATGAATTTTTAACTCAGAGATGAATGAAAAGGTATCTTATCTATCAAGTAGTAATAATCACATAATCTCACATTGCAGATTCTTTAAAAGAAAGGACTATAATTACATAAACGCAACGAAGATGCAATTTTTTTAGCTTCAAAGGCGTTCTTCAGTTCATATTAAAGAATAAGGACAACATTTCGAACATTTTTTCAAGTAAAAAAGCACTCAAACATTTATATAATTTTACGACTTTACTACCGTCAAAGACAAACATATTTTAATGTACTTTATCATTTGTATTCAATTTTCCCTATATATTTCATCTGCTTTACTTTAAAACTAAAAGGAATATTAACTTCTTAGGTAAAAGTGAGGAATTATTAGATTTTTTTTTAATTTTGAAGTACGTAAGGGATTATATGTTTTGATGTCCCACGAATTATGTTAATACTTTCCTATTTTTCTATTTAGAAATATGTTCCTAGTTTGAGTCTTTTTTTTAACATAAAGGGAAGATATGTAACCTTAATTCGAGAGTTTTAATAAACTTAACAATTTTCATTCGATAAAAGATTTTTAATTTGTTTATAATACCATTTTTAACTAATAAAAAAAAGAAAACATTTATTTGATTCATAATTAATTAATAAATATATGAATAAAATTGCAATAAAATGAATGAAAATAAAAATTTCAACGTATTATTTTTTAAATTTTTATCTGAGTAATTCACCCAGTTCTATTTTTTCCTCAAGCAAACAATTAAAAAGAATAATTTTTACACCCAACTCAACTAAAATTAATATATTCCGGCGTTTCTTAAATAATGATACCATTCCATGCTAAAAATTTTACATCTGACTTACAAAAACTGTGCAAATTAAGAAGTAAAATTCAAACAATCATTAATGGAGAAATTAATAAGTAGGATTGTGTAATTAGCTTTTCAATAATAAAAAGATAGCTTCAATTTTTTCATAATTATGTTAAAAAGAGTTAACAGAAAGAACTATAAGAATAACTACTTTTTTCCTTGTATAAGTTATACTAATAAGCATTTTCTTTTCAAACAAAACGAATTTTAAGGCGCCAAAGAAATAAATTTTTATCAGAACTTTATTTATAGAAAAAAAAACCCTTAGGGCTGCTAATACGTTTTATAATTTTTGGTTACTATTTTCATGACTTTTAATATAAAAAGAACCTTGAATGTAACTTAATCTGTTAACTTTCTTCTGAAATAAAAGAAGCTATCTGCGTATCTCGTATGCGGTATAGAGGAATATAGGACAAATTTCAAATAAATGAATAAATGGAAATTACGAGGGATGATCAGAAAAAAAAAGGTTACAAGCCACAGCATTTAAAAACTACACATTGTGGAAAAAAGTTGCTTCCCCTGAGTGGAGACAAATGGCGTTATTTATTATACAGTTGTTTTGCGGGTAGGTAATGAAAGTTTTCAGACGGTTCAGGACGATTGAAATAGCAAGACGCTTAGGAAATTGGTCTCGTTTGGCAGTACGGGCCCTGATTGAATTTTTATGGGCAAAGAATGTGTCCGCATCTGCCATTCACAGTCAAATCGTGGAAGTTTATAATGAAGAAGCAATGGGCAGACAACATGTAGCTAAATGGTGTCACTCTTTTCAATCAGGCAGACAGGTTGTCAAAAACCGCACTATGGCAGGGAGTGGCCGTCCAAGCTCTCCAACGGCAGAAATCAACACGGCACACATTGAAGAAAAAATTCAAAATGATCAACGGGTAACTCAGAGTGAAATCTCATCAGATCTGAGCTATGGTAGCGTGCAGCATATCGTTTCTGATATACAGTGATATTCCAAGACCAATGCTGTGAAAACATCCACCGAGACCTTGCTCAATGGAAAGGGACCTGATTTCTACCAAGACGGGTTAAACAAGTTGGCTCTGTGTTCTGATAAATGCCTAAAAAGACTTGGTGATTATGTCGAAATGGGATAGACACGTATGCCTCTTAATTCCCCTTTGTATTTTCTGTCCATTATTAATAAATATTTCTTCTTGTAGCCTTTTTTACTGATCAACCCTCGTATATCTACCTAAAGGTCTTCCACATTTATAAGTAAGTTAAATTCGATAATTTCACATAACATGATAATTATGCCGCATTCGAAATATTTTACAATAGCTGCATGCCTTCGAGCATCAAGGCGAGGCAAGTTCGTGTCCAAATTCTAATAAAGATTCCCTGTAAAGAATAACGGGTAACTATAATATACATTAAATTTAACTGAATCTTAAATTATTCGCTTAATGTGGTGAGGAAAGTGAGGTAGCAGTTTAACAGTCTTTTGACATTTGATTAAGATACAAAACTGCAAGGTAAGCCACCAATAGCCTCCAATTTCTCTAGAGCAATATTTAAGGTATCCGACTACCCTAAAATTGTGAATTTCGCCAAAAGTTGACAATATTTTTATGATTTTATATTATAAGCCATCTTATTAGCTTCATAAAAATGATAAATTTATTATTTTCCGTTCTCTAAAACAAAAATTACAAGTGTTTTAGTAAAAGCAGATGCCATTACTTAAAGCAAGATGTCATACTTAAAAACGCATTTTCTCGAAATAAATTTTTTATTTAAAATGCTCAAACGGGGTCAGAAGATTGCTCAAAAAGTTTTGAAAATAATTAACTGAAATAAATTTTTTGTGTAGTTTTTGTATAATAGTAGAAGTGTTTTAACTTCAGATTTATCAATTACTGTTTTATTACAAAATTTGCAGTCCTTTACGTTAGTATAATCACTGTTTTTTAATCAATTTCATATAATAACTTAGATAAAGTGCTCTAGTTTTTGTAAAAATTAAAATACATTTTATCTTCAAGGTCATTTAAAAAATGAATAACATAGCAACACATCAGAATTGAAAAAATTGAAAATGTGTTCATAAACTTTTGATACAGAATGGGCCACGTTTGAAATTTTTTGTCAATTTTTACCAATTTTTTCCTATTTTTTAGTAATAAAAATTTCTTTTTTCTCTTGTTAATTTTAGCATATTTTTCTTAAAATGTACCAAACAAATCTAAAAACTACAAAAAAATCACTATATCTCTATTTTTTTTTTTTTTAAAAAGTTGTCGTGTAGTCAAAAAATACCTTAAATTTTCTTGAATATTGCAATACCTCATTATGTCCTTTTAACAGAAATATCATTTTAGAAGCTTCTATATTTTAGACAGTGCTAAATTTTTAGTAATAAAGGGGGTAAATGCATGGGGTGTAGATCACATGAAAGGAATGTAATGAATGAACATTTAAGAATCAGTGTGGAGAGAGAAACAAAACTAATTTTTTTTTCTCGCTAAAGAGCACAAATTCGGATTTAAGAAAATGTTATATTACTGGAATTCACTACAGTAGTCTATCAGAGCCTCTAATTTTATTATTATTTATTTTGCGAATATCCTTCATAATCATATTTATTATTGAGCAGAGGTAAAAATTCTCTTTTTCATTATTAGAAAATAATTTTTTTCACAGTAAAATGAAGCAATCGTTATTCAGCTTATTACGGTTTTAATCGCAAAATATTAAAATTGTGCGGGCATTTAAAATTTTATCCTGAAATTTTTTTTAATCATCTCTCTGACTGAAAAAGTGACTAGAATTATTTTCTAGTACATCAGTTACTTTGAGAGGCTTTGTTATTTTATCATTTATAGAAAATTTATTCGAAACATTTTAACAAAATTTCTCATGCTCAAAGATTTTAAGAAATTATGAACTTTAAAATTGTGTTGTGAAATATTTAAATAAAATACATCAGAATTTCTTTCTTCATTTCACTTCTCTTTTTTTATTCTTTAATCCTTATGTAGCTAATAACACAAAATTTTAATAAAAAGGTTAAATTGATAAAAAAACAATTATTTTATTAATAGTGCACGTATTCATGCTTTTAGAAAATTTGCTTTTAAACTTACGAAAAGCATTTTAATAATGGCAAACGAGGAATATTTTATCATTGAAGTAAAAAATCGAATGTGTTTATTTAAAATATAATAAAATTCAATAATATATATCATTATCTATAAATATTAATTGTAACAACTACGGTAAATTATAATTGAAAATTGTATGCAAAATATAAATATTTTTGTCAAAACTTCATAAATATGTTTAAGTTGACTTCTCTTTTATAAAAACATCACTTAGTAAACATCAGAACGGAAACTTTCAAGAGTTTAAATTTAGGTAGGAAAACTACCATAAATTCCAAACTGAGAGTAATCTGAGTTAATCTAGTTTTAATAATCTCTCTTCTACATTTTATATTCGTTCTTAACCTAACAATACTTGAATAATCTTATAAGGTTACATTAGTTACTATAAATTAAGTACTTACATATGTTGCTATAAAATTACCGTTATTACAGTTATCATACGGATTTGCTAACAAACTATCTGATTTCTGGGGAACAAAAAAGAGGTTCCTTATAAATTTGATTTTACAATCTTTAAAGAGTTTCCTTGAATAATAAATATATCTTTTGAAAAATATAATCAAATAAAATATCTGATGGAACGTTCTGTGCCATATTTTATTCTTAATAACTCATATTTTAGTGAAACAGGGATAGTAATTCTGTTTCTTATTATGTAGACTTTTGATTCCATCCAAATCATTAACTCATGCAATATTATAAGTAAATGATACCCTTAGCGATTGATATTTGAAAAGTTTTTTTTCCATTTTCTGCTAAGAGAAAGCTATAAATAAATCGCTACCAATGTCAGATCACAAAAATTTGTCTTTGCCCTCGATTCTACATCCAAAGCAAAAAATACTCAAGTATTTTGCTGAGCAATATTTTTAAATTTAAAGTAAATCTAACAAACTTATCAAATTTATTTGGTAAATTTATACGAGTGCATTAGTTAATGAATACAGCATATGTAACTTGAACGTGTTAAAAAGAAATACATAATACAAAAGTATTTTTTCACAATAAAAATACAGAGGGAATAATGTACAATAAAATACACATATAGCCGACAAACAGCAAACAATTAAGGAGACGGTGGACCAATAAAACTAATTTCTTAAATAGTTAGCTTATTTAGCTGAAATTGAATTATATAATATAGTAAATGATTATTATATTTCACAATATAAATATTTTTTTTAAAAATGTTATAAACCGATTTAAAAAAATTTTAACTATTTTTAAAAATGCTCTTTGCGCATTAGTTTTTAATATATGTACAAAATTTTTATTTTATATATTTATGAACTACAACGAAATATGTCTGTGCATGGATTTTAAATTCAGAATAATGTTTGATGAAAAAAAGATAAATTTTCTATACTCTAGGAAATATTTCATCAATTATCACACATTTAAGGTATTCAAAACAACGCAAAATATGATTCGTTAATTTTTTTAGAAAACTAACGCACACACAAATTTGTGAATTATTTCATCTATATCACAAGTTGTGAAAATTTCAAAGAGATATGACGTAATATGAAACGTAAGGAGCATTTTACGCAACACTGAAAGGGGGAAAAATATTTTACGAACTAAGAAAAGTACATTTTAAACATTTGTTTTTGTAAAATAAATTATTTTTAATCAAAATGACTAAATTCTTTGACACAAATATTCAATGAAATATAAGGGATATTATTAGTATAAAAAATCCAAATCGCATTTTTGATCAAAATTTGACATTGTGAAAGTCCACCATCTCCTTAAATTGAAGTAAAAGAAATTTTCAAAGTTATTGTTTTTCAGATAAAGAAAATAGAAATATATGGATAAACGTATTTATCTAGTAGCTGTGCCATATTTTACTAAGGGAATAGAACAATTTAACTTGACACTTGACATAAATCTAAATGTCAAAAGTTTCTAATGAATATTTTCACATTAATCGTTTTTAAAAAAGGTGAAACACAATAGCAGAATTATAATATTCTAGCCGAAATCAGAAACCTTAAAATAAAATAATCAGTGAATAATACGCTCTGCAATAAAATTATCAGTGATCAGTGTTAATGATGAGGAAAAATTTTTTGTGGAAAGATTAATTAGGTTTTAACACTTAGTGTGACACACACTGTGCTGGCAGAGTTACTCTACTCTAAACAGCTTTTTTTCTGAGCGTCCTTGCTGTCTGAATGATAAGAATAAGCTTGCCTTGCGAATTCCAATTAGACGGCAAAAGCTTAATCAAATAAAATGGATGAACAACTCTTGGGATAATATTTCCACATTGCAATGTTTCGATAACATAATCTGCAATACTGGAATAAATTTTCAAATCATTTTAATACACATTTTCCTTTTACTTGCTCACGTTTATGGCTCATTGACCAAAGGTGAATTGAATTGGTTTTTCGATGTCTTTTCAAAGGTCAGTAAAATTTTGAAGTCGATAATTGGATTCGAGGTAAAGTTTATTAGCAAGTCTGAAGTAAAAAAAGTATCATCAAAAATAAAATTGTTGTTTAACTAATGATAAATATAAATTTAAAAATATAGCTTCGAAAAAAACTAACTCATTATTTCAATAATTAATTGCATCTTTTAACTTAAGCAGTATTTTATCTCAGGTAAATTATAAGCTTTATAGCAGCGTTTCTCAAACTGTGGGGCTCGCCCCTGGGGAAAGTGATAACCCTACGTAGGGGGCACGAGCATATCGAAAAGTTTAAAATGAAAGATTTATAAAATATATTAATTTACTAAAAAGTAAAAGGGGTAAAAGTCAGAATAAATTCTAAAATTATAAAAAATATGTATTTACACTGATATAATATACGAGTAAATGTATCAGTGCTGAACAATATATTTATAATTAATTTATCAATACTAAATTAAGAACAAGTTTAATATTAACTAGTGACTTCCATGAGCTTCTCTTGCAGAGCAGTTTTTCAAAGGAAAGTTTAATGTTAGATATTGATATTCTAAGGCAAGGATGAGCAGATTTTTCCCAGGTAAGGGCTGCTTCTAATTTTTTCAAGGTGTTGCGGTCCACCCAGTAACGTAAGTGTGGTGAAATAAGAAAAAGTTTTCAATATTTTTATCAAAACTTAATAATAAATACGTATACGTACTTACCTACATAACTAAATAAAAACTCACACTTTTAAAATCACGTTTAAAGCAAAACGCAAGATACGACCATAATAATGATAATATTTATAAATATAATAATATCAAATGATGCACATTTATTATCAAACAATTCAAAATACATTAAAAAATAAAACATTTTCTTCTGAAGTTAGTTCTTGTAGTTATAGCTAGAAAAAGAATTAGTCTGCATGCTGTTATCCAATCTTCAGTGTTTCGGAACATAGTTACTAACCGCTAATCTTCAGGCGGTCACCCCAGTATGTCTTGGCGGTCCACCGGTCGATTGCGATCGACTTAGTGCCCACCTCGACTCTAAGGCCTTTTTTTTATATTTACCTTGGATCTTTATTTTATCCTCAAAGTAACCAAGGTAGAAAATCCGGTTTCATAAAGGTAGAATGTTGGAAATGTATGATTATACTTTAGAAAAGGATGTGATTGAGGAAATAAATATTTTACTTGATTAAAAAAAAAAAATTTGTAATTTGTTCCGATTTAAAATTTAGAAAATAAAAGTAACATAATACGTATCCTGTTACTTAAATGTAGCTTACTTAAAATACCTATTACTTAAAAGTAACATTTACAAAGTTTAATACTTATCTTGATAATTCGTAGAGTTACCAACAATTCATGTCGCATTATAGCTTTTCGTCAAAGTGAATTTTTTTACATTCAATATATTGTTATTGTATGGGAGGAGGAGGGCGATGAAAATTGGGTTTTAAAATTGATTCGAAAATATTGAAGGTTTGTGAAGCACTGCTTCATTGAAAAGCTTATATAGGAATGTGAATTCTATTAAATTAATTTCAAAATAAAATTTTTGAAATGTTTACTCATACTTAGTTTTTACTGGAGATAATAAAAATATATATGTTCCAGATAAATATATAAAAATATATAAAGGCAATTCTATGCAAATCAGATGTGTGATGAGGTTTGTGTGAATTTCTCTATTTTTATGTTCCTTGATTACGTTGTACATATAATTACAAATATGGATTTAAGTTTAGAAAAACATCCTTAGAAAAGAACTCTGTTTTTATGATACCGAAGTACTAACAAGTGGAAAAAAATTGAAATCTAGAAAGCAAAAGAATTTACGAATCTCTTCTCCGAATAGAGAAAAAATTAATTTTTCTTCGAATCAATGACTTAGCTAGTTATTTATACGAATGTTAAAACAGAAAAGAAATGTTAGAAAATTCTTGGTACTACAGAAATTTTATTTAGTATGCTACGCACTGTGCAATTACTTACTTATTTGTACAGAAATTATTCAACATGATTAGAGTGTTGACACATAACTACATTTGCTCTACCGATGAAAATATAAAACAAAGATGAGTGTAGGTTCTAACATTTTAAAATCTCTGTATAGATTTTGAAGTGAAATAGTGGCAGAAAATCAAAAAATAATTAAATTTGAGAGATTCCTTATAATCGTTATTTAATTTGAAAATTAATTTGTTTCAATCAAAGTGAGAAAAGGGACACATTAGAACGTCTTAAAAAAGATATCGACTTCCGCTTGGACTCTAAAATTAAAAAATTTAGACCAAAATAGCGGACAGAATTTGGTATAATGATAAATTTTAAGTGTTAAGAAATTATGTAGTGGAACAGAAGTAGTTTTTTTTTTTAAAAAGTTGTATCTAGTTTTAAAATTAATCATAATTTGACAGTTGCCTTCACTTTAAAACTATTTTACCTATAACTTAAGATTAAAGCAAAAAAAATTGGTACGATTATAAATAAAATGCTCAATCGGTTTTTAAGTAATCTTTAAAATAATCAGAACCTAAGTTAGCGTTCTTGTACTTGTGAAATTTCTCAAAAACATACAACTAATAGCTTTCAGAAAAGAAGACTTTGAACAAAAATTTATAATAGCAGATTGAAAGCTTGCTGTGAAATTATACTTAGATAGGTAAAATAATTATAATCTAATGCGGGAGAAGTAATATTTTCAAAACTCAATAACACCTAAGACGATATAGTGGAAATTATTGACAGCTACTACACTGTGTGTGTGTAACAACTTTATTATTACTTCGCCAATATGTCACAAAACCACCTTTTACCTGCAATGGAACCTTAATTTTGGCTACAAGATGATGACAAGTCGTTTGAGAAATCTGATACCACGTTTGAATGCTTTACAAAGATTGTGATCTGTAGATTAAATGGGGGGTCAACTCAACAAAGTGAAGTCTGCATATCATGTTCCCCAAACCAATTCTGTACAATACCAACTTTTTGGCAAAAAACATTATCCTGTTGAAAGCTCACATTACTATTGAGTTAAATCCTCAGCAGTACAGGATATACTTGGTCAGCAACTTATTCAGAAAACACATCTTGTACCCTTATTACACGAAATAAGGGTCCAAAGTATATACCTGGAAAACACTCCCCAAAACATCACATTGCCTCTAACAACTTGGACAGTTGTACAAATCTATTTATGCTCCATGTTTTGGTGCTGTTTCGGCATAACTCTAACTCCCTTATCTACACGATATAACTTAAAGTGAGATTCTTCGAACCACATAACTTTTTTTCCAATTGCCCGCATCCAATCCTTATGCACCTAGGTGAATCTGAGATGTTTTGCCTTTTTTTGCTGAAGACATAAACGGTGTTCACGATAATCTTCGGCTTCCAAAGCCCATATTTTTCATAGTATGGCTAACACTACACTCAGAGGCAATCCTTTATTAAGATCTTCTGCAGTTTTCTCTCTCTCTCTCTCTCTCTGTGTGTGTGTGTGTGTGTGTGTGTGTGTGTGTGTGTGTTGTTACCATTCTGTTTTTCCCCCACCATTTGACAGATTCTCTGCTTCTCCGAATCATTCACCACTCAGTGACGACCACAAATAGCTCGTTTAGGCTGCGTTCTAATCTTTGTAAATTTTTACTACAACTGCTCGTAAGCATTTCATAAATACTGGGATTTCACTAATAGTTGATCCTTGCATCCGAGCTCTTAGTATTATCCCAAATTCAAAGTTTGTCAAATCCCGTTTTACCTGATATATTCATATGCAATTCACCTGTACTACACCATCTAAGGAACTCTCAACTCTCTTCTTTTATACTAACTTAGCTATCTTATGGTAACTTTGTATACACTGTTTTGTTTGCATAAAACTGTCAGGTGGTCTATTGTTCAGTGTATATCTTGAATCCAATTGTGTTTTCAAAGTTTACATTGTGTAAAAATTAGAAGAAAGAAATACAAGTATTGGTGTATTCTCGTCTACATAGCATACGTGCAGTCACTCCTCTCTAAGAAAAGTCCCAAATTAAGTATTTCTTTGGACCACTTTTGTCACGAAACACAGCAAAAGTTTGTCTTGAAAACAATTACATCCAGTTATGCAATGCCGAAGCATATATATATATATATATATATATTTGTCTACAATAATATAAATTTGACTCCAGGGTATTCAACTGATAAAAGAATATCTTGTTACGTTGCAAAATACTTTCTCAACTACATCCAAAAGCATCTTAATGGAATTAATATCAAGTCTTCGTGAAGATCAAATGAGATGCATGAAGTAATTTTCATGCTTTTGGAATCAATTTTGCTCAATGCGAGTTCCATAAACCCTGGCATTACACTCTCAGAAAAATTTCATCACCTTTGAGAAAGAAGCAATCCATTGAAGGAATAAGACAGTCGTCCAATAAGCTTACATAATCATGAAATGTCATTTTACTGTTACATAAAGTTACTGAGCTAAGTCCATGCCAGTAGAACCTTCCCCAAATCATAGCACTTCTTCCGGAGGCTTGAACGTACGGTGGTACGGTGCACGATAGATGTAAGCTTCTCTTCTCTCAATGATATAAGTACCATGTTGTTTGATTGGTCGATTGTTTATTAATGTCACACTTTGAAGCTACATGAGGGGTATTGGAGACTGGGAGACTATAAGAAACTTTAACGACCATCAGGTTTGAAAAAAATAAATTCGCATTGATCATCTGACCACATGATCTATAGTGATTGCTCAATAGTCCAATCTCTAAGTTTCTTGGTAAACTGCAGTATCTTAGTTGCAGTAACTAGAGGGCTTCTTTTTACATTTCAACTCTTTAACCCCCCTCCCCTGCCTTTTAAGTTCTCGTCTCGTTGTACTAATGGAAGCATAATTTTTCTTTCCTTATTAAAGATAATTATGAGTTTTAGACTTTTCGATTATTGGAGATTTGATTTTACTTAAGATTTCAAAGATAAACAGAGTCATGATTGCTTAGAATCTATTTTCAACAACATATTTTTTATAAAGGAATTCGGTTTTTACACTTATTTTCAAAATTCAAAAATAAGTTGGACAATAAACAAGCCAAAATGCTAGCTGTTTCAATTATCTCCGAGCAGGAGTTTTGCCCTTTTACTATTCTTTCTATTCTATGAGACAAATTTCTACTTCTTTAGCTCTGATACATCATTTCAGCAACCACGTTAAAACTGTTTCCTCCAATATTGTTTTGAAATGATAAATTGTACTCTGCTTCTACACTATGAAAAGGAATTCTGGAAAAGTGGCTTATGCAAATTTTTCCAATGCATGCACATTAGTTTTTTTATAATTTTCCAGTTTGCGCTCACGTAGCGTTGTTTTTTAGAGGGGGAGGGAGGTATCAGACATTATAGATTGGAAAAGTAATATCCATCACCAGTAGTCTCTTGTGTAACTCTGATAAAAAATAAATCAAATGAATCAAGGAACTTCAGTATAATTTACAGCAATGTTTCTCAAACTTTTCACTTACGGTGTATTGTTTGAATGGAAATACATTCGTGGTTCTGAGAGTAATATAAACTACGAATACAAAATTAAAACATTTTCAGGGAAAAAAATCATACAGAAAACTTATTTGAAAATAACTATTTAGTATACTCAAAAATATAATTGCATCATTAATCAAAAATAAAATCAGAATTATTTCTAAGCTTAATAGAAATTTCTGGACCCCCTCTGTATTTAATTATACAATTCCTAACAAGTTCGTAACACACACTTTGAGAAGCTCTAATTTAGATTATATCCACAGATTGACTGTTATTTTTAGCTTTGAATTATGAGTAATATGAGAACTATTGACAACGACTTCGCAGTTCTGAAACAAGGTAAAATGACGCGCATGACACCTGATCTGATATTCCATCTACTAACATCCACACCACACTAATTTGAGGACTTTGAGTCACGGCAAATAAAACGCCCGTCAGCCTCATTACATAAACGGTCTTTAGAAGGTTGAAACCCGATCTTTCTATTCTTCCACTACGAATCTATTAATCTAACGAGGAAATCATTGTTATTGTATCGAGCGTGTGGGATATTTATTTAGATTTCTTAGTATTGCCTATATTTGTGTGGATGCCTAATGTGTTACTACCAAACTAAAAGATACCAGTTTTAATGGACAAAATATTTCTAATGTGTATTCATTTAATTTAACAAAAGTGTAACTAAATAAAAACTCAGTGAATTCATATGATGATTTAATACAAATTAATAATATAATTTCTTTTAAGATGTTTTTAACGAATTCTCTACAATGGTTTAAATATAATGTTTAGTATATAATGTTAAAAAAATAATTGTTAGGGAAATAAGCTAGATGAATCTTGGTAAAACCTTTGATTATTTCAATTCGTCAGCATTCAGTTTGATAAATATTAAAAAAACCTGTAAATGATATTTAAGAGCTAAGCCTTCCAAATCCTAGATATCCGTATTAAAATATTTAGTGAAATTTTTCCCCCTTAGAAAAGTCAAGCAACATGAATTATTTGATAGAGATAGAACTTAAAATTTACTATTAGAAAATATCATCTGTGTAGGAATTTTATTTATTTTTTTTTAAATTTAACCAGCATGAATTTAAATAAGGTTTAAAAATT
Organism: Trichonephila clavata; assembly: GCA_019973975.1. Taxonomy (NCBI): domain Eukaryota; kingdom Metazoa; phylum Arthropoda; class Arachnida; order Araneae; family Nephilidae; genus Trichonephila; species Trichonephila clavata. The sequence goes on along the minus strand of BMAO01025158.1, from coordinate 189,016 downwards.
TTAATAAAATTCATCGCGAATAGGATTTAACAATCTAAAAAAATGATTTATCTACAGAACGAATTGGAAAAATGTTTTAAAGAAGATATAGGTAAAATGTGGGTTATATTAATTAAATTCCAAACACGATATGTTATAAGTTAAACTGATATAAAAAATTGGAATAAAGTCCCTCCCTCTGTAAAGTAATATATAAATATGCAATCGTAACGTTTTTAGCTTTTATCATGCCTTACAAAAAATTTATTTTAAAATATCCCCCCCCCCTTTTAAATATTTAAAGAAAATTATTTTTGTTTGTCAAATCTTTTTTGAAGCTTCCTTAATTTATTTAGAAATTCTGCTACAATTAGGAATATTCTACAAATACCTAGAATTTTACAACCTAAATTGGTAAATGAAACTTACGCAGAAATGAAACCCATATCTTCAGCCCAAATTAAGTAAATGTATCTGTAGAACAGTTTCTTTTAAAGTATATAGTACAATAATTTAAAGAGTACATTTTTAAAATATCTAAGAAGAAAAACACCAGGGGAGGGGGATCAAAAAGCAACTTAAATAAATAAGACATAAAACGGAACTAATTTGTGAAAAGATGAAAGAGAAATCAAATCTTACAAATTTCACTAATTTTAAGGAAAGATTTTCGAAGCAATATTTAATTTATTACAGAATTACAATGAGAAACGAAGCAATTTTGAATTATTTTGTTGAACTATTTTTTAGTAACTTCCACTTAACATTAAAAATATATTAGACATTTTTAAGTGCATTTAATTTTATGATAGGAAACAATAATGACAATTATACCTCCAAGCAAATTTGTAAAATATAAGTGCTTCATTAAAAGAATAAAATTATCTTAAATACACAAGCCCTTGTAACAAAAAGAACTACAATTACCATATGTAGAGGATCTTTCGAATGTGTGTTCACAAAATTTTATAGTCTATCTTTAAACATTTTTCTAACTATTATTTTGATACGAAATATAATTCCTTCTAAGTTTTTATTCTTTTTTTAGCTTCACTTTTATGACAGTGCATAAATGAGACAAGCACATTTGTGAAGAATTAATGTTTCACCTAAAAAATATAGCTCTATTTCAAAAGAAAAAGACCGGGTAACAAAGTGGCTATGATCGCAACATCTAGCGAATCCTGTGAGTTTGCCGATTTATCACGCCTCAAAATATATCACAGCTCCCGTTGTATCAAGAGGCAAGGGAGGAAGCAAAGAGTGGCGAATTAGTAACGGGGCCAAAAATAACGAACATCAGCGGCACATGGGAGGGGTGAATACAGAAGCTAATGGGAATTTATTTTTGCTGAAGAAGCAAAACAAACACGGCCAGACTCAATTACTAAAAAAAAAAAAAATTCAGTTCGACATTTGATGGTGTCACCACCTATTATTTCAATAACTAAACAAACGGTTGGTAAAGAAATCCTAGAAAGAGATATTATTTGATATTTCAGTGATCACACACAAATATCTTTAAAATATGAAGTAATTCCTATAGAAACATAGCTTTTCCTTTTTTTTTTTTTTTTTTTTTTAGAATTTCAAATAGTTTTTCTCATCACACATATCTTGCCCTCCCTCTATTAACTCTCATAATCAGTAATAGAAATCCTTTTATGAGAATAATATATTATACTCTCCTCTCAGAGTAAAATAATCTTGAAAAATATCGATAATGCGCCTGTTCAAAGTTCATGAATTTTTTACAGCATTGATATATTGAGTATTTTATTTTCAAAAATCAGTTTTTTATAATTCTCACCAAAACCACAAATTTCAATTTGTATTGTTTTTATTTACTAAATTCAATTATATTAAAAAAAACATTATGCTCCGTTGATTTTAGTTAGGAAATTAACATAATCATATGGTATTTTAGAATTTTAAGCTAATAATAACCGTGCATTTTATGTGCTTTTGACAAAATTAAAAAATAGACAAAACAACAATTTAATCAAAATTATTCAGCTGGCTAATTTTGCAACTCCAAACTAAACAGATGTAAAATGTGATATTACATGTATTGTTCTAATCAGTTAGTGTATATTTAGGACAAAAATCAATGATTTTTAAAAAATAATCTTGAACATCTACAGAGGTCATTACACACATGTACAACAAAAGGGATTGAATGAAATCGTAATTTATTACTCCATTAATGTCTCACATTTACATGCACATTATGTTTTATCATATGCATAATTTAAATTGTACCTTCGATACTTTATATATTCACATTATTTATATCAAGTGCATATTAATATAATTAGTTAATTGTGCATTATATTGTTACAATTACGATTGTTTTTAACGGACAAAAGTAATAGTAAACAAAAGTAAATAGATTGGACAAAAGTGATATATGTTGTAAAAAGAGCTTTGCATTTGACCAGTTTTCTACTTCCAACTTTAACTATTTTCTTAGTCTTGTGAATTTTGTGAAAGATTTTACAGTTTGTTGTCTTATTATGATTAAATACTGGGAAAAACATTTAATGTTTCCTGTTACATAATGTAAACTATATAGAAATGAACTTTCTATATAGAACTCTAGTCTTATTCTTACTGAAGGCTTCTTATTTACTGAAATTTATGTAATTTGATAGTCTCTTATAGAATCCCCAGTACCGCGAACACTTCCCAACTAAGGTATTGGATAAATATTGCACCCTTTATTTTCATTTTGTTATAAATTATGTGAAAACTCAGACATTTTTAAGATTATATACAACTAGGTGGGATCTAATAAAAATCCTTGTGAATCGGATGGTTAACAATACTATAACCAAATAATATTGTTCAGTTTATTACTTTAAAAAAAACCAATATTTTAAGCAAAATATTCGCAGAATTTAAGGATTTCGAATCTTCCTTTAAATCATCTTAACGTATAAGGAACAAAGGAGACAATTACCTAAATCGTGGGAAAAATTATTTGAAAAATACTTCTTTTCTGAAATCTAAAATTGATATTCTCTTAGGTGTACAATTTAAGATAATATAGCACCTTAATAAAATTTTAGTTTCATTCATCCGTTAATTCTTACAAAAATCAACTCAATTAATTTATTGTATGTAAAAAGAGAGATGATGACGTGTATTACATGAATTCAATATTCGGTAATCTATCTTCGTCCTATCCATAGAAAAAATAAGTTGGTCTTTAGTGGATACATTTTCTTTTAATCAAAGTATTTTAAGGTATCCGACTACGTTCCGAAACGCGATTTTTCAAAAGCCTACAAACGAATATTTTTTTAATATTTAGTGCCACTTAGATTAGGATACACGTATAACATTGTTTTAAGAATATTATTACCATAAAAAATTATTTAAATACAATATTTTCGCAAAAAACGAACATAGAATTATTTATTTTCAAAACATTCTCCTTTTATGAAAAATGCTTCTATAACAATAATATTTTGCCTTTTGATAGCTAGGACTTCTCCATAGAGCCTGAAATAGGATTATTGAAAAATTTACATTTTTTTCAGAGTTATAACCAGTTGAAATAGTAATCGATGTTGTTTTTCTAAAATGTTTTCATTTTGAAGTATTAAAATATGGATACATCCACTTCTAAGTTATATATTTCAAAAATCCTAGTTCAGGCTCTCTAGAGAGGTCTTAGCCATAAATGGGCAAAATGTTATTACAGAAGCATTTTTCCCAAAAGGAGAATGCTTTGAAAATAAATATTTCTATGTCCTTTTTGTACCAAAATATCGTATTTAAATAATTTTTTTCTTGTAATAATATTCTTAAAACAATTTTATACGTGTATCCTAATCTAATTGACACTAAATATTAAAAAAAAATATTCGTTTGTACGCTTTTTCAAAATCACGTTTCCGAACGTAGTCGAATACCTTAATTCTAATTTTAATACTTATTTTGTTAAATTATATTACGTATCAAGAGTTCTCTCTCATGCGATCAATTCAAAATAAAAGAAAAAACTTACCCCATAGTCGCTGAATCCACTATCACAATCTCTCTCTCTAACATTTGACGAAACGTGTAAGATACTTTTCAAGCTCTCAATGTATTCGATGGCATTTTTCAGAATATCCACTTTTGCTAGCCTTTGATTCGGATCACGAGTTGATGCTCGTTTCAGAGTCTCAAAGGCTTCATTGACTTTGCTTAGGCGTATTCTCTCTCTTACTGTTGCAGCTGCCCTTTTGTTGATTGGCACAGATTTCTTTCTACAGGCTTTACAAGCCCACAACAAGCATTGACGTTGATGATTATTTTGGCCGGGTACAAAGACATGCGGCACATGTTGATCATCGTTGTCGGCAGCAACGCGACGCAGATCAACTGGAGCGTCATCCTTTAAAGTAGTAGTGGATGGTGATGGGGAAACAGTGAAAAGTGATGCCGTGGAAGAACACATTTTCTTTCCATTAGTACTTTCAACACTTTTCGTTGCAACCTTTGTCTTTATCTTCGTGCTGGAATCACCACCATTCGTGGATTCGTCTTTAGTATCATAACAATACGGTTTAAAAATAACTTTACGATTGCAATATTTTTTAACTGACTTTGAATCGACACTTTTCGATATCTTTGCATCAGAAATTTTAGTTTCCCCACCGTTTGCAAAACTTACGGGATACCCTTTTTGGCATTTTTCTTCTTGAGGATTGTGAATGACTGCACTAGAAATACCTTTTTCGAACTGGTTTTGATGGGCAATTATTTTTTTCAATGGAACGTTTTTCACATCATTTACTTTTAAATCTGATGCTTGAAACTTTGGCTGGACATAAGTATCTTTTGCAGCTCCGTTCAAATACAGAGCATCGTTATTTTGCAAGGAACTTTTAAATCTTTCCTTTAAAGGATATGGTTCGGATTCATTAAGTTCCTTTGATTTTTGATTTAAGCTAAAATTTTCATGTTTAAAATGCAAATGTTTTGTTTCATCTTTACAACCCTCATAACTTTCCTTTTTTTCGCTTTCAGGTACTTTAAGTTCGCCTTCTTTTTGACGTTCAAAGGAAAAATCACCGCTGTTGTTTATTTCATTATCATTAACATAACTTGTTTCTACTTTTCGGTAACATTCAAAATTAGCAGCTTTTTGAGATGTTTTGTATGAGCAAGTATCCGAATTCACAATAATTTTACCTACATAATTTGCAGGTTTTTGGAAAGTTGACAAAGAATCAGTTTCTTTTACAGAAGAACAACCAGTCATAGGCAGCTTTTTTTCTAAGATATCGGATTTGACAGGGTAAGTCGTGTCAGATACATCTAAATTATACAGATCACCAGCATTAACCGTAACTGGAACAACATGCGAATGTCCATTTGCGAAATGCTCGGAATTTTTTGGTGCAAACTCAGTACTAGAATATAAGGAATGAGAAGGTCCATAACAACTATTATATCCTACAAAGAACAATTTTTCTGAATCTTTAGCTCCGTAATACTGATTAAGCTCACTGTGATGTTTATTACTCATATTGGGTGTCATGTTAAGGGCACTTTTATCTTGATCCCTTTCAAAATATGAATTTTGATGATCATTAGAGGGAATCTGATATGGAAGTTTAATGTTCGAAGAATAATGCTCGTAATATGGGCTTGCATTATTTGAAAAAGAAGCCTTGGAAAAGTATGATTGCCCTGAATTCATAATATATGCACTTCTAGAATACTTTGATTGTTCTTGAATTCCGTATGGTCCAGATTGTTGCACATCCGCTTTAATTTGATTCGATACTCCTAATATTTTGTTTGAATCGATAAAATATTTTTCGAACGATGACGAATTTTTTAAATAAGACATATTAGTATGAAGATTACAAACGTTTTCACTATAGGCATTTTCACTTTGGATGGCTGAGGGGGGTGGACTGTGCCCACTCGGTGGAGAAGTTGGAAATGAATAATTTGGGGTATACATTGGTGCAGCTTCAGGTGCTGTCGATTCCTTTTCACGGCAGAGGTAATTTCTCATCTCTGCAACCATGATCCCAGATTTCTTTCAAGGCATTGAAGACTTCGATATCTATAATTTAAAAATATATATTTATTAAAAAGAATGAAATATTGTATGGAATAGTGTAAATGATTATTACCGCATTGGCATTGATAGTTAATTTAGAAAAGAGTGCTTGAGGTTTATAACAAAAATATGTTTTAATCCCAAGTGCGAACGTAACACTAAACAATCGTTAATTTGGTTATTTTTCTCATATTATAATATGAGCAACACTTATTTATTTATAATTTTTTCAAGGGAGGGATTTTAAAAAATTCGATTTTAATATTATTAAAATAATTTTTGTGATAGTTATTTGATATTATTTTGAGCAAAATACGAACAAAAAAAATTAAGAAAAACTATATTCATTACCTAATACAACTTTTCTTTAAACTACATAACTATGGTTTATTTTATTTTATTATATAGATATACTTATCAACCTGTATGTCCTTGAGTATTAAAAAGAAATTGTTTAGTTATATTCACATAATATTACTATGAACTACTTTAGTCAAGGAATCGTATCTAATTCAAACAAAACGATCAAATTTTAACAGTTATTAAGATAGTATTCATGAAAGATTGAGAAAAATAGCACGTTTCAGGCTTCACTATCAAATAAACATTGTTTTGTATTTTCTTTAGTTATTATTAATATTGGAAAAATGTTAAAAAACTAAAAATTGTATGGAAATGTTAAATATATTTATCCGAAGTTTCATACGTTACTATTACATAAATAATAATAACTCAAATACTTTTCAATGTATTTAATTATTGTTTTCTTTTCAGTTATAAAACATTATACCATAATGCGGAACATTTAATTTTTTTGCCATCAAAAATGTAAATAGATTTAATTGATTTCATTATGCAACTGCATGGCATTACATTTCTTGCCAGAATGCAATGTGAAAAAGTCAATATAAATTATTTATAATTGGTACCACACATCACACTTAAACATTTACCATGTAAAAATGATCATACTTGTTTCCATCACAATGGTACACTTGCAAACTTATCCTCGAAATGTAATTTCTATATTCTCTTAAAATATTACATATTACACAGTAGCGTGCACAGGAGAATTTTTCAAAGGGGGAGGGAGGTTAAGGGTCAAAAGTCCCCTATTCTCGTATCATGCTCCAAAACGTCGCCCAACATATTCTTTCTTTCTTTCTTTCTTTTTTTTTGTTGATTTTCGGGAACAAATAACAATAAAAAATTAATTAGTGAATATATAATTAGCATTAATTATTAAAGTCAATTAGTAATAACAAATACTTAATTTAATTTTACGTACTATATGCATAGAATTATGATCAATCGGGAAAAAAATTAAGAGCTATGGGGGGAAGGGGGTCCGGGCCCGGAGACCCTCCTTTGTGTGCCACTGATATTACATATTACGTAGTTAATTTATGTGATTTAAGTTACACACAACGTGAAATATAATGTGTTAATAACGTGCTTTAACATTCTATTATTTATGTATCATTTTAATGTGAATATCAACATTATTATTGATATTGTAAAGAAAATTCCTCTACCCTTAGGGGAAAATCAGAAAAATTAGGTCACATAAATGATCCATAAATACAACTATTTTTTAAAGCCACCAATTGCTTCATCGGCAATGTTTTTAGTTACATCCGACAGATGTCATTGTTACGGAAAACTTGCTCAATGTCGATTTTTTTTTTTATCTCCAATACCAAGGAGACAAAAACAACACATTAATGAAAAACGGAGCCTCGAAATCGATCCTACGAATGATTTTTCTTTCTCAATTTATTTGAAGATAAATTTTATGCAATGTACGTAAGGCGTAAGCTTTTATAAATAAAATAAAAATACTTCATAATCGTACGCAAGTGTATTTTTAAAGGTTCCCCGAATTTTTGGAAATGGGAATCAATTTGTGATACGTAGGATAGAATGGAGAACTATATTTTGACTCAAAAATCGCAGATAAGATCAAATTATGTTTTCGAATCGAGTTACCTCAATGTTTTTAATTAGTTGATGCTGAATGGAGAAAAAGAACTCGTTTGAATTTTTAAAAATCTACAATTTTATCACCAGTTATCAAGAGTCGCTTGACTAGCATAATAAAATGTTGCAAATATTTTTGAACATTACACAACCGATGATTTTAAAGCTTAGGGAAAAAATATAATTTTGCTCTCTGGTAGAATTATACAAAAGAAAGAAACCATATTTATTATCTTTTTTACTATAAAAACTAATTTAACACTTTCCTTTTTTCTCTTTTCTTTTGCAAGAATTAACTTTTTCTTAGGAGCGTTTCTTTTTTTAATAATCTACCCCCAAAGTATTATGCTTTAATTCAAAACTACATATTCACGCTAAACTAAATTTCCTGAGGCATTTTTAATAAATAAAATTTTGTTCAAAACTTATGGCGTAATCACAACAATACGTTTATATAATGTTCTATAATTAAGTATATTAATTATTGTTTTTGTATTCTATAATATGCTCAAAAAACATACAATTTTCAGTTTTTACTTTTTTATTTCATTCGCTGTTTTTCAATATAACTAAATCGTTTTCTTTGTTTTATTTTATGCATATGTAATGGTATGCAAATCAGTTCAGACAAGTGAATTTTTCCCAGAAATAAAATGTAATATAATTGCCACTTGATTTTTAAATCCACCTTAAATAGCTGTTACCTGCTTTGAGGTGGTGTGACTATTACTCGTAATAAGAATGCATTTTGACTAGTTTTAAATAGAAAAAAAATGAATAAGCATTTCAGTTTCTGTTGTGATCTCTTATGTGTTCCAGTAATATGTTTAATTTTGTCCTTCCTGAGACCTTGTTCTTCCGTGTATCTAAAAAATAAATATTAATTCAAGAAAACGTGTAAAAATGATTGCTCTTTAAGATCATAGCTCAATGTCAATGGAGGGGGGGGGTCACTTCTGCATTTGATGTAGGAAAATCAAGTGTATCGAGAAATTTTACCCGATTTAATGAATCAGGATTATCGTCTCCAAAAGAGAAAGGCAAATGTAGAAGAAACAAAAAATAACTCCACTAAAACAGATAACATTCTAAAAAGAATTAATAAAATTAGTCCAACAAAACCAGACCTTCAAAGACATTTATTGGTTAATAATCTGGATGTCTGGGATTCAACTGTACGTTTTTTAATGCTAAAATGAAGATAAATCTACTAGAATAGACCAAAAAAGTATAAATCATGGATTCTTTAAGACTGGAAAAAGATATTTTTTCAGTGTTGAAAATCAATAACTTGTGCAGGATTGTGCAAAGCAGATATCGTTACCCTATGCAACAGTGAGAAAAAGAGTATCAAACAAATGTAATGACACCCTTTGAAAGATATATTTTAGGGTTTTTTTTCAAAGCAAAAGGCATTGGAAATTTAGTTCATGTTCAAAATATGATGAATTAATCCAAATGTAAAGCAGCATTACGATGAAAGACAGCTCCATTCTTAAAAGCTTTTAATGTAAAATATTATTTCATCATGATTTGGACTCATGTCACAATTCAAAATTTATTGGTCTGGAAAATCACCTGACTTAAAACGTATCAAAGTTTGAGGAATATTTTGAAGAGACGCTTAAGTAAAGTGCACTGTCAGCTCAAAAACGCATAATAAAGAAAGTTATGAAAGTGTTTCTACAACAAAGGAACAAATAGTGGGCATTAAATTAACGGATTCAAAGCCAAAACAAAGTAAAGATATAATTTATACTAAATGAGGCCGTACTTCATGCATGTATTTATTTAGTATATATAAAGATAAAGAATTAAAGGTATAGTTTATATGTGATTTTCTTTACTTTGTCCCAATTAACTTGCCTAGTTATGTTTAAAGTATAAATACCCTATATGTGCATATGTATATATATATATATAGAGAGAGAGAGAGAGAGAGAGTGAGAGAGAAATGTGATTCCTTGAGTTAAATGCTTACAATTTTTATTTTTCTGTCAAAGAGTTCAAAAAACGAGAAAAAATTTAATATTTCGTACTCTAAAATTTTACTTCTTTTTCCTCAATGCTTCGAAATATTCATAAACTTTAGGTAATGAAATTTCCTTAAGCATCTAGATTGAAGAAGTTTAAATGTACCGTCCAAGTTTAGATCAAGAACGTAATACTTTTGAAACTGGTAGATGTAAAACGAAATGAAAATGAAAATTATCCATTCATTCTTCGAGTTTATAAAGTATATTTTGATGTGAACTTTTTTGGTAAAGTATACATAATGTATTACAAACATTATACTTTTACATCATTCAACTTAAGTTTGTAATTAGTAATTATATCTCTTCATTCACAGTTCCTTGCTAAGTGGGATTAATCCTAGACCAGTAGCCTTCAAACTTTTTCAACTTATGGAACCCCTAGAATTTCAGTGTTTTCGTGGAACCCGAAGAACTAGAAAGTATTTTCATGGAACCCCATTCCATACACTTACTTTAAAGAATATATCTCAAAATAATATTTAAAGTAGATCAACAAGTTATAGCAGCAATTCTCAAACTGCGGGGCACACCCCTTAGGGAGTGCGTGATAACCCTACATGAGGCGCGTGAGCATATAGAAAATAAAAGATTAAATTTTTCTTTAATTATTAATTTAGTGAAAGAAAGCAAAATGAAATACATTCTGAAACAATAAAAAATAAAATACGCGGTGTATGTTTATTGCAAACTGTTCAAATTTAAAAATTAGGAAGGTAAAGAGTAACATATTACTTATCTCATTACTTAATATCTATGCAACTTAAAAGTAACAATGTATTATCCTGATTATTTGTAAGGTTCATAATTAAGGTCGTATTGTAGCTTTAGCGTCAAAGTGCATTATTATTGCATTCAATACATTGTTATTGTATGGGGGGGGGCAATGAAAATTATGATTGAAAATTGGGTCGCAAATATTGAAAGATTGAGAAGCACTGGGTTATAGTCACTTTATGCAAAGGCAATTAAAAAAAAGTACTGCATTTATTATTAGAAAATTATAATTTAATTTTTTAACACAATTTAGTCACTAATAATATTAATTTGTGGTCCAAGTATCACTTATCCATACATTATGTTTAGTAACTGGGATATGTACTTGCTTTTTTTCACATAAACTGTCGAAGTCTAGGTCTATCGGGATTAAATGCAATCGCATTACTTATTCTGAGTTTAATTTGTTTTTATACTTTGTTTTTGTAGCCACATACGTTGAGAAATATATTTCCCTTAAACACAGTGTTCTGAATGGAATTAAAATGTTTATAGCTGTGTGAGAAATCTCTTGTATTTTGTATGAATTTGCAATTTAAAATTTAGACGCTGTTGTTAAACTTAGATTTTAGCATCGAATCTATTGATATGTTGTTTCCTCTCCTTCATTACGGACATTTTCCCCCAAATGCAAAAGAGCATATTTTCCATTAGAAAACTGTTTAGTTTTGCAAGGCATCGTGCTAACTAACGAGTATAAAATTATCTCGAGGAACTCGAGATAGTAAACAATAGAATATTTGAAATTAGTAAGAAGCATATACATAAAAAGATAAAGCGTTTTAATATTCTTTTATTATATTATAACAAACGTTTAAAAAAGTGTTGCATAATAAAGTTATTATATATAAATAAAATTTTCAACTTTTATAAATAAAGGATGAGCTTTAGATGCTTGCAACTATACAAACTGCATAGAGAACGTAATTCTAATTTGCATAGAAATTTATGTCTTCTTGATTTTTTTACTGTGACTCGTGGATTCCCTGGGTACGTCTTGTGGAACCCCAGGGTTCCGTAGAACACAGTTTGAAGAACACTGTCCTAGACCATTGTCAATGCCTTACACTCGTTATCATTCAGAATTATTTGGGTTTATTTTTACTCATGGAAAAACAAACTCTAATGCACATTTTTCTCTCTACTAGTAGTATAATACATGTAAAAGGGGAAAATTTTGTTTTTTATCGTTATCTATAGATTAAAAATTTCTCTACGCGATGTGTTAGTTTTACACACACACACACACATATATATATACATGTATATATATATATATATATATATCAGTAGCACATACAGGAATTTTTCAAGGGAGGGGGTCTAGGGTCGAAAGTCCGCTATTCTCGTACCATGCTCCAATGCGCCACCTAACATATTCTTTTGATTTTGTCGATTGTTGGGAACAAAAACAGTAAAAGTAAATTACTGAAAGAATAATTAGCATCAATTAATAAAATTAATTATTAATAACAAATACTTAATTAAATTTTATGTACTTCGATTTTTATCAATCGAAAAAATATCAAGGGCTTTGGGGGGGGGTCCAGCCCGAGGACTCCCCCCCTTATTTGTGCACCACTGATATATATATATACTTCTCTTAAATTTTTAAGTTACTTTACTCACACATAGATACTTGAATATTTTGAAAATTCAAACATCTATTTACAAATTGAAATTTATCAAGATATAATTCATTTTTCAGTCAGAGTTTAAAACAACATTCTTGCATTTTTTTCACTTCAAATTAATTTATATACGCTGTGTGCTTATCAATGAACTCGAGCCAAATTACTTTGAAACAAATTTCTTTCCTCCCCCCCCCCCTTCGGAGTAAAAAGAAGTTGTGAATCCCCTTTCCCTCCCTGAAACATCTCTGTCTTCCCAGAGTGTAAGAAAGCGTAGGATGTCCCGCTTGGAGACGATCCACAAGAAAGCAATGCATCACTTCTCGTCAGAGAAGGATGGGTTTTGATTATAAACCTGCCCATCCTTCAGCAAAAAGTCAAATCAATATCGTCAAATGAGTCGAAAACTAGGTTTTTGTATTGAGATCAAGCCATTTCATCAAAAGCAATAGGGGTGAAGACAAGTCTGTCATTTTTCAAGCGCTTTTTCTGCAGCGGCTTCTCTAAACGATATAATTATATTTAGATTTAGTTAGCACTATCGGGGTTTCCCTGACGAAAAGCGCGTTTTTGTTTTGCTCTTAATTTTCTAAATTAATGGTATTTTTAGTGCAGATCTTACAGCATTGCGTTTCTCAGCGTAGTAAACTAAGGTGGTAAAGAAGTTAGAAACATCTTGTACTAGACGTGATAAATTTTAACAGGAAAAGAATTTAATATTTATTTCAGTATTTTTTAACTGAGAAATGTATAACCATACTCTATTTTAAAGAGGAATATATGTTACTATTTTAAACTTAAATCTATATTATATAGTAATATAATAATAATATAGTATATGTAGCATAGTGTCTATAATATAGTAGTAATATAATAATATATAGCATAATTTATGTTTTATGTAAACCATACAATTATACTCAAACTAAATCTTAATTAACTCAGGAGTGAAAAGTCATGTACATAGAACATATATAATAAGTATAAATTTCAGAACATAATTGAATCGTTTAAGAAATTTTAAGCTCGTAAAATTATTTTCCATTTGCTTTTCAGTGAAGGAAATTCATATGGTTGATTTATCTAATGTTTATGTATAATAATATAATTCCTTATAATAGTCATAAAGATCTTATTTGTGAACAAACTAGAAATTAAAAACTAGAGAGTTAATTTATATTCATAGAGATATTAATTAATTATGAAAACTTAAAATGTTAATGAAATTGTTTCATAAAATTTTTTTTTGCTTTTAATGTTTCATAGTTGAAAAAATCACCCAAAAGATTAAATAGCTTATAGATATCTGAAAGAAAAACTTTGAATATTATTAAAAAGTCACGTGGAAGTTAAATTCGAGTTTTTTTATTTATTTTATTACAGGGTTTTATTTTAATTATAGCAAGTTCACAAGAACATATATCTTGACAAAAAATTTTTAAGTGCCTAAATGTTTTTTTTATTTGATTGAGATTTTTCTTCATATGTTTATTGATTGCTGTTAATGATTCAAAATCTTTGATGTGTGAAACAGAATGTATATGTTAAGAAAGTTGTGATATTTTATTTGATACACTTTGTCCTGCTGAATAAAAATGCTAAGAAAGTTACCTAAATATTGCTAAAAGAAAATGTAACGCAATATAAAAAAAAAATTTTTTTTTAAATTTGCGTAAATATTATTTTATATCAGAACTAAAAATAAAATAAGTTATAATTGATTTGTATCGTTATATTGTCATTAGATTCTTTCTCAAACCACATATTGTGAAATAACTGTAACACAAAAAAATTACTGAAAGTATATTTTTATAAAAAAAATATCAATTATTATATATATTTTTATAAATTATAGAAAATAAGTTTTTATATTTTAAGAGAATAGGAAGAGGTAATTTTACGCGAAAGATAGGAAAATAGAACAATCAAGAGGTTTTATTTTGGGGTTTCTAGTTACTATGAAAATAGTTACATAAATGGAATTCACCAGACCTGAAAATTTCAACATTCAAATGGTATTACTATTCATGGATCTATGCACAATATTTTAACAACTGTTGTATAAAAATGAAAATCAATAGTCAAATATAAATGGGCACTTAACCTTTCTATCCTAGACCGGAAAAACAACGATAAAAATATTAAGTGAAAATAATTTCCCAGTGGCAAAGTAATATTTAGTGCCAAAGTCCAGCATTATTTTTCTAAGATATGAAAAATATCCCAGAATACTAGCGCTTTTCTTTGTATCAAATGTTATTTGTGGTATTTTTAGCATCATAATACTATTATTGGTTTCTTATGTTTCATTTTTCCAGTTACAGTACGAATAAAAAACCAATTTTAAACATTTTCAAACTGATTTTATAGTGTTATGTTGTTTAATTTTTTTTTTTCAAAAATATTTTTCCCTTATGAAGTCTCTTAAAACTAAACCTTAAAAATGTAGACTTGCAAAAAAATTCTTGAAGTGTCTTTTGCGTAAATGAATTTATTTTGCATTAAGTAGTATCATTTATATCTCTATAAATCGTAAGAGCCTCTATTATTTGAAAGCTCGAGTCAAAAAGAAAAATTAAAAATAGACAGTCTTAATTTGTCTAAATTCAGATTGAATCTCAAAGAAAGTTTTATTTATTTATTTATTCATATTTCAAAAAGGAAACTTTCTTTTATTGATTGAAGTTTCTCGAATGATATACTTGATTAGTTATTTAGTATTTCATTAAAAATCATTAAACTGTTTTAAATAATGTGTATGCTACTTTTCTTTATAAAAAGATATTTAAAGTAAATTTCATGCTTTTCTTACCCATAATTCCTCGTTTTATATTCAAAATTTACTTTGGAGTGAGACTAATTCCCTTAATTTCTGTTTCAGCTGAATTTAAAAATTATAATACAGTGAAAAATTTTTTTGATATTTTGCTATCGAAATATTAACAAATCAAAAGTACGTTTTCAATAAAAGCAATAGGAGTTAAATATACACTTTTAAACTGATCAATTGCAATCCTAGGTGATTGATAACTTTTAAATATTCCTGTAATTGTTCTGGTGATATTTGGGAACTAAATTTTGATTTTCAATTACTTTAAAATCAAAACAAATTTAAAATCGATGGAGGATAAATCAAAAGGAATTAGTCATTCTTCTGCGAAACTTTTTGACGCACTTTTGTAACCGCATCTGAAAGAACATTAGCCTATCCCGCTGCTGTTGAAAAGTGCGTAACACCAGTTGGTTAACAAGAGTATGATTAATTCACATGAATCAGAATGCATACTGGCCTAGATTATTATCTATGCTTTATATAGAGAGACATCTCGTCGCCTCATCAATGATATCAGAATCTCGTGCTTTCTAAATATACATAAAAATAGTTTCCTTTCCATAACAATAGCCCCTCCTCAATATTTAAAAATTACACAACTGAAGTTTCTTATAAGATAGTAATTTGAAAATTGCTGTCATTGGCATTAATAATAAAATACTATTAATTTCATTGGGAATTAGTAATGAAAAGGTAATAAAACATGCGCGATAGAAATAAATATGCACTAGAAAGCAATTTGGAAACTTTCCGGATTAAAACTGCAATAAATGAAGAAGAGAATCTTAGAGAAAAATTAATATTAAATTTTCAATAAGCACACACAAGCCAGTTTTATTTTTTTTTAAATTCTTCTAAGTATAGATAACATATGAAAATTTAGTATACATATACATATGAAAATTATTCATTTCTAAGTAAAGATATATTGTCATAATTCAATGATACTAATAATCTTTTTTTTTTGAAGTACAAATATTTTTAAAAATTAAATTTTTGGTAACGCGCGAGAGAAATCTCTTGCAAAATCTAGTTAAATAACATCAGCTGTGATTTCTAAGAGTTTCATTGTAATCAATAAATATAAAAAAAATCGGAATTTTATTTCAAACAATTATAGAGTGGAGAAAATCAATCTCTTTTACTAGATTAAAAATGTAAATATATATTACATACTTATAATTTGTACTAGATTAAAAGTGTAAATATAGTATAGCTCTAGAAAACTAACGTCTCCAAGCTTGTTTATGCAATAGTTCCTTTATGGCAAAAACATTTTGCTATCACCTGTTCCTCCTCTAAAAAAAAGTCTTATCAGTAACTTTCACCACCAAGATGGGTTTTTGATGTATATTTGTCCACTATATGCATTTTTTAATTCTGTGTATAAGCGAGTCTAGATTTGAAACAAAGTTCAATCAGAAAATTTTTAGACTGATTCGTATCGTTAGAAAAATTGCACAGCAATTATTAAGAAAATGAATGTGTGTTAAAATTAAATACATATGCATACTCACTTTTTCAAATACGTATGCATGTGAACTTACTGTTATAGAACTTTCAATGTCTGGATGCTGAGGGGGAGGGAATCAGTCCAGCAGAATTTAACAAAATGTTCTGAATAATTTGTTATCACTTTGGTTTCACAGAATAATGTTGGTATCTAATTCCATAAATGGAATATCAGATTATATCTGAATTTTTGTTGAACGTATTATTGACAGATGTAAATAATGGTTATTTAAAAGTTAGTGAAAACAAAATATTCAAATATTGATTAGATCTCTCTTAACTTAGCATATTAGAATATGAATTAATATGTTTGTTTACACATAATCAAATGTTTGATACCAATCATTCTCTAAGGGTCTTCTAAGGAAATAAATATTATTATAGTTCCTTAAGCTTTTTCGTAATTTTTTTTGTAATTAATTGAGACTAACAGATACACTAGTGATAATCTATTACCCGTCAAAGCTCCTTCTCCCTTTTCGAAATATATTAGGGGTATCTATAACTTCTTTTTAGAGCACCTTAGATAAAAAAAAATACACCTTGTTTTTTGGCATTTTGTGTTCTAGAAGAGCTCAATGTTAATAAAAATATTTAAGATATAATATTATTTTCTTTAAAAAGCCTCGTAATGGGCATTTATTTCTTTCTCTCTTTCATTTTCCTTAATTCTATTAAAATAATTATCACTTTAAATAAAAATATGGTTAATTATTGCAAATCATCCACTTCGTTTTTTTATACTTGATAAATATATGTTATAAAATATATAAATATAGATAACCAACACTCATCTCTTAGTCAAAAATGTTAAAAACGACTAATAAAATCAAAAAACCTTAAAAACATTTCTAAAATCAAATGGCATATACACAGAAACAAATTTTATTTTAATTTCAGAAGAATTACAACAAGTGAAATAATTAAAGCTTTTAATACGCACTTATGGGATATATATATATATATATATATATATATATATATTATAAATATTTGCCCAGAGTTCAATTGAAATTTTTTAACACGCGCATTGAAGTATGGTCCATTCTTTCAAAAAAATTTCTCTTCTTGTTTCCTAATATATTTAACTAATATCAATTCTAGAATTGATAATATCCGTGCGATATTAACTTTTATCTTAACTTAAAATGTTGTTTATTCCATAATTTAATACTAAATAGTTACACATCAGTTAGAAACTTTAAAAAAATTTAAAATAGTTTATCATATGCAAAAGCATTACCTTTGAAATAGTTATAGAATTTAATTTGAAATTTATGTTAGAGAATTTACCCTTATCATTATATTTTTTATCTTGAGTATACAAGACTTGCCTGCATAATAAGAAAAAGCAACACGATAATTTAATATGATGCTTAAACATGTTTTTCATTACTTTTACAATTCCATTCGAGAAGTAGAAGTTGTGACAATCTAAATAAGTAGTTGGAGCCTTTTCCTTAGTGTCTCGACGCAATATCAAGTTTCTCTCTGCTCCGTAGTATGTCTTTTTCTCACATCTTAGCATTCAGAACTCCGTATATCCATCATTTCCTCCTTTTCACTGTCTGTTAGTAACAAATAGACCAATCAGTTCTCTTTCGCTCATTCCCGAAAGTTGGTATCTTTCTGTCTTGTGAGCGACTTCTCTTTGTTGCTTTTTATGTCACAAGCAGGAAACTTTATATTTCTAGTATATTTCTTTTTAACACTGGAAATGCTGACAGTAAAAGAATTCAAGCTTAAAAAGCTTGATGTTAGTGGGATTTATCAAGAGTCAGTAATGAAAAATTGAGGACGATGGCAAATTTTTACCATTTTTTTAAAAAATTATCTTAATATTTATAACATGAAAAAATCTATTTCGAATAACTTTTCAATTTAGAGGAGTTTTGGGCCATAATTTTGTTTTCATAAAATTAAATTGTGTACTTACAGATAATAAAAATAATTCGTTTTTACAGAATATGGAAGAAATAAAAATAATGCTAAAACGCTTTCTATATCCAAGTGAGGAATTTGGGGTCTTGAAGATTTATTTACTATTGTGCATTTGCTCTAAATCGATTACTTATTTCTAAAAATGAAGATTTTTGCTTTAAGCTTCAGCCGTTTTTAAACTAGTCCTCAAAAATAAGTTTTCAGTTTTATTACCGAAAAGTTTAAACATCCGCGAGAGGAATTCTTACAAATATTTTTAGAAATTCAATAAAAACGCTAAAGATTAGAACGCTCAGAAGATATTAAGTATCTTCTGAGCTTTTTTCCACCGAAGAAGGCATCTTAGGAGAAAATCATCATAATAACTTAAATTAAGTCAAGAAATAATGCTGATATAAATTTGCTGTAATAGTTTATATAAACATAATTTTCAAAATAAAACATGAATTTTTAAAAGTTTTTTGAAGATGTATATGCACATGTACTCCAAAAAAAGTTTGTAATCCTCCAAAGCTTTCTCAAAGAAGTAATATTTTACTGTTATAATGTATCTTGTTAAAGCACTTTGCAAAAACATTTTATTTACGATATTTTTACATAAAGATGACTTTTATATATATTTCATTTATAAGTAATAATTCTCTTAACATTCTAAAATTATTTTTACTAAGCTATTTAAACTCTCATGAGAATAACTTTAACTATATATAATGCGGCTCGTAAGGTTATTCAGAATATCGAGGAAGAGTTAAAAGGATATTGAGACTTGGTGACAGAAAAAACCTGAACTCTTATTTGCGTGCAAACTACTATTCCCCTCTTTATGAATATCAAATGTAAAGTATTTTACAAATCGTTTTTGTAAAATTTATTCATTTTAATTCTTCTCCCGCGTATAGAATAAGAGTTCTCAGAATAATATGGTTTAAATTAATGAGGCCCGTCACCAGTAGCTCTCGTGTTGTTTTTATGTTAAATAACAATGAATCAATGAATCAGAATAATAATAATAATAATTTGGAGCTTTGTAGATTTGATGGTTTTTGTGTAAGTATTGTTAATTTATTGCGCGTGCTAAGATAACTTCAAAGCATTTTAAAAAATATCACGTGACTATTTTTCGAATGAATATATTCAGTTTAAATTAATGAAACAAATTAAAATGTACGAATAAAATACGATACATATTTTAGTAAAGAAGCTAATGAATCGTTACAAAATAATAGTGAATTTATAATAAAATTAAAATGGATACACTTTGAGAGCTGTAATCAAAATAAATCGCTAAAAGAACTAATTATGTATAATCCACATTATCATATAAAATGCCTTGTAAATAAACATTATATTTTTTATTTTTAAAATATAATATAATATTTACACTTTACACCCTGTATTCATTATATATATATATATATGCAAAATTCTCTACTAAAGAGAGATGAATAATTAATAATTATCAAAACTGAAAAAAATCGAAATTGCAAGATAAACCAGACATAAGATTTTAGATAGGATGTACATTAGAGATTTTAAAAAAATAGAATTTAAAATATATAAATATTGATGCTACAGCATTATAAACATTGCTGACTTAGGACAGCTCTTATATATGAAATAATTTATATAAAAGTGGGGTTATATATATATATATTTCCTGTAACATTGAAAGTGCATTTTTAGAAGCCTACATTCTCAAACGCAGAAAAAAATATATATATTTATAAGTTTGCAGAAACGTTTAAAAATTTAAGTGCCAGAAGATATTGCAAAACTTTTTCAGTACTTATAAAATATCTGTGCAATATTTTTTATACCTGAAAATATTTTAACTAAAAAAATTAGCCTAGAGAGAACAATAGCAATAGGGATGGTATACAAAAATATTATGTAATAAAAACTTAATAATATATAAGATAAGATCTTTAAAAGAATAATCAGAAATTATAAAGCATTCACAGAAATTAAAACATAGTAAAAACAGAAAAACAAATAGAAAAAAAACTTATAAATCTCAGGTACATTATTTTTTGAAAAAAAATAACGTCCATGCCTTCTTACCAAATTTATGAAATATCAGTCCTTTTCAGATGTAATCCTTATATTTAAAAACCAATTAAATGAGGGAAAATTTCATAACTTACTTGATAAATTAATATAGCACGTTGCTCAGGTCTTCTGAAAAGCGAATAATTAAAGCTAAAAAATGTGCTCTCACCTGATAAAGTCACTTGCTACTGTCTCTAAAATTAGACGTCTTCCCTGTCATAATCCATCAAAGAAGACAAGAGGAAATGTTGCAAAATATTTTCTCAACTAAACCCGAAATCAACCGTTATACAAGCAACTGGGAAGAAACCCTCCTGTTCTTCGTAGAGAAAAGTTGATTCCCCTGTTACTTCTACGTTCGGATAATCATTGGACGAATTCACGCGGGATCTGATAGTCCCATCACAGTAAGACGCTGAAGAGCGCAGGCGCAGAGAAGGATGATCCTGATTGGAAAGACAGGGTTGCCACACAGTGCTATACTGTTAAAAAGTTCGTCTAATCCCACCATCCAGGATTGTTGATGTGATTATTTAAGGATATAAAAATACTTCAGTTAAAGGACTTTTCAAATTCTCCAAATACTTGAATTTTTCACAGTGAAATAGATTCTTATTTCAAAAAATAATAGTTGAAGATTTTTTTTTTCTTTATAGGTATAGAATAGCTATACAGTCCAACCCCGATTTAACGAATTCATTGGGACCAAAAATTTTGTTCGTGAAATCGGAGTTATTCGTTACATCGGGGTCCAAACAAAATACAAATTTTTTGCACTTACCTTTTGGAAATTCTATAATAAGCAACTACACAGAAAATATCCACAATTAGAAACTACACGTTCTTTATTCAACAGGCAGAAATACTATTAGGGAATTATTACGTAACAGTTAATTGGAAATTTAAAAATATACTGTCTAATAAATGTTTCACAATCTTATTGATTCCTGACTCTTGGAAGAGTTTTTTTTTCTTTCGACTTTATGCAGAGAAAAAAAAATACTGCGTCATTTACATCCTGGTGTGTGAGGCATGTTTTCACATTTTCCATTCAATGTAAAGCATTAGAAAACGTAATAGCTTTGAAAACAGTTTATTTATCAATTTCTGCTTCAGAATCGCAATTCACTGGCTCCAACGAATCAACAATTTCCTGACCTTCAATTGCACAGATAGGCAGTCCCTCATCAAATGTAACATTATCGTCAATATCTTAAAATATCCCTTAAGTTGTAGAGTAGGATGACATAAGAAAGAAGTTTCTCCCTGTCCTATTCGAAACTTAAGCGATAGATTGCACTCAAGGCTCACCTGCACCTTTAAAGTTTAATAATAGTTTGCACCTTTTCCGTCAAAATTTTCTATTTACAAGAAAACCCCTTTTTTTTGTCGTTTTGGATAAAAAGGATATCATTTGGGGGGAAAATCTAATTTTTTCTAATACAAACTAATAATAAATTTTCAACTATTGAAATAATTCGTTAACTTGGGGTTTATTATTCGTTAAAAAAGGGGTATTTGCCTTCATTTTAATCAGGGAAAGAAAAAATTTCTTTAAATCGGGGTTCAACTATATTCTCAATCAGCGCTACTTCAAATAAACTTTATTTATATTAAATGGACAATTGTACCCAATTAAAGAAAACTTTAAAAAATCATATTCCATTAAGTACTAAAAGCTTTACAATTAAACGTGATATAATTTTTATTTTTTCTTCCTTTGGACATTAACATATTTTAGCTCAACTAAAGAATGCAATTTACTTTTTGTCTATTAAAATTGTTGTTTCATTACACTTCTACGAGGAAAACTCTTTTAAATAAAACGTCATAAGAATAAGAACAATAAACACCTTAAAAATAAGAACATGATGCAATAGGAACAGCATAAGAATAAGAAAAACATAACAATATGAATGTAAGAATTTATAAAAATTTCGTTTTCAACAAATCACTTGCTTATCAATATTATAAAGGTGTGATATATATGTATAAATATAAACGGTTTTATATTTATACATATATATCACAGTTTAAGCTTTATCTTGATTTTTTGGTTATTTCACCGCTTATTTTTTAAGGTATTCTGACGTTTAATTGGACCATTTATACTCAATAAATATCAAAGATCCTCAAAATATTATAGAACTGGGTAATGATTTAATACTATTTCTTGTAAAGGGTTATATTTTCTTAATAAATTGTTTTGGAAAAAGAACGACATTGAAAAGTAGCTTTCTAGTTATCTTTTTATTATTATCAACCTAGTTTAAATTAAAAATATTTAAAGTTTCGCTTAGGATGAATGTTAGTGTTTACTGATATAATTTATTAGCATTAAACTAATACAATTGTAAAGTTCCTCATATTTCAGTATCCAAAACGCTGAGCAGATAACTATGTAAAACATTAATTAAAAGTTTTTAAAAAATCGCAATTATGTAGCATTCAAGAATTTACATGCGCTCTTTAGTTCCCATGAATTCTGGTAAAGTTATATAACATGACAAAAGTGTTTCTTTTTTCTCCTTTTTTAAAAGTTGTTGAGGTACAGTAGCTTGTATAGTAAAATAGGTCACCTACTCTTTAACAAGTGTCTGAAATATTTGACGGAAAAAAAGTATATCTTACCAATTTTAAAATTCTTTAAAAAATATGAAAACTATATATATCATGAAAAATATTATTTATAAAATGCAATCGCTAAAAAAAGTTAGCTGTAACATACCAAAACGGTTACATATTTTGATTCTTCATATCGTAAAGCCTCCAAATTTAAATTTCAAACAATTTCCTCGCTTAATTCAGATAATATACGAGTTCGAAATTATAATAGGAAAATGCGGCATCTTAAGGGGCTGTATATTTGCTTATAAATCGTAATTCTATCGATCCCCACGCAGCCTTAAAAAAAATTAGTATGAGTAGTTTGCCTGAAATAATTTATTATATAGTTTCCGAAAGGGTTTTTTTTCCCCGAATATATCAGGAACTTGAATATCACTGGGATAGATTTGTCCCGATATTTTCTGGAAAGTTCTGTAAAAGAATCGAGCTCCGCAGCCATTCAAAGTGGTATTAATTTTATCCTGGTGCAATGAGAAAATTTAAAAAGTTAACAAAGTCTTTTTAGATTACTAAACATGCGTTGATAGAAAATCCGAAAGAAAAACGTTTTTCTTTTACCAGAAAAATTTTATTCTAAAAAATATATTAATTTTAAACTTAATTTTATTTTAGAAAAAAAAGTAAAATTATATCCCTTAGCAAAGTTAACTATTGAAAAAAAGGAAACGAATGGGGAAAAATTTCTCCCATAACCCCCATACTTTCTCCCATAGTGAAAAACCTCTACAGCATATAAATTAATTTCATAATTAAACTGTTCGTAATTATTATTATTATTTCTTGAATTTCCTTTATTTTACATTTAGAAACTATTTAGAACATTTTTTAAAGATGTGTGAAATTATTCTCTCATTCATATTTCTTACAGAAATTTACATATATACCTTATATTAAGTATCTATACGAATGAAGATACATCAATTACTTTAGAATAATGTGCGGCTAATATAAAACACTAGTATGGCTAACCAATAAACTGTACCGGGATTATTACACAAAAATCGGATCGCGTAATATATAAAAACTTAAATTTATGGTTAGATTATAAGATTTAAGTGCAAGTTTTCTCTGAAGTAAAGGAGAAGAAGAAGCTTCTTTTTTTTATAGCTGACTTTTATCTCAGATCCTTCAATTCTCAAAGCACAATTTTAAATATTTTTTTTTTCAATTTATTCTTCAGGATGAAAGCCTTAAAATAATTTACATTTTTATTTTTTTAGTATACAAAAATTACAAGTTATTCTTTTTTGACCCACTGGTAACAAAATGATACGGATATAATACGGTTTCTTTGCCAAATAAGATTTTTAAAATAGATTCGAAAGAAATCAATTGCCTTTCATTATATAAAAAGAAATACAGAGAATCATAGGTTATGCATTATATTAATGAGATATTTTTTTGTTTATTATAAAAAATATTTGTTAAAACATCATATTTCATTACAATTAATTCATTACTTAAACAACGGTTTTCTGTGCTTTAATTAATCCTTTTCTACTGAGTCAAGAAAGTTTTGAGAGAAATTCATTGTTAAGCTTGTCCTATTTTAATCACTGCAATTTCAAGGTATGTTGTTTTATGAACACACACAAAATAACTTGTTTAATACCTTAATATCTAATGCTTTCACTCTTAATTCTTTGCGACGTTCCACGAAACAGATGTTTTATGCTTCTCATGCTTCTCCACAATATTTGTACTAACTTACGTAAAATGGTTTAAATAAACTCTTGATACATTTGTGTGCAGTTGTTCTAAACTCTTTTTAATAAAATTAAACTCTGCATAATAAATACTTGAGAAATTGATGCATTTGCAATCAATTCACAGGCATCTGTAAAAACGACCGTGTGGCACCATTTTTTTAAAATTGAAAACTAATCCTTCGCGATTTCTATGTATATCCGTATATCATTTATTTGCCTTTGAAACTTTTATCTAATTTTGCATCTCCATTAATGTTACTGCATTATTATTTTTAGGAGACAAAATAAAATACCTTTATTTTCTAAATTATCTCAACTTTGGAAGAGATCTAATATTTCTTTCTTTAACTAGTTATTCGGTTAATTATCTCGAAAGTTTATTACTTATTTAATTAGAGCATATTTTCCCCCTTTATTAAAGCTTCATTTAAAAAAAATTATAATAAGTAATAAATATCCTCACGTATTTGGGTTTTTTGATTATTGTATTACATCGAGAGTGTGCAATATATTTTTGATTATGTTACTTAACTCCTAACATGTAATGGTAATTTAAAAGAGCTTAAATAATAACTAACTAAAATTAAAAAATAAATATATATAACTGTTTAGTTTATCATCTATAAAATAAAGATATGTCTTTAATTTTCATGTATTTTTAAATGAATATACTTGCATCTGTAAAAAATAATAAAAATTATTTACTTCAAATTTTAAAAACTCGTGTGTGTACTTCTGAATAAAAATATTCTTCCCGTAAGAAGATCTGGGGTACATTAACATCCGCTGAAGAATTTAAATAGAGTTTGACGTGAAAATATTCTGATATATAAGAATGCTACATGGAAAAATTATTGTATTTCTTACTAATTGACACATATTTTTTAAAATCCATTTTAGTTTGTGATTCAGAACATATTTCTTTCTATATTTATTAAAACTGAATAAATGTTGAGTCATAAGTGGAAGATATTAATATTGTTTTTCGAAAAAATAAAAAATATTCTTAAAACTACTATATATATATATAGTCTCTATTATTTTAATTTTTCATAATTCCTTTTAAATTCTGTTGTCTAGTTATCTTGCAATTTCATTTCTTTTCAGTTTTAATCATGTTTACTCATCTCTCTCTTGTAGAAAAATTTTGATTATATACATATATATATTGAAATAAAATTCAATATTAAAATAGCTCTATTGCAAGTAGTTTTTACGACAGTTTAATTTTAAGTAAGTAGTTAGAAGTAAACAAATTTCTATTATTTCAGCTCATTTCATTTTAAATATTTTGTTTCATTTTCAATTATTTACTTAATTTCCAAAATATCTGCTTTTTCTTCAAAAGTCGTGAGGTATTATTAAAAGGTAGAAAGTACTTCAAAAATAGTAGTTCATTTCTTGAAAACTAATTGAAAATAAGGTATATTTAGCTTAAGGCCTTTTTAGAAGGAAAAGCTGTAAAATAAGGAATAAAAATTTCAAATCGATATCTTGTTATTCAATTCGCTTAGAATTAAACTTTTTATCACAGTTGATTTTGAAATCTGTACTCTATGTTACGATTATAACAATTCTTCGTGTTATATGTATCCTATTAGATTGCTTCCTCTTTTCATCTTGGCTTTAACTACAAAACGCCATTGTTGCAGCTCAGAAGAGAGCTTTGTTTAGTAAAGGTAATATTAGAGTCTCAAAATGCATTTTTCTTCCTGGCAACCGTTAACATTACGTGAGACACAAAATGGTTCATATAATTTTCTTTTTTCAACTTAGAATGAATAAGGATTTATACATTGTAATTCATAAGGCCATATATGCACTACTGATATTAAATTTTTCTTACAAAATATACTATATGAGTCTACCTGAAACATAGAGACTTTTCATGTATATACTTTTTCAAATACGAATGTGTTTCTAAAGCAGATTGTGTTTCTCAACCACTGTGCCGCGGCACTTTTGTGTGTCACCAAATTCTTGAAATGTGTAGCTAATTTTATTTTTAATTATAAATTATACTCTGAGAGAAAAAAATAAAATCCGAAACCAAATCATTCAGCCGTTTTATAGAAATAAACTACGGATATTCGTTGTATATTTAACTTATCCCTCCGTGGATAGATGAATATAAAAAAATTTGATTGGGTTCTCAATCCATTTGTGATACGGATACATCTGTATATGAATTAATTTTAAATGAAGAAGAAAAACTAATTTCGTGCTCTGCATTAATTGGGATTTAATTTCAAAACATTCGGAAAAGTCAATTAATTCATTTTGGATTACAATTAGAGGCAATTATTCCATATTAGCCAAAATAGCTTTAAAAATATTGTTATAATTTTCTACATCTTATTTGTGTGAATTCTAATTTTCAGCATTAAAAAATATAAAAATGGGAAAAAAAACATCGAGTCTTTTAAATGTAGGTGACGAAATGAGAGTGGGGCATTATCATTTTTACGACCAAATATAAGCGAAATTATCAAAAATTATCAATTTCAAATTTCGCATTAAACATATTCTTATAATCAATTACTCAATAAACATTTCGTTGTCCTTGTCATACATGTTATTTTATTTAAGATTGAAAATTATTATCATAAACAATTTTACATAGTGTATTACAGATAAGTAAAATATTTTTAACTTATTTTATTGTTAATGTGCTGCCAAATTTTGAAATTGTTAAAAGTGTACCACAACAAAAAAAAGAGGTTGAGAATCACTGTTTTAGAGAATAAACAAAGGAAAATTTTAAACAAGAAATCGACAATGTTATTGTTTTTAAATAATTGTATATGTTCTTTATCAAATAATACCGTATTATAGGTGTGATGCATATTGTGTGTGTAAATTTGTCAAAAAGGTGTCTAATTAGACATCGAATTAATTCTATATATATATTTGAAATTTTTATTCGAAATATATGTATATAATTGGATTCGAAAACCAAATTCAATTTTTTGCTACATTTTACACACACAAAATAATTACAATCAACTTTTTTTTTATGGATATTTTCAATATTTCTTCCACTCATGAAATTTAATCGAAATGTTGCATATTTATTTTCATTTACTCATGTATACACTCAAAAACTGATAAACTATAATTTTCAACAATTTTCACAAAAAATATGCATATAAGAAATTTTTTTAAATAGTTATAATTTTCTATAAAATTCTACGTATAAAAGCTTCCAATATAAATATGGTTACCAAAGAACTTATTTAGAAGAAAAATCTTATTTGATATAATTAAGTTTAATACTAGTTAAATACTTCTTGCGTGTGTAGTTACTAATAGTATTTGTAGAACATAAGTTTATGATATAATATTAAAGTATATATACTGCAATAAAATATATATTATCATGTCATATTTTTTATATCTATAAAAATTTATATAAGTTACATACATCAAATTATGCAGCGAGATTATAAAAGAAATAAAAAGCTTTAACTGAAAGTAGCTCAATACAGAATATAATACAGCTAAAGAAGATAAATATTCCAATAGCTTCACCCCTAAATATTAAACACAATATATAAAAAAGGGTCTAGCATTTTTGCGAATAGTTCTAATGTTTTGAGATGTTTTTCCATGTACGTTTAAAATACCGACAGTAAAGAACAAATCGTCGAATCAATGAATCAAATAATTTCTACATAAACATGAATCATATTCCTCGTTATGTGTATTTTTAATAAGAAGAAAATTACAAATTACAAAATTATTGCAATACAAGAAAATTACAAATTTTCAACAAATTATTTTCATTTTATTTGTATATAAATACACTTTATTTGGAGAATAACTAATAATTTATATTCTTCGACATAAAAAATTTGCTGTTTTTCTCTCGATATTCTCAAACTATTTCCTAGTAATTTAACTTCTTACTAAGCATGTTTTATAATTTTATAACCGAAACATTCTGATAACTTGTCATTATACCCTTAATATATATATATATACAGAGAGAGAGAGAGAGAAAGAGGAGAAAGATGACTAGAGATGGTTAGATAACGTTATGATTGATATGTGAGCTGTATTAAGAGAATTTGAGCATTATGTCGAATTTCTGAAAACCCAATGAACCGTGGCATATGGATATACATTTATAACAAATAGAGATGCATCATTCAAAAACAATTTCATGTAAGCATGATTATCAGTAGATAGATCTCATAAATCAAGAATATCCAAAATCTACGTTGTAATATTGAACTGAAAAATAGTCTAAAATGAGTACTGACAGCCAGATAAGTCGTACAACATGACAGAGCACTCAACACGAGGAAGCTGAGGTTGTAGTAATAAATTAAATGTTTGCAGTAAGGTAACTCCAGTATGATTCTCGGAAAGTTCTGAAAAGCTGCAATTGCTCTGCCAAGAGCATCTTAGGCATGCTCTATAGCAGTGCTTCTCAAACTTTCTGTATTTGCGACCCAATATTCAATCATAACTTTTATCGCTTCCTCCCCCCTCCGTACAAATAACAATGTATTCAGTTCAATAATACTATACTTTGACGTTAAAGCTACGATACGACTTTAAGCTCTTAAGTGCCACCGGTGTATATATACGTCTCCCTCAATAGGCGCATTAAATGCCCCGGACGTATATATACGTCTTTTCGAAGAACGATCTTTTCTGTGCACTGCTATCCATAAAATTATTACGAAGGCTTTAGAACGCAATAAAAGGAACTTGACAGTGTTTGCAAAGGATTTACTTATATCAGGGGATTTCCTTATTTATTCCCTTTCTCCACCACCACCCTTCCCTCCCCCAATATATCACATACGCGTGCCTACGCGGAAAAACGGAGGCATTGGGGAGCGAATCGTGTAACTTTCAATCGGCAGTGAAGGGATTATTTATAAACCGTACAAATTATCAAAATAAGTGTTAATTGTTGTATATAATTTTACATGTGATAAACCCATGGGGTCACTAGTAATTATTAAATTTGTACTTAACTTTTAGAATTGTTAAATTAATTGTAAAATACACTGTACAGTACTGATTCATTTATAAGTGTATTATATCAGTGTGAATAGTAATTTTATTTTTTACAATGTCAGAATGTGTTTTGTTTACTTTTAGTAAATTAATAGTTTTTTAATAATCTTTTGTTTTCGACTCTTCAATATGCTCGTTCCCCCCCTCGTTTGAAAAGTTCACGCCCCACAGTTTGAAAAACGCTGCTCTATAGGGTTAGGAGTAGGACATCTAGCTTATCAATCCATGAGGTGAATATCCTCACTTTCCATGTAATTGTCGACCAGCTGAGCTCTTTGTAGACAAGCACTGTCATCCGTTAAAAAGAAGAAAACAAAAAAATATGGTGCTCCAGTAAAGTCAGATCCAAGGTGCATGATATCTGTACCGTTCTAAATAAGCACTCTTGTGTATTGCAGTAAGCTGGAGACATATATATATATATATATATATATATATATATATATATATATATATATATATATATATATATGTCTACATAAAAACTTGTTTAATTATTTTTCATTCCTGTAGAAAGGAGTTAAACAAGCTCGGCATACTTTCTGTCGAAATTCTGAAAAGGATTTTCGTTACTAAATAAATTTGGGACATTAAGTTTAATTAGTAATTTTAATTTAATAACAATTAATAAACTTTAATTCAACAACACACAATAAAAGTGGCTATATTCTTTCAATTTAACCTGTATCTTTTACTCTCTTATAATATATATTTAATTTAAAATTATTAATAACGTTTACAATGTATTTATTTATGGACAGAATGAATAATTAGTTATAATAGTTATATCAATTATAGTTTAGTTAATATTTAAGTGTTGTACAAGGCGTAGAGTATTTAAATTAGCAACTACATATATCGTGGTTACTGTAACTTGCATATTGTGCGATTTTTCTACTTATGTAGTTACTGCTTCAGTGAATATACTGTTACACACACATTTTCATACATTACATTTATTACAGCAGAACTCTAGGTACATACACAGAGTTTTTGTATAGGCTTTCTAATAGTTCCCACTGATTCATTCTACTCGAATTCTAATATTTTAAAGATAGATAGACATAAAAAAATAACTCGAAAGTTCATCTGATGTATCTCAAATTTCTAAATACAATAGACAAAACAGGAGAACAAAGAAAAAGCAGGCTTAGAAAAATTTCTTAGTATTCATATTAAAAGTAAATGGAATTTTTGAAAATATAAAATTCAGGAATTCATTTGAATGTAAAATTCTTTCATAACATACATTTCAGAAAACGATCATCATGACTGTATATCATATAGAATCTATATAATATACAGTCATTTATATTATATATCATTACAATCGAGAACCACAATATGGCTTTTTCTCTAATGTAATTGTCTCATATTTTAGCACTTACAAAAGGCCTTATTACAAGTATACGTATTTGGAGCAATTTTCCTTGAAAGACCATTCTGAACAATTTCTACCTAGTTGCCATAGCAACTTTTCCCCAGTGAGCTGAAAGAATTGCTCGAAATAAAAATTCCTTGATATTTCCAGCCAATGGGGTTTTGACTCCCTACGTCATGAACAAGGTGACGGTAGAGATGTCAGCCTCGGCTTCGTCAAACGCATCAGAAATGGCGTATAATACACTCATGTCCATAAATTAAGGATAATGAAGTTCAGGCAAAGAAAGAGACAGAAGCAAAACAAATTTGACTTATTTGTAAAGTCTATTTATTAAACAAAAGGTAAAGAGCAAAAAAGATGCTATATGTTTGACATAATTAATAAAAATTGCGATTTTTACTCCCTGGAGCAAATTTTAAAAAAGAACCTATTTACAAAAAACAGTATAGCATGGTTAGTATGATGGTTAATACGGAGTATGTCTCCCGGACGATGCAATACAGGCCTTACAACGCCTACGCATGCTGAGTATCAAATTATCAATCTGATCTTGGGAATATTACACCACTCATCAAGCAATGCCTCCGAAGTTCCGGTAGACAGGT
Organism: Trichonephila clavata; assembly: GCA_019973975.1. NCBI lineage: Eukaryota > Metazoa > Arthropoda > Arachnida > Araneae > Nephilidae > Trichonephila > Trichonephila clavata. Next base: position 156,851 of record BMAO01025158.1, on the reverse strand, counting down.
GGGAGGGGGTTGACGGGCTGCAATTCGTCGGCCAAGCATATCCCACACAGCTCTATTGGATTCAAGTCCGGTGAGTATGCTGGCCAATTCATACGGGTGATATCCTCCGATTGAAGGCATTCGTCTACAATGTTTGCACGGTGAGGACGGGCGTTGTCATCCATAAACAGAAATTCAGCACCCATGGCGCCCCGAAACAAACGTACATGTTGTTCCAGAATGACATCCAGATAGATGTGGCCTGTCATCGTTACACTCTGAACATGCAGGTCAGTTCTGGAACCAAGAATAATTCCTCCCCAAACGAGCCATCCTGCACCACCGTAACGGTGTCGTTCAATGGTGTTCTCTTGGTGGTAACGGGTACCTGGCGCTCTCCATATGAAAGTACGGCGAGAATCAGGCTGCAAACTAAACCTGGACTCGTCGGAAAACATCTCACAAGACCACTGTTGCGGTGTCCACAATGCATACTCTCTACTCCAGGTTAATCGCAGGCGACAGTCAGTTGTGGATAGGGGAACACATCTGACAGGCCTACGAGCATATAGACCAATGTGCCCTAAGCGTCTGTACACGGTCTGCCTTGAAAATGTCGTACCGGTAGCTGAAGAGAGCTGACGATATAGGTCTGATGCTGTGCTTCGTCTGTTTCTTTTGGCAGTAACTGCCAAATACCGGTCCTCATTGGGCGTGTTGTAACTCGGGGCGACCTGTGCTGTAACATCTACTCACATTACCATCATCTTGGAATCGTTGCCAAAGCCTGGAGATGACACTCTGGGCGATTCCAAGTTCCTCGGATACTTCGAGCTGGGTACGTCCACATTCCAGTCGTCCGATAATTCTACCACGTAAAAAATCATCCAAATGCTCCCTTTGTGCCATAACTATGCGGTTATTGCACTGAAAGGCTTTTAAAGCGCTTGTGAACAATTTTACATCTTTGCCACCGTTCCTTATATACCCCTCTCTTACACTCTCGTCATTGTGACGTACTATCCGCGGCATCTGGTGATTTCCTGTAATTTGCATATGCTTCTTCAAGATGTGTGTGATAATTCTACATGTGAAAGTTTAATTTTAGATTTCAATTACTGTGTGATTCTGAATTATCCTTAATTTATGGAGATGAGTGTATTATAAAAAGAATTGTGCTCCCTTTCTGTTTACGACCATCAACAAAAGCACGAGCGGAATAAAATAAATAATATTGTACTTTAAGTGGAAAAATAAAGTTATGTCTTACCTTTAATGCCTCATTCTATGTTTTGACTTTCATTCACAACTTTGAAAACAGTCGATAGGAGAAACTTTTTTTCCGACTCACCCTCGTATGATTTGTTCATGTAAAAATTATCTGAGAATACAAAAACTGTTGACATTTATACAATGCTTCTGTCATGTAACATTATTTTCTTTAAAATGTATGGAATCTAAAAAAAAAATTTTTTTAAAGATTTGCTTCCATTCATTCAGATATTTTTTTTTTTTAAACTTTCAATATACTGGAATAACTTTGATCTGTGGGGCCTATTGATTCACATTGGTAATTTCACTACCAATGATGTTAAAGTTGTCTTGATTCCATAAAAAACTCTTCACAAATGGGAACTGTTTCACGTTAATTGATATAGATTCTAGAATATCTATTCTATATTATAGAACTTAAAAGACTTCATGTAGTGTAAAGGTAAAGTGAGGTAACGCTTAAAGGAAAATCGTTCTCGTTAATTGATTACAATTCAATAAATTTCGATATCAGACGCGCCTTTAGATTGAATGGCTAGTATACCTGAATATGTATTTTTAACAACTGAGATATTATAATTATATTAAAATATGTACATATATTATAATATGTAAGCGATTTTCTCTAATTTATGTGTTTCTCTCATATATTTTGCTGGTCTTTCAGAGATAGTGTTTTGTAAAGGGGCACGTTAAATCTATTTAGGATCAGAGGGCTCACGTTGATGTGGTGTGGAAGTTTGGACAGTCAGGTGCCAGCTCAGGTGTCGTCCTTGTCACTTTACCGTAGCTCAAAAGTATGAGGACCGTTGGTAATAGCCCGCGTATTACTTCGTAGTGAGACATTCTTAATCAACTTCGAGGCCGCGGTAGCCTAGTGGTCAAGGTATCGGATAGGCTGGCTTGTCACGAGCTCGAGCCCAATACCCCACTAAAGACCCGCCGTGTAGGATAGCGATGCACGTTAAATCTGTCAAGATCTCAAACGTCTTACCGTTGGTCTGGTGTGGTAGTAAGGAGAGGGGGTGTCAGCTCAGGAGTCATCCTCGTCACTTGACCATGGCTCAAAATTATGAGGTCCGTCGCCAAAAGCCCTCGTGTAGCTGAACAATGCGACGTTAATACTCACTCATTCACTCACTTAATCAATCTCAGAGAGAGAGAAAATGATGTTAAATGACAGACTATTTCTAGTTTGAAAGGCACTTGTCGGCTCGGTGGCTTAGAGGTAGCGTACCCACTTCGTAAGCCCAAGGTTATAGGTTTGATCCCGGCTTGTCATTAGCCCGCATGTCAAATGATTATGTGGCATGTAAAAGATCCATGAGTATCAATTTGGCTCTGGTACTCAAAGCAAAATTAATTCAAGTGTCCAAATTTGGTAGCGAGAGCCGCCACTAGAGGGTGCCACCATGAAATGGCTCTCCCAGTTAGACTTGCAAAGGCTTAGTTGTCAATATGCAGTCCAATAGCGAAAAAACTTTGAAAAGCAAGTGAATAAATACACAAATTACAATCGATTACAAATTTTAAAAAGTTAATGAATAATTCAGGGGGGAAATGAAATTATCAAGGCAAGATAAATTATTTGTATAATTATGTTTGAAAAATATAGAAAAGTTAGCTTAAAAGAAGTAGACTAAAATGATTAAACTCCTAAAGTATTTTTATTTTCCTTAAAAAACATCACCTAGTTTAGTGACAACAAGTTAAAGAAAGATCGTGTTAAAAGATTAAGAACTATTATTGGATCTAAAATGCTTCTTACGCCAAATATATAGCAGCAGCTGTTATTCTCGTAACTTTCCTTTTTTATTTTAGTGTTAATACGTTACTCACTTAAAATTTAAACAAGAGTTAAAGGGTTTCTTCTCTTAGATAAATCGTGTTTCCAGTAGTTTACTCACTATTAATAAATTTTTTTTAAAAAAATTCTCTCTCAGCGCTTCTTATAAAATAGGGAACAAAATTCATTATACTTGCACAGTTTTAATGCTTTCCTTAGCTAATATAAACGCTGGAAATTATCCACTAATATTTATGTCAAATTGTCACTAAAGATTTATTTAAATAGCAGTAGTAATTATATATTTTTTAGAACATATGATAAGGTAATTATTTAAGGAGTAAAATCACATTAATTTAATTTTAGACTATCCAGGCTCGAGCGAATTATAGCCTGACATTCGAAAATTTTAAATTCGAATATTTGCTATCGAGAATAATGTAACAAAAAAAATTTAATGTGACCTTAAGCTTTCAACGTAAAATTTTTGAGGAAAACGTTCTTAAAACTTAAAATTATATCATTTATACTCTTGCAATTCAAATTTGATATTAATCATCGTTGATTTAGACCATAGGTTCTCAATGTGGGTGATAAAGCCCCCTTGCGGCGATTTGAAGCTTTCAGGGGGGCAGTAAAAGACCCAGAGAAAATTAGGGGGCATTGAGATGGACGAATGGCTTGGGCAGATTAACCAAATATAGTCTAAAAAAGCAGGCTGATAATGAACTAACAAAAGTAAGCTTTAATACCGTTTACTAATGTTGATTGTATGCATTTTAAATCATTTCTATATCACATGTAAGAAATTTCACATATTTCGGTACCTCGGGAAGTGAATGAAAAACTTAAAGATTACTTTACATTCAGACATACATTAAATTGAATGATATAGTGCATTTTAATTTCTGCAGTGCACGTGTTGTTATTGTGAGAAGTAGTAAAAATGTTTCGTCCACTGCATTTCATTACGTATATTATCCACGAAATATAATTAAATACGTTAACCAGGAATTAGCATTTGATTCTTTAAAAGCTAAAACTGTCAGTTTATATTTATTTTGAAAGCAATAGTTTATATAATGAATTACTTCTTATCATCGAAACCCATGCCTGTCTTTATAACAGGTAAGCTCAAACTTTTATACCACTCTTTTAAATGAAGAAGAAATTCAGTAGCGTGTTTCAATTCCAACAAAATCCTATCTATGACTAAAATATATAATATTACACATTTAAATATATTTGTGGCAATAACTATTTCAGATTCGCAAGTAAAAAAATTGGGACTTAAGAAAAAAATTAAATTAAATTATGTATTCTATTAGTAAAATAGAATATATCTAAAATTTAACTCTTGTTTTCACCATGTATTATGTACACTCTTATTTCTCTAGAGTGGGAGGGGGCGGTATCGAAATATTCAGTAGAAAAGGGGGCGCCAGTTCAAAAAAGTTTGGGAACCTATGATATAGACTTTAGCTTCCAATTAAAGGAACAGCATTAAAGTTATGACAGATAGTCTATCAATACCGATCTCACTTTTTCTGATAACGTCCACTGCGTAGAGGGGGTCATTGCACGTTAAATCTGTCGATGCTCAAAATCTTCCCGTTGGAGTGGTGTGGAAGTTATGAAAGGAGGTACCAGCTCAGATGTCGGGTTCGTCGCTTGACCGAGGGGCAAAATTACTAGATCCGTCGCCAATAGCCCACGTGTTGCTTTATTATGTGCCGTTAATATAACTATCAATCACTCTACAAAAGGTAACTCAGATAACTCACATATCCAGCAAAGGTGAAAAATATAGACTATTGACAGTGGTGGTTCAGGTGTCGTCTTTATCACCTGAACACGGTTCAAAATTAAGAGATTTATCTCCAATAGAGTTTGTGTATAGCCTATGAGAGAGATATTAATATACTCTGAATTTATTTTATAGGTTTGTTGTATTTTGAGTTGCATAATTATTGAAAAGAAAAAAAAGAAATCGCTTAAGATATCCTATTATTACGACAAATTTTTTTTTAAAAAAATGGAGATATGTGGATTTTTTGTCGTTTTTATATTTGCTTAGTAGATTTTAAGAAAAATATACTAAAATTAAGAAGAGAAAAAGAAATTATTATGACTCAAAAAAATGGGAAAAAATGGGTAAAAATTTTCAAAAAATAATATAAACGGGGCCCATTCTGTACCAACAGCTTATGAACAAATTTTCAGTTTTTCAATTCTGTTGTGTTGCTATGTTATTCGCTTTAAATGACCTTCAGGATAAGAGATATTTGAATTTTTGCAAAAACTAGAGCACTTTATCTTAGTTGTTATATGATATTGCTTAAAAAAAACAGTGATTATATTCCCATAAGAGACTAAATTTTGTATTAAAACTGTGATTGATAAATCTGAAGATTAAAACACTCTATTATTATACAAAACATGCACAAAAAATTTCAGTTAGTCATGTTCAGAACTTTTTCAGCAATCGCTGTCCCCTTAAGCATTAAAAAAAACACATTTTGATTAAAACGCATTTTAAAGCATGACATCTTGCTTAAAGTATAATGGCATCTGCTTTTACTAAAACACTTGTAGTTTTTGTTCTAGTGAACGGAAAATAATAAACATGGTATTTTTATAAAGATAATAAGATGACCTATAAAATAAAGTTATAAAAAAGTTTGTCAATTTTTGGCAAAGTTCACAATTTTAGGGTAGTCGCATTTCTTAAATAATTAAAAATATTGCAAAAATTTCGCAATGCTTCACCTTATTTTCGTTCACTTTCTCGTAATGATGCATATTTTATAGCAAATATTATATAAATGCTACGTCTTTTAACACAGAAAATGTTCATACGTGGCTCAAGTGGCTCACAAAATGTAAATCTAAAATCATTATCTTTTAACAATTTAATTATTTAACCATTATTAATCCTGCGAGCTATGGCATTATAGTGAATCAGTATAGTGTTAAACTACAAGATAAATTAAACTATTTTACAATTCATTCAAAAGAAAACATCCTGGCAAAGTTCGCCAGGAATTTTTAATGAAAAACTTTTCGCAAAAAAGGCTGACATGTTAAAGATTATTACTTTCACTGTTATATCATCGCCAGTTATGATGACGCAATTAAAGAAATAAAACACTTTTGAAAAGTAAATAAATGATAAATTTAGTACTTTTTGCGACTTGTAATAGTACTTGAGTAATGTATATATTTACACAATAACAAAACAAATTTTGCAGGCATAAAAACAGTAAACCTTAAACTTTTTACAAAATTAAACATATTGCCAGTAACGGGTATTTACGAGGCACTTCTGTTTTAACCTGCCATCGCTTTCAGATAAAATAAGTTGTTATCGTGACGCACTTAAATTTAAAGACTGCGTCAAGACATGAGGTCAACTAGGAAATAAATTCTAGAACGTTGGGTGCACTGGGAGCATTCTTACAGCCCAGGGATATCGGATAGCAACTCATTTCTCACTAAGTCTGCACAAGGGAAGGATACGTTCTCGTAGTATCAAATTTCAAACCACTATCAGGAAAGTAGCTCGTATTATTTATAAACAGAGATCAATACTTCCAAAACAACAGAAATACCTCTATTTTCCTAAGAAATCACTACGAAAACGAAAATTTACTATTATCTCTTTTTCTCTTCTTTATGTTGCAATTTCCGTATAGCCTTCGTGTTGGTTTATAGTACGACGGGGGAACTGAAGATTAGAACAGGGGTCGGCAACCTTTTAGCTGTGGCGTGCCAAACCAATTTACCTATATGATTCAGGGTACCATACTGTAGGAAATATTTCAAACAGTTCGATTCCAGCGTTAATGATGCAGAATTAGAGAATATAGGTCAATAAATTAGATTTACTGTTTTATTATATATTAGTTTTGCATCATTTAAAGATATTTCTTAATGCAAATGGCATAAAATATTACTATTTCTTCAAAAAAAATTTAAACTGTACATATATTATGTATTTTTTTAGTATATTTATTAAAATAAGAAACAAACAACGTAAAATATAAGTATTTCCTTCATTACAGTTAAATAAAAATTTTAACGCGAACCTAGTGCTTGTACCGCCTCCCTTTTACATCGCAAAATCAGGAGTATGATGTGTGACTTTCAACTTGACACGATTCTGAGTATTCAGTTGTTAAACAATTTCTTTGCAGAATCGAAATATTTTTAATAAGAGGAAATAATTTTTACTTTGATATATAGAATCAAAAGCGGAGTCCATACAATTTTCTCTCTTCAAACAATTAAATCTCTCTAGCAATGACATCAATAGGTTACAAAATAGCTGTAAATTTATCTTTAGAGTTATCTTTCAGAATTTTTCGTAATTCCGTAAATGTCCATAATTTTGAAGATGTTTGTCAAATAAGGTCCATTACAAATTTATCCACTTCCATCCACTCAAAAATTGACAAATGTATTGAGTAGTGCAGAGTGCCACTGAGAATTGTATAGGTTGCCGACCCTGGATTAGAAAGAAGATGGTTTAATCATAAAAAATGTAAATAAGCTACAAAAAATCTGAAGAATTTTTTAAAAATCAGATTTAAATCGTATTTTTAAAAGGAAAACTATTAGAAAAGTATAAAAATTAGAGTTTTTCAAGGGATTATGTAAATCGAAATTGCTTGCTGAATTTTTGAAAATTATTTGCAGTTAAATTGTTCCTCGAACTTGGTCTTTCTTAGAATCACCTATGAAATGATGTATGAAGCAGAAATATTCTTTTTTATTATTTTTTTTAACCTTGAGCCAATAAAATATATGCATTATTTGTTTTATGTCTTTTCAGAAATAGAGGTCGAAATAAGAAAATAAGTTGCATATTCATTAATGACAACACAGACTTAAGCAAGAAGAAAGCCTTAACAGTTAATCAATTTTTAAATTAATTGTAAAATTTTTGAATTTTTTGTAATTAAAAATACACAATTAAATTACACGATTAAAAATACACAATTAAAGAATACACAATTAAATAACACAATCAAATAACACAATTAAATAACATATTGTTAAATAAATCAATTATATTATAATAATTAAACTTATTGCACTTATATTAAAAAGACTTATCATTTAAAATCTACAAATAATATTGTAATTAGTAGGATAATTTTAACACATATATAAAGGTGATATCTGTGTGTGTGTGCGATATAAAATAACACACACACATATAATGCTCTTCATAATAAATACAAAATTGTACAAATTGTCAAAAGCTCTGATTTATCAAAAATATTTAAAAAATTCGTCTGTTTTTTTAAATTATTTAAAATGTATTAAAAAATTTATTTTTCAAAAATAAACATTTCGAAATTAATCACAATGACCAAAATGTTAGTCTTTAGCGCCAAATAAAATAACACTACAAGCAAAACACATAGCAGATACAGTTGGTTGTTGTAACAACTTGTTCTAATTGATGATATAACTTACTGATGCAATTTAATACCCTCTTTTATTATCCCTAAGCTATAAAAGAAAATATTAAATTAAATGCAAACTTTATTCTGTTTTTCAAAATTGATATTATTCCAATTGAATACGGAACTATCACTAAACATTTAAGCATACGAACGCCTTATTTAAATTTGGAATATTATAGTAAATGACTAGAAAAAATGAAATTATTTTTGTTGAAATTGTAACCATTAGCATGTCGACAAAATAATAAAAGTTTGACAACATAAACTGAAACAAATTAAATGATTTAAGAGTAAGTTTACACCAGAGTAAGCTATAACCATTTTTTTTTCAAAAATGTATACATAGAAGTTATTTCGGAAAATAATAATAATTGTAAGATTTTTTTCTCTTAACTTTGCACATTATGATCATTGAATGTATGCTAAAAAGCTCAAATTTCAGACAAAAGTTTTTTTCTCTTTTTATACTTCCCAATTGTTTTGAAGTGACCTTCTTTTCATTTCTTAATTCGTTCAAACAAATTACTTAATATTTATTTTTGCAACAAAAAGAATAGCAGCTTTTGATTTTTTATACATTTTTATCAATATTATTCCTTTAGTGATAGAAAAATTTAATCAAATCATATAAATAGCAATAATTTTCATTAACAGCAAAGAATATCTTGATTATATTATCAAACAAAAGTCTTTGAAGAAAACTGACAGTATAACTAACAACATCAGATGAAAGAGCAGATCAAAACCGTATATGATTGATCCATAGGCATAAATACATTTCCATAGCAAATGTATACATTTGAAAAATTCAAAATTAATGTTTGATATTTTTAACAACAAAATAATTGGTGTGAAAAAAGATTTATTTTTTACAAATATAAGCAGGAAGGATATTTCTCAGACATCATGTTTGAAAGTATCTCAGGAGCCAATGCTTCTTAACTCTGCTCGTGCAGCATAATCATTTAGAAACAATATATAAATCTCCGGTTTGAGACTTGATTCTGGGGATGATTTAAATTTTTGATTTTTTTTAATTCATGCGTCACACTCAAAAGCAACATGAGAGCTATTTGATTATGGTGGTAACAATATGTAAAATAATGAAAATCACTGCACTTTAAAGTTCAAATGAGCTTAGGTTTTGTGAAAAAATTTGGAAAGTGAAATATTAATGCAGAAGTCCTCGCGTCAGCTGAACCACTCTAACTCGGTTGCACATTTCTATTGAACCAAGGTTCAACAAATTAAAATATACAAGCAGGAAGCAATTTTCCTTCAATCAGTTACTCTCAGAACAATATTTCTCAAATAAGACCTCAATTTCCATTAATCGCTTAAAAGAGGTTTAAAATTTATTGCATCATCAGTCAATCAAATGATGCCCTTTTTTTAGTAGTTAAAATATTTATCAAAATACCAGTTGACTTACATTGCTATTTATGCGTTGGCAAGAGAAATAGCATTTTTTTATTAAACTGATATTTGAATAACAGGACTAAGAGTATTTGTAAGGCTAAGAGATTGAGGAAGGGAGCAAATGTGGGCTCTAAAAAAAAGAAAGCTGTTCAGAAATTAAATGGGATGCTAATTTTTTCATTATTCTCTTTCAAAACGTCGATATTAAATGTTGAAGGAAAAGTCAAAATCGCGTAAAGACTGTGCCCGTTAGCGGTTGATACTGATCTAAGTTCATATGCTTTGCAATTAGATGTTCTACAAATGCAGTATGACAATCGCATTAACCACTTAAAAAAGGAATATAAGAATAAAAAATAAAAATAAATATAAAGATTAAAAGAATATGTGATATGTTCATAAATAAATTTCCAAACCCTTAAGAGCAACATTAAAACAATTATCCGTTTCTTACCTGCAATCAATGTATTATATAAAAAAAATATTAAACAGTTATAACATGATGGGAGGGTAAAATTAACGCTACTTTTTTTTTATCTTTTTGTTGTTTATGCAAAAATTTACCTTTCGATTTAATAATATATGCACATAAAGAAGAATTTAGTAAAATATTAATGCCATTGTGTCAGACATCTAGCCATTTTTATCATCTTTATTTGTTAATTTATTTTTTAACATTCGACGTTATTACAAATTTAGTTGTGAATAAACCTCAGAAAATGGATAAATTCGACAGTATTAATTATTTGATATATTAGAAAATATATTAAAGAACTGTCCACTTTTGATTATATATAACCCTAATGTGTGTGTGTGTGAACAAGAAATATTTTCTTTGGAAATTTTAAGAAATTTCTGTAACCGTAAATTTGTTAATTAAAAAATATTCATAAAAAGTGAAGTGTTCTTATTTCTGAGATGTCTTTCTTTAAATATACCACACGGGATAATTTTATCACCTTCTGAAGTGTTTTGTTTTTGCAAGTCTACAGCTAATTTCGAAAGATTGATTTTTAAGACAATCTCAATTTACCCCATAATATGACTAAGAAAGAAAATTTTTCCTCACTAAAGATGGTTCATTAATGTTATTGCTATAGAAATCTAAATAACAAGAGTCTAAGCTCAAGGTGCTCGGACTCTAAAGCAAAAAAAAAAAAAGAAGCTATCTCGATAATCAACACGAATGAACAGAACCGAGGTAAGTCCAGGACCGATCCAAGGGTGTCGGTCGCCCTCGTGCAAAGATCTAATTTGCCACCCCTTCAGATAATTTTTCATTTTTTGACTAATACTTAGTGTTGACGTTATAAACTCAGCTACCTGTATAAGAGTAAAAAGTAAAGCAGTAAAAAAAAATGCAAATACATAGACACAAAATTCACTTCTTTTCTCTATTTTGTTTTTCTAAATTGAAAGGCTGTTATTAAATTGAAAACTTCAAATTTCTCCAAATGCAAATTGAATTTAAACACTCCTACGTCTTAGGTAATATTAACCATATTAAATATTTTCGTAAATAACTTTGCAAAAACCATTTTTGAGACGTCTTTGTAAACCATCGATCCATAGTGCTACTGATAAGCAAGGAAACCTTTTCTATTGCCGTATTGGCGACTCTGCCTCGAATTTTCTATCAAATGAAGGGCGCGTGTGAAAAGTCGTCATCAATGAACCATGGACCAATACACTGTACTCTAACATTCTATTTTTTTAAAATGTGCTATGCTATAAGTAAACTCAGGGCCACTTTTCCGCTTACGCACACTAGGCACGTGCCTAGGGCGCAAAAGATTCGGAGACGCAAAAAAAGAAAACAGAAAAAAAATTTAAATTACAGCGAACGTACTACACCCTAGCGAATCGTGAGAGAAACATTTCTGCCCTCAAGAGAGTAAAGACTGAAATGAGATCTACAATTGAAAATGAAAAGCTTAACAGTTTGATGTTGTTATGCACTCAAAATGATAATGCAATAGAAATTTATTAGAATGAAAAGTTATTAATGATTTTCTCGAAAAAATCATTCGTTTTCCTAAGAAAACCTTCGTTCTACAAGTACAATGACAAGTGACTCAACAAATAATAAGGATATCAAAAAAGTAAATGATAACAAAGCGATAAGTGACGAAAAAGATGCTAATTAATAAGTTGGAAGTGGTTCACACAATAATGTATACTCTATACTGTAATTGCAAATAATTTCATGAATTTACTGTACTAATTTGCAAAAGGTTGGGTGGTCCGTGATGCCGTAAAATAAGAAATGAACAAGAGTGGCCAAACCATACTACTATTCTTCCCTTACGACCGTCAGTCCATAACACGGCGGGTCCATAGGTGGTGGATGATGGAAAGACTATTCAAACAGCAAAAACAAAGAAAGGGAAAAGAGTAAGAAAATTGACGAAAACTACCTCCCGAAACAAAACAGAAAAAGTAAGAAATGAAGGAGGAAGGAGTGGTGGTGCTCTATTAGGTTAAAATAGGGAGGCGTAGCTATTAAAGTGCCTAGGGTGCCGGGGAGGTAAAAAACAACCTTGAGTAAACTGGGACTTATTTCGTTTTTTCAATTACTTTTTTAAATTCAGCATGCTTATTCGACTTATAACAATTTTTATTTTAAGAATTTCGTAAAAATTTTGCTTGATTGATAGAATTATATGCGGCCTGCGTTTGCTTTGACCCCTTGCTTTGACCACCTGCGTGCGATGCACGCAATGCATACTTCCTAGGATCGACCCAAGGTAAGTCAGACAAATGATCTTGCAGCTGAGTTATATATAATGATGGTTTCATCGTTTATTTGGAATACTTCTCTTTCATCAGTATAGCCTTTAATAATCCAACTTAATGGAGAATTTATAAGCATTACTCACAGAACAAACACGACTTCTTTAATTAAAATTGCCTATAAATATTATCTTGGATGTGAAAATGGCGAAAAAGATAAACCGTTAGGACCACATATCAGTCATCCTACTCAACTTTGATATGATATGAATGGAAAGGGAACTTCAATGCATTTCCTCACAGCAATAGTCTGTTTGAAAGCTAGATATGTAGAATATTACTGTTTTTGTATAATTCCAACAGTAAAAGGAATTGCTTTTAAAAAGCAAAAGCATGTTCAGTATTCCAATATCAATTTTATAATAGGGCCAATATATAAGAGTAATGTACTTCTTGTACCACAGTCACCTGTTAATTATTTTTTAGTTCATGAAGAATGCCAGCCGTTTTATAGTTTTGAAAGTGAAATATACATGAATTATATTGCATCAGAGAAACATTGAGAGCCCCATCTGTTAATGCAAATAGATGTGAATGATTTCGTAATAAGCGTGCGTGATTTCGTAATAAGCTAGAATAAAACCAAATTACTGTGATTAAGGAATTCAGGAATGGAATTTGTTGACTCATGTGATGCACCTATTTCCATATATCAAGGCAGGGCTTCATTAGCTTTTATAAAAAAGATGGTGATATCTGCGTTTGCAATGACATTCGAAGCAGCATTTGTGTCATAAGCCAAAGGAATAGCGATTTTCTATTGATGCTTCTAAGATGAGCCTAAAAGCAGTTGTCTTCTATAATAGGAATAAATATAATTCCATTCCTGTAGGATATTCCTCAGGGAGAAAGAAAGTTATGACACATTGAAAAAACATTAATTGTGTTGAAGTATGATGATTTTAATCGTAAAATTTGAACTAGCTTGAAAGTCATTTCTATTCTCCGAGTACTACAAAAACTTGCACAAAATACTCCTGTTTATGTGTGAATCGGACTGTCATGCAGAAGATAAACAATATCGTGTGCAAAAATATCCTTCTCAGAAGTCTATAGGTGATAAAAATGTAGTGAACTCTCTAACAGCAGTAGCAGACATATTTGCCCAGTTCACATCAAGTTGGGATTGATGAAAATTTGTAAGAGGTCTCGACTGCAGAACGATAAGGAATTTACGATTAAGCGAGACTCATTCCCATCAATATCTGATTCTAAAATAAAAGGAGTATTTAGAGATTCAGAGATTAAAAACCTTATATAAAAATAGATCCAGCTTACAAAAATAGATAAAAAAGCCTGACTTTCATTCAAAGACGTTGAAAAAAATTTCCTAGGGAATGACACAAGACTACAAACCACAACAGTTTAGATCAAAATACGGCAAAATATTTTAAAAACTTAGACTGTCACGTGTCATTAAAGTATCATTTTTCACACTTTTACATGGACGGTTTTTTTTCCCAGATAATACAGGAGCAGTAAGCATGGTGAACAATTTCACCGACATATATTTGTTATAGCGTATTGTTTTTGATTCCAATAGGTTCGATACAACAACGTTTGCTATATACTATTGGTTCATCAAGAAAGAAGATACTAAATAACAGCATAAATACAAAAACAGAAACTTATGTTCTGAAATTAATTCACTTAGAGTGTGTTCTGCTGTGTAAAATGTGTGAGTGAATTAATGTTTATTAACGCCCACTATAAGGAGACACAAGGGCTATTAATGTAAAATATGTGAAATTATACTGCAGGTAAATTTAATATTTTGTTGCATCAGTTCCTAAACTATATATTCTTGTAATAACCCATAAATATGCATTTTCCATTTAAAAAAAAAAAGGATCAACTAAAAATTTCTAATCATTTTTATGCACTCTCTCTCTCTCTCTCTCTCAGGATTGTACCCGATTTAAATATTAGCATTAAATTGTTAGGGAAAAAAATAAAAAATCGATTTTTGCTTACCAATGAAATTGATAAATGATAGATATTTGATGGATTCTATATACAAAAAAATGAAAACAAATTTAATATTTGAAGTATCTGTAACGCTATCGACTTTTAATGCAATAAATATCGTAGCTTTGAAATATTTATGAGCCACTAGAAATTACAAGCATTTAAAGAATGGTGGATATTAAGAATTAGTTTTAGAAGTCTGAATTTTGATTACATATAACAATATTGAAATGAAAGTGATTGAGATTAATAAAATTAGGTAGTATACTGCCATTTAAAAAATCTAATAAAAATCAATGTATAACTCCATAACTAAAGTTCGACAACTTCAGAATACGCCCATTAAACCGCTTTAACGTGCAAAATATATTCTAATATACTATAATAAAAAGAAGTGTTGATTAAAATAAACATTTTCATAAAGAGAAAACATTGTTGATATATATGATTGTTTTAACTGAACAATACAAGTAATTTAATGATTTTAAAACCTTAAAACAGTTACCATTAATTAAAGTTTTAGCTTTTTTTCCCCCTTGAGCGAATAACATTTCCAATGGTCTTTTCTTTTCTTTTTTTCTTCGTTCATTTTGATTATGACAAGATACTTACTCTAATAAATGACTGATAACTTAGAGAACATTTATCAATTTATAAAAACGTTAGAATGCTTTATGTATGTATAGAACTTCACATGCTTTTCAATCAAAAAACATTTCTTGCCCATGATGAAACTGGCAAAAACGTAACTAATACATTCAGTAAGGACCAGCTTAGATTTAAGTTTCTTTTAGGATTGCTTAAGATTTCTGAGGTTCCGCTATGAACACTGTTCAGTTCACTGAGTAGCATCAATCATCTTTACCATCACTGGCAGTAGCAGTTGTCAAAAGGAAGAGGCTAAAATGAGTGAGAAAAAAGAGAAAAAAAATAAAGAGCCACCGTAGTTACTGTACGATCCAAATCTCTCTTCACAACAGAAAGGTCTGATTGCACTAACCCCAAGCAGAATATGACGAAGGATTAGGTTGCAAATGAGAAAGTTGCTGCTGGTGACTTACACGTCTTCCGGTCGTTTTGCTGCCATTTTTTTATATTTATTTTCATCATTATTGTTTTTTCCCCTCTGCGATCTCGTTCTGTAATCCAATTACGACCATACCATCGTGAGATCTTCTAGTTAGTCTATAGATATATCCCAGTAATGTAAAGTGGGGTATTTTAAGTGTAAGTTTTTACCAAACAATACAAAGTAGTTTTTTAAGGTTTTTTTTATCTATATATGTTTTCAGAAAAGTGTGAAAAGAATTGCCATTATAATTTATTGCTCTCCCTAGACGAAGCTGTAAACATATATATTTTGCGAATGAATTGATTGTTTTCAGAACAATAAATGAATTGTCCGTAACTACAATTACGAAAAGAATATAAAGAATTATTGTTACTATAGGAGTTAAATCTGGATTATCAGCTTTAACTCCTATAGTAATAGGTTGAGTTTTTAGAAAATTAACATATCAATAATTGAATCATCTACAGAAATTCAGGAAGGAAGAGCTTAAGTTTATAAGATTCATTTACATTTTTACGGATTGTTGCCTCTCACCTTAAGTTTCAACGTTATTTTTTCACAATTCTCTCACTAAATTATATATTTCATTCTTATATAAGTTAATATTTACATTACATACTGCATAAAAAGATTAATTTGCTGAAATTGTTTCAGAAAAACGTAATTAACTACTCGTAGCTTTAGTACCTTATTAATTTAAGAATAAATATATTGTTCAAATGTCTGCTAAAATTTTAAATTTTCTGAATAAAGCTGAACCATAAGACTATATTCCTTTTTGCACGCTTGCGTCTATAATAATGTGCTCTACATACAAATACCATTTACACTAAAACACGTGATTTTAAAGAATGTGAGTCAAACGCGCGCGCGGTGGCCCTCTTCTACACATATGACGTAAATACATATATAAAGTCGTTTTTTTTTTTTGAAAATATGCATTTCTTTCTTTTTTCGTGTTGTAATTTATAAATGATACATTTATAAATTACAACACGAGAATAAATTTATAAATGCAGAGAATAAATTTATAAGTACAGAGAATAAGTTTATAAATGATACATTTTATCATTCAAAATACCTTTTAGAGATTAAGGTGACAGCTCAGATGCCCTCGTCACTTGACCGAGGTTTAAAATTACGAGATCCGTTTAGCCCTCATCTAGCTTCAAAGTACAACATGAATAAACAATATCCAAAACCAATAAGTTACATAGTTTATTTAATTGATAGTTTTTATTTATTTATTTTGTGTGTGTGTTTAAAATATTTTGAGCATGAACCCATTATTAAAACGTAAAAAAATGTGTTTCATAAGCAGGCATTTTGACATTATTATTATTATTTTGGAATGATAATCCTTAAAGTTACCAATTACTAAAAAAAAACACTTTGAAATTGCTATAAGAGAATTATGAAATAAAGTTTAAAAAAATCTAAGAAATAACTTAAAACACACACATTTTGAAATGTCTTGGAACTAATATTATATAAAAATAAATTTATAAATAAAGAATTATTTTACATTTAAATCATAAATTCTCCTTAGAATGTCAATAGATTGAACTATTAACAAAAAACTTGTGACGGATCTATACGCGGCTCTACTAACCCCTTCAGAGCTCTTAAAGGAAAATATTTAATTCAACCAACTTTTCCCGAGTGAAGAAAGCGTGATTATGCAAATTAAGTATATCATATAAATTCTGTATTCGCGAGTTTTAAGAGTTAGTTAGTTGGTTAGTTGGAGAGTGAAGGATCATGAAATGATTAAGTGCAATCGGAGTTTATCAATTGAAAATTACTAAGAGAGGATCAATCGATGGTGATTAAATCTGGATAAGAGGATTGCCTTCAAGAACTCAAGTGTAGGACTCGACTTCATAAAAGTACAGGTATCGGGATCCTTATTTAAATAGAAGTTTAGCTTATTAGTGCGCGACGTAGTTTATATTGAGCTTGTTTATCGTGGAATCAGTTGAGGGTCCGTATTAATATCCCCAAGCTAACGAGTCTCACCTCTGCGCTCTGCTATCTGATCTGTTATCTTAATTAGATTGTTATTGTGCCTGCTTGATATTTAGGTGACAATAAAATACACTGCTGGCCACCGAAAATGCAACACCAAGAAAGCAACAGATAGCACATCAAAATTTATTTTGTAGATAACATGTTGACCAACTATCAAAATGATTAAATTTATAGACTTCTGTGAAGTGTGGTTCCTGTCAGAATAAGTAGCCAGAGTAGCCGCCATTGTTGGAGATCACCGCTGCCACACGCTTCGGCATTGATTAAAACAGACTTTGGATGTGTTCTTGGGGTACAGCAGACCAAGCAACTTCCACACGTTGCCAAAGTTGATCTGGTGTGGCAGCTGGGGGTGTAATCTGGGTCAATCGTTGAGCAACCATTGACCACATGTTTTCTATCGGCGAAAGATCTGGAGAGTGAGCCGGGCAGGGAAGCAATTCAATCTGGTGATTGACGAAGAAGCTGTAGACAATGTGTACCACGTGTGGTCGCGCATTATTCTGTTGAAATATGGCTGTGGCCAAGCCCTGAAGGTAAGGAAGGACAACTGGCTCCAACACCTCGGAGATGTAGCGCTGGCTGTTTAAAGTACCGCCAATGCGTACTAGAGGAGTGCGAGAGTGATATCCAATACCGCCCCATACCATAATACCCGGTGCAAGACCAGTGCGGTGGTGCATAACGCAGCTGTTCAGCATCCTCTCTCCACGGTGTCTCCAGACTCGAATCCGACCATCGTGGTGTTGCAGACAGATGCGTGACTCGTCAGTAAAGACAACTTCATTCCATTCTACCGCCCACATCCTTCTTTCATCGCACCATTGGTGGCGGAGACGTCTGTGGTTCTGCGTCAAGGGTAGACCAAGCAATGGACGTCTTACGGACAGACCACTCTGCTGTAAACTTCGTCGAATGGTACGCGCAGACACTGAATGATGCGTTACAGGCACAATGTGCTATGCTATGGTTCGTGATGTGACTAAGCGATCCGTTACTGCCATGCGCACAATTTGCCTGTCCTCACGTGAAGTGGTGCACTGAGATAGATGCGATCGACTACGTCGGTCCGTCGTACCCTCCGGCATCCATCGATCACATATCCGCATTACAGTTGTTTGGTTTCGTCCAACACGACTACCGATTTCCCTGAAAGATAATCCACAATCTCGGTAGGGCACTATCCTTCCTCTGTCGAACTCGGATACTTGATCAAAAGCTGATCGCTGTTTTCTACGAGACATAACTGATCGTTTTTTGAAAAAACCACAAGAAAAACACAATTGCCGAACTTGAAATCGTCGAAATCTCCAAGCCTTAAATAGCGCTTTGAGCTGGCGCCACAGGCGTGCGGGATGTGTGTCTGCGCTGAAATTCTGATCATTTGCATATCTCACTTTCGCTAATGCATGTTGTAAATTTCATTTTATTTGCGTGCTTCCTTCAGGGTGTTGCATTTACGGTGGCCAGCAGTGTAATTAGATTGAATCATGTCTACTGATTATTCAGTTTCTCCCACACATCTATCCGGGTCCGAGGGTAGACAAGGGGGTTCAGAGGGGAGCAGGAACCGACAGGCATTACAAACTCTTAAACGTAAATGATCAATTTAACAATGTCCCCCCAAAAATTATATTACTCTCGCATAATTTTAATTCAAAAAAATTTTTTTTTTAATTCTAAGAATTTCTAACATATTTTTCTATATTTATAAAGTAAAAAATCAAAAAATGCATTAAAATTTTTTAAAGTTTTCAAAATGCAAAAAGTCAATTAATCCTGAAATATAACAAAAAATAACGGAAAATTTTAGCAATATATATTTGAGGTTAATCTACATAAAGATATCACAGCCAGTAGTTTTAAATTAAGAGTATACTAGAACTATATGAGGCAGTGGTGGACACAGACTACTTTTATGGGGTTTACATTTTCAAGAACACATAGACGAAAACGCCGAAGCGTAATCTTTAAATGATGATGCATGATCGTTCATGATGGGACTCCGGAGCATTTCTGTGCTCCTTTCCGTTATTGGTTGCATATGGCATGCCCTGGCTGCTGTACCGAACATGAGGTTCGATTCTTCGGCCGACATGATCACCAGATCTCATGACGTTTTATTTTTTTTCCTATGGGATACTCTCAATGAATTTGTGTATCAAGACGCACAGTGATTACACAAACGGACTTGTTGCTCGTCTACATGCTACTTGTACTTCGGTGGACACTGCATTGCTGCGACGTGTACAATTATCCATTCCACGGCACGCTCAAGTCTGCCTCAATATGCTCGGCGGACACTTTGAATTTCTGCCTTTTTAAAGATTTGCAAGTACTGCTGTTAATGTGTCTAATGCGGCTGTGACGTCATGCTTTGTTTTTCAAATTTTTGTCGTAAGCTCATACATTTCTTTGGGAATATTTTATATACTGTCAAAAAGAATCTAGCTCTGCAGAGTTCGGGGGCTATTTTTGGGACACCCTGTATAATTATGTTAGTATCATTCATGTATTTGTTTATGTGGTATATATATATATATATTAAAGGGAAAATCATCTTGTTTCGGTGCATTGAGTAACAGAAATTCAGAGTCCACCATACGATCTTCTCTTCTTAGCCTATTAGATATGCATTCAAAATTAGAGAGAGAACCAATAGCTAATAATCTCTTTCCTAATTCCGAAATACTGTAAACTTATGAGGATGACACCGGAGTTGATATATCACTCTCCTTACATCTACAACATGCCACATGAAACTTTAAGGCCCACTTTAATGCAATATCAGCAGCCAACATTCTTTCATATAATGATCTCTGATGGAATCAGATACAAATGTCATTGACCATGACTTTCTTCAGCTTAACCACTTGGCTTAGTGAAGCTTAGAGGATTCTCATCCACTAAGCATTGAAATAGATCTTCAAATCTAGGCTTTGCTTGATGTTTGAAAATTAGATATTGATATTTTTGATTTTGCGACAAGATCAAAGATATTTTGGGGGTCACAGTACTCAGTAGACATAAGTTTAAATCCTGGTACAAATGAAGATCCACCTTGTAGAGGGGTTGATCAGTAGCGCACACAGGAATTTTGAATGGGGGGTCCAGGGTCGAAAGTCCACTATTCTCGTACCATGCTCCAACATATTCTTTGTTTTGTCAATTTTCGGGAACAAAAAACAGTAGAAATTTAATAATTGGATGAATAATTAGCATTAATTAATAAGATTAATTATTAATAACAAATACTTTATTACATTTTACATACTACAGTGGTGGCAAAAAGTCCTGAACACACTCATTTTTTAGCGTAATTTTTGTGTTTGACTTCATTTTCATTGTGAAATTATCGCACTATCTTAAATATTGTTATTGATTTTAATGTATTTTTTCATGCTGATTTCAAATCTGTTTGTAGATTTCATCTAAAGTAAATAGTTTCATTGATATGTTGAAAAAACCTTGACAAGAAAGCACAAGGTCACTGTAAGAATGAGTGAGTGTGTTTTCCACCAATGAAATGCTCCGTTATTTCAACCAATCAGAGAGCAGTAGCGATAAAGGGTTGAAAGAAAAAGGTGAAACGTGGTTTATTGTATTGAAAGCAGTTGTGTGCTTGTGGAAAATAGTGTATTGAAAGCAATTTGAAGTGCGTTTGTGGAAAATATTGGAATTATGGCTAAATTTTCATATCTGCCTGAGAATAAAAGGTACAAAATAATACATTTGTAGGAAGAAGGTTATACTATGCGTCAAATTGCTGCTAAAGTACCATGTGGCCTTTCTACTGTTGTGAGAACTTTGAAAAGATTTTCTGAAACAAATTTTATTGCGGACAGGGGGCGATCAGGACGACCAAGAAAAACATCTTTACGTGAAGACAGGTTATTGCACAGAATTTCACTTTCAAACCGAAAGCTTAATTCCTCGCAAATTTTGAAACAATGGACTTTGACATGAAATGTGAGTGTGTACCCAAGAACTGTTAGAGGAAGACTGCTGGAAATTGGATTACGAGGCTGTAAAGCGCACCCAAAACCATTACTGACTGAATTTCAACGCAAGAGGCGATTGACGTGGGCAAGGGAACATTCATTATGGACTATTAAAGACTGCAAAAAGGTAATATTTAGTGACGAGAGTCAGTTTTGTATTTCTGGCAACCAAAGTAGTGCCTATGCAAGACGACGCACTCATGAGGAATTCAGCCCTCAGTGTCTGAAGCCCACAGTAAAGTACCCGATAAAAGTGATGGTATGGGGTTGCATGTCTTCTCATGGTGTTGGAAGACTTCACATCGTTTAGCGGAACAGTGAAAGCCATGGATTACATTGAAATACAACAAAATAAATTGCTACCAACTGCGAGAGATCTTTTTGGGAATCAGTCATGGATTTTTCAGGACGATAACGCCCCTTGTCGTCGTCCAAAGGTAGTCCAGAAATGGTTGAAATACCATGCTGTGAATAGAATGAACTGGCCAGGACAATCTCCCGACCTTAATCCGATAGAGAACTAATGGTTTAAAATTGATTATGAAATTTCAAAGAAAAAACCTTCAAACAAACGTGAATTAATTGAAGCTTTAATATTTTCCTTCAACCATATTGTCACGAAAGATCTTCTTCTGAAATTGGTGCATTCCATGCCAAAAAGATGTAGAGCCGTAATTAAAGTATACGGCTGGCCCATAAAATATTGATTTTCTAACATGTGACAACAATGTAATTTTCAAAATGCTTATTAAATATACAGTATTTGTCAATTTTCGTGTTATTTTTCTTTGCATATTATGTTATTCTATATTGTTTTAGTCTGCACATATTGCACATTATTGTGTTCAGGCAGCTTTATTACAAAAAATATTTTAGTCATTAAGAAACTAGTAGTAGATTTGAAATCAGCATAAAAATACATTAAAATCAATAACAATATTTTCGATAGTGCGATAATTTCAGAACGAAAAATGAAGTCAAACACAAAAATTACGCTAAAAAATGAGTGTGTTCAGGGCTTTTTGCCACCACTGTATATACATAGGATTATAATCAATCGATAAAAAATCAAGAGCTTCGGGGGGATCAGCCCCCCCCCCCCGCTTGTGTGCTCTACTGGGGCTGATGCAAGATAAATCTGTCGTAACTCAAAGTCTTTTCGTTGGGTGACGTAAAAATTTGGAGAATGGGGTGCCAGCTCAACCTCGTCACTTGACCAAAATTCAAACTTACGACGCACAATGCCAATAGCTCTCGTGCTGCCTAAGAGCGCGTTAGTAAAAATTCAAATCAAATCAAAGATATTTTGTTTTCCATTAAATAAATTATAAAAATAAAAGTTTCCTTTTTGAGATATTTATCTCTCTCTCAGAATTTGTAAAACTTAAATATAATTCAAAACTGACCGCGCAATTCCCGCAATCGACCTCCCAATTGATTCGCAATTCCCATGACCACTCGACAGTCGCAGTCATAGATCCTTCTTTAAACATGACTAGAAATGTACCTCAGTTGCAAGAGATTCTTTCTTTCTTAATCTGAAATGTATTGTAGAAAATGGAAACTGTACAGTTTGAGAAAAATATTTAATCAAGAATTCAGGCCTCTAGTGAAGATATTGCAATTTCTTAAATCACTAAATTTCGCTTTCTTTCTCCCAGTAAAGAAATTTATTACACACGAAATTGGCTTAGACAGCAAAATGTTCTCATTTTATCTGTGAAACTTTTTGAAGAATGTTAAGCATATTTCCCCACTCCCCTAAAACGGCGGTACCTTTGAAGAGGGCAAAAGACGAAATTGTAATCATTCCAAGTTGACATCAGAGACAAAAAAAAAAATGACGTTTTCACATCATTTCGAAAAACGAAAGAGGAAAGCGTAAAAAGTGGAACAAAATTACTACCTCTAGGGAAATACTACAACTTCCCCTCCCTTTCATTTCACTTGATAGCTGGTTTTTAAAATACAATAATAAAAATAACATTCATTGATAATTTAGTTTGTATATATGTATCGTTTATAATTATAATATTTAATCACATAAAGGATTACCTAAGAGAAATTTCATTAAGATTTATCTTCACTAGTTTCGACCCATTTATTCATATGTTAAATAAATAAACCTATTTTTTACATAATTATTGCAAGGTCAAGGGCACGCTGTGAGCGTCAAGCGAAGAGGGTACACATAACCGACGTAATCATGAACCTAGTTGTCAAATGCGATTGTTATAATGGATAGCAATGCCAATGCTCGTCGTTCTCTGCTCACCGCTCGTATCATACATGCTGGTTAATTGTATAAATTTCCATACTGTATCAATTAAAAAAGAATAAAATCTTTTAAATTTTGATAGAGTTACATCTTTTGTTTATGATAAATTTATATTTTTAGTACAAATAAGAATATACATAATTTAAAATCATTCATTCAGAACTGAACCGAAAGCCGGTACTGAACCGATACATATATATACTTTTAGTTGAACCAGAAAGAGAAAAAAAATATGGTTTGAAATCTTGCTTTCAAGAAAACTAGTTCATCGAGTGATAAGGGTGATGCATGTTGAATTCACCGTATCCTCAATACTCGCTTGGCGTAATGTGTAAGTTTGGAGTGTGAAAATAATAGGTGTCATTCTTGTCATTTGAACATGAATCAGTATCCCTAAATCGGTCATTCAGACCGCACTGGAAGTTCTAATACGACGCTAACTAAAAAATATTTAAAAAATGACTCTACAAATAACCAACAAAGTCTAAATTTACATGGGAGATCAAATCAACTGCATAAACTAGAAGTTTACCCGATATCTAGTAGAACTTCTGTTACATTCCTGGCAATTCTAGGAATTGATATCCTGTTATATTACCATACACTTCCGAATGCCTTCTGCATTAGAGTTCACATGAATGTGATGCAGACATTGTGTATTCTATAAGAAACATAACAAAGTTCGTTTCAATCCAACCTGGAGTGGGTAGCTATTGAGTTGACGACAAGAACATACGAGGGCTATTTTTTAAGTAAGGTCCGTTGGCGCGTATAGTTCCCTAGTTCGCGCGTACACCGCAACGAGTCTCTGAGTCACTGACCAGCATCTATTACAAACACACTCGCGCCATTTCCAGCTCTGCAGTAGTCGTGTAAGCTTCGCTGTGCGTCTTTAAAATGTTTAAGTTGATGGAATCACCCGCCAAGTGGGAGATAGGTCTGTTATCCATTTTTTGACAGCGAGAAACATGCCGGCTGCAGACATTCATCGTCTGACAACAGAAGTTTATGACACTGAAGCAATGAGTGACAGCAAAGTTCGAAAATGGGTCAGGAAGTTTAAAGATGAGAGCCTCACACTTCTCGAACGACTCGGGTCTTAATCGAATCTTTTGGCTGGGAGGTTTTGGACCATGTACAATACAGCCTCGGCCTTGCTTTCAGCGATATCCACCTTTTCCGGTACCTCAAACACAGTCTTGGCGGGAAACGCTTCAGTGACAACGAAGACGTGAAAGCGGCCGTGAACTCTTGGCTGTCCGACCAGGCGGTAGACTTCTTTGAAGAGGGTTTTCAAAACTTAGTTCTAACGTATGACCAGTGCATTAATAAACTCGGAAACTATGTAGCAGCAAAGGCAGAAATATGTACAATCCTAAAATAAAGGTTTTTTGAAACAAAATGTTGTCGTTATTTTTTTAAAAGAAACGCACCTTTTACTTAAAAAACAGCCTTCATATATTGTTCTCCTCGTTGGTAATCTGAACAACTAACTTCATATTTCTCATATCTGGTGACAGCGCTCTATCTTTGAGGCTTCAAAGAACGCCATCTGTCAACAAGAGCCGCCACCACACTCCAGCCATTACCATTGATGAAGTGTGGCATATACATGAAACAGCATGGAATGACTTGCCCATACTTGTCATCCAGTTCGACTCGACACCTAGAGTCGTTTTAACAACCAGAGATTGAAACTGTACTAATTTCCGACTCTGTATATCCCAAATTGAGTGCAAATATTATTATGCTTTCTTCCTACTATTCCTTATGGGTACAATAACTAAAGTTTCATTTCCTTTTCTTTCCTGGTGTTACAGTTTTAATGCTCAGCAGTGTACTTCGTTGACCCAGCATTTAGACTAAGGTGATATTTGTATCTTTAAAATATACTGCGAAAGACGATAATTTTAATGATTTTTTTTATATATATTTGATTCAAAAACAATTGAGAAGTAATGAAAAGCTTAGGAATTTACAATTAACTATGTATATCGAAATCAATGGTGTTTGGTTGAACTAAAAATATGTGGAAAGCATGGAACTAAAAAGATCTATTCCAAAAATGCGTGTTGAAAGAAGATATGGCTAACATCAGCAAAAAGTTTGCTTGAACCTTCCGAAAATATATAAAATTTAGAAATTGTTAAATTCATTAGAGGCAAAGATTTTGTGTGAATATGGCTATTGAGGAAGCTTCAAAATACCTTAGTGTGAGTAGAAATTGGAGAGACAGATTTAATGGGAATGACTTCTGAAAATATTACTGAAATCAATTTAAGAAACGAAAGCTCTGATGAGAATCGTAAAGTTACTTATTTTACTCTAAAAACAGTTTGCGAAAACTTACCTTAAAGAAAACTTTTAACTATTTTTTTGGCTGAGATCGTTAAGCTGAAAGAAGCCTAAAATTCAAAGGGAGTTGAAAAATTCCCTATATCTATGCAAAGCTTACGTACTTGCAACCACTGGAGAACAGATTAAAAACAATATACTCTAAAGAGCTAAAACAAGATGAACACCAAATCATTAACGCTTTGCACTACCTTTTGCCAGCAAAACAGCTTCAACTTTTCTTAGTATGGATGTAACAAGTCTAAGGTAGATTACTGGAGACAGGTTGTACCAAATGTATAAGTAGCGGTCCGGCAAAGGCGAGATATTCCGACATGGAGATGTTTGATCTCTGCCTTTGTATGAAAGCCCAAATGAGGTGGGTTAAGATCTAGCGAATTATATTGGTGGTTATTATGCTCCTCGAACCACTCTTAAATATTTCGAGACTTGAAATTTAGGGTGTTGTCCTGCTGGGAAAACAGATGCCCTGTAAGGGTAAAAATGATCCGCAATTATGTCAGATGTCCGCAGCTTTCATGCTAAGGATCATGCTACTAGAACTAAGGCTCCCAGAACCACCCATGAGAACATCCCTCAAAACACACACATAGTACCGTCCCCCCCAGAATGTATATAACCTGCTGTACATGGTGAGAGCAACTGTTCGCGCTGACATGCCCATTGACGTGATGATTGAAAAATCATGATTCATCCTCCGACCAGGCAACTTATTTCCACTTATTCAAGGTCTAATCACTATGTTCCTGGGCCTACTGTAGGTGTAGTTGGTAATAACGCTTGGTCAACAGAGGCACGTGAATGGGACGTTCTCTGTGCAGTCGTATATCGAAAAGTGACCGCTGGGCTGGGTGTTCTAAAACACTAGTACTTGAATCTGCATTACATTGGGCTGTCTGCTGATTCACTGTCTGGTACTGATTTTGCTTCACCAAGCGGAACAGTCTCCGATATAATTTTTCTTTGATGGTGCGTGGATGTTCAACAGTTTGGCGTATACTGCTGCTTTTCTCCTAATTTATCCATTTTACACAAATACCAAAAACAACAGATCACGAAAGGCCTACCAGCAGTGTTGTTTTGGAGATACTTTTTCCTTGGGCCTCTATCAAAGTCTCTTAGAACAGCAATATTTCCCATCACTCGCAAAAGTAAGTGCAAGAATGATTCCTTACCTTCTCCAGCAGCAGTTAAACACCATTCATTTTCTTTTAATCAGGTGCCTCGACAGTTTTTTAAGCATACATGTCCATACAAAAATTCTAACAACGAAACGAGATTAAAATGTGATATCGTTCAACCGATAAAACGATCTCACCTCATTACGGTAAGCAGTGATGAAGAATAATTTTATTAAAGCGAGCTTTAACTAAATGAGAATAGAACTTTTTTTTGTTTTAAACACATATTTATATCGTTAATAAAAGTTATTGAATAAAAAATATTTTGTTTTAAGAGTTTTCGGATGATATTTCACCATTTTGTATTATTTTAGTATAACACGGTTTTACGCAGCACGGTATTTTTAATTAACATAATCAACCGTGTTATAGAAGGGATACCTGTATGCACAAAATACACTGCTGGCCACCGTAAATGCAACACCAAGAAAGACAAGAGATAGCACAACAAAATTTATTTTGTAGATAACATGTTGACCAAGTATCAAATGATTACATTTATAGACTTCTGTGAAGTGTAGTTCCTGCCAGAATCAGTAGCCAGAGTAGCCGCCATTGTTGGAGATCACCGCTGCCACACGCCAAGGCATTGATTCAAAGAGACTTTGGATGTGTTCTTGGGGTACAGCAGACCACGCAGCTTCCACACGTTGCCAAAGTTGATCTGGTGTGGCAGCTGGGGGTGTAATCTGGGTCAATCGTTGAGCAACCATGGACCACATGTTTTCTATCGGCGGAGAGCGAGCCGGCCAGGAAAGCAATTCAATCTGGTGATTGACGAAGAACCTTTGGACATGATGTGCCACGTGTGGTCGCGCATTATCCTGTTGAAATATGGCTGTGGCCAAGCCCTAAAGGTAAGGAAGGACAACTGGCTCCAACACCTCGGAGATGTAGCTCTGGTTGTTTAAAGTACCGGCAATGCGTACTAGAGGAGTGCGAGAATGATATCCAATACCGCCCCATACCATAATACCCGGTGCAGGACCAGTGCGGTGGTGCATAACGCAGCTGTTCAGCATCCTCTCTCCACGGTGTCTCCAGACTCGAATCCGACCATCGTGGTGTTGCAGACAGATGCGTGACTTGTCAGTAAAGACAACTTCATTCCATTCTACCGTCCACATCCTTCTTTCATCGCACCATTGGTGGCGGAGACGTCTGTGGTTCTGCGTCAAGGGTAGACCAAGCAATGGACGTCTTGCGGACAGACCACTCTGCTGTAAACTTCGTCGAATGGTACGCGCAGACACTGAATGATGCGTTACAGACACAATGTGCTGTGCTATGGTTCGTGATGTGACTAAGCGATCCGTTACTGCCATGCGCACAATTTGCCTGTCCTCACGTGAAGTGGTGCACTGAGATGGATGCGATCGACTACGTCGGTCCGTCGTACCCTCCGGCATCCATCGATCACATATCCGCATTACAGTTGTTTGGTTTCGTCCAACACGACTGCCGATTTCCCTGAAAGATAATCCACAATCTCGGTAGGCCACTATCCTTCCTCTGTCGAACTCGGATACTTGATCAAAAGCTGATCGCTGTTTTCTACGAGACATAACTGATCGTTTTTTGAAAAAACCACAAGAAAAACACAATTGCCGAACTTAAAATCATCGAAATCTCCAAGCCTTAATTAGCGCTTTGAGCTGGCGCCACAGGCGTGCGTGATGTGGTGTCTGCGCTGAAATTCTAATCATTTGCATATCTCACCTCCGCTAATGCATGTTGTAAATTTCATGTTATATGCGTGCTTCCTTCAAGGTGTTGTATTTACGGAGGCCAGCAGTGTAGTTAAAGCCTGAAATACGGTCAGAATGATGCTTGGCCAACCTTTTTATGTATTAGTCTGTTTTGCTGTAAATTGACTAAAGCATGCATGATAGATTCTTGATTTTACGCCATGGCCAACCAGGTCACGAAATAGAAAAGGCGATAAACCAATTAAAAGAAAAAAGGATATTAAATTTATTCATTTATTCAATATTTACTACAGCGTTTCTCAAACTGTGGGGCGCACCCCCCCCCCTAGGAAAAGAAATGTTAGCCATTTTTTTATTTATAATTTTTTCTTTTTGTTTCATTAAAAATTCAAACTCGTTCGTCATTTTGAGTACAGATATGGTCAAAATCTCCAGCAAAAATATTATCAACTTCCATGGAAAGGTTTCGAAAAATAACATGCGCGCAATGAAAAAAAATGACGTTCAGAGAAAATTGATATAAAACATAAAATTCACCCCAGATTTTTTATTTACATTATTTTGGTTTTTCAAATAATAACTAAATTTAAATTAAAACTAATGTGAACTTTTTTTAATCAATAAACATCCATTTATTAAAATTATTATAACTAAAAACATATATTTTACCAAAGCAGTACAAACATCGAAAATATATCAAAAGTTACAAAATAATTAAAATACAACGAAATGATTCATTTCTCCAAAATAAAGTTAAAAATTTTATAAATATTTCTTTAAAAGTACAATATCTTAATTAACAACGACTTATTATAAATATTCTTTTATTTAATTTGTAGTATGATTGTAGTGCATTACCGTAATTCTAAAATGTTAAAATTTAAAATTCGCCATATGCACGTGAGAGATATGTGTTCCTTCTTTTTCAGTTACTTTTTTTACAAGTAGCTTTAATTAGCATTCTCTTAGCCCGTCGCACTTCCTTTGTGCGGAGATTAAAATGTCGCTCTCAGTCTAAATTCTTTTCATATACACAAGTGTAACAAATTTCTGTGCACAATCACCAACAGTCAGACCAAGCGATTACATAATTTTTAGTCTGCTTTGATTGCCATCATTAAAAATGACAATTGCCTCATTTGTGAAAATTTCAACAATCTTTCTACCACAAACCTAAGTTTTTGGGCATAACTTCCATGTTAATGAGTTTGTGGATTCATTATTGTTGTTTTGTGTTTTCCCCCAAGGCATTTTTGTAGGAGTTTAGGTTGTGTGACAGATCATATTGAATACAGGCTTTATGGCCTCCATTACTGCCATTGGCAATTTGTTATTGCGTCTAAAAGTTTCCACACTACCCTCTAATAATTGATTTTGGTATTTACACCAAGAACTATAGAATCTATAGGATAAAAACTGTGCTACGGTTCTACGTCGCTTGAACGTAGATGGAAATATACAGCCAAAACAGCTTTTCGCACATCTGAAAGGCATGTTTTGTTTTGTCGGATTGCATTTCCATAGTAAATTGTAATTAAGTTGATCATTCTGTCAGTCAATCTTCCCTTTCCAACAATCGACTTCCTATCACTGAGTTTTGAACTCATTTGCTTCAATTTTCGTAAACGAGTCTCCATTCTTTTTTGAATATGTCCAATACATTCAATTTTTGTGTGAGACTGAGATATCTTTTCCATATGGATTGGATGCAGTAATAGATGAGAACGTTTTGGAATCACCATCGTCGATGTAAGATATTTCTCTCACAGAAAGATGATTTACTGAACTCTAAAATATACAAACCATTCCCCCAGTCTGCATCATGCCAGCTGAACCCCAGTGTGGTTTTTCAAGCATTTTTTACCGTGAAGAATTTTCTACTTTTTGCAAGGGGGTGACCATTTCTTCGTTTCCAAGAATCACATCCCTTACAGTGAGGCACCTCTTCCGCATTAATTACCTTTCCTATTCTGTCCCGTATGACAGCACACACACCAAAAAGATAATACAGCCGCGGGTATTTCACGTTCCGTCTCCTCTAATTACTCTATAGCAGAAGAATTTGTCAATGTCACCTCTTCCAAAGCTGCACTTTGCATTGAAGCTTCTACAACTTCTTTACTACACAACTGCAGTTTGTTTTTAATGTCATTATATACACTGGTGTCCAAAAGTTAAGCATAATTGATAATTATGTGAATAAAGAAGGAACTGTAAATCAGAATGGTGGGAAACGTGATATGCGAGTGTAAAATGGTTATAAAATAAGGAAGCAAATCAAAAGAATGATAATAATTAATTTTATTATCCAAAGGTAGCAGTTTGAAAGAAAACTGAGCATAGCAAGGATTCACACTTTAAAGAAAAAATGAAAGAAAACATTAAATAAAATACTGATGCTGCAGTTTAATAAGGCGTGTGGTCACCTCCGACAGCCAGGCACGCTACACAGCGATTTACTATACTTACTATGAGATGATGAATGAGTTGTGGGCTCAAACGGTTCCAAGCTTCTTGGAGAGCTCTCTTCAGTTCTGTAACGGAGCTTGGTGGGTGCGAAAGGGCTGCAATTTGTCTCCCGAGCATATCCCATACATGCTCGATAGGATTTAAATCAGGGGAGTTCGCAGGCCACGATATGCGCTGGATGTTTTCCGTTTCAAGGAAGTCATCAATCAGCATCGCTCGGTGACATGGCGCATTATCATCCATGAATATGAAGTCAGGACCGAGATTACCTCGAAACAAGCGAACATAAGTCTCAAGAACTTCGTCTCTGTATCTTTGAGCAGTCACAGACCCGGTGTCAAAGAAATGGAGGTCTGTGCGGCCGTCCATCATGATGCCTGCCCATACCATTACTCCCCTTGATGGAAAATAATGTCTTTCAGTTAAGTTTCTTCGTTCAAAACGTGTTTCACGTTCTCTCCATATCGTTACCCGCCGAGAATCACTACTCAGACTAAACTGGAACTCGTCACTGAATATCACATTGGCCTACTCTCCCACACTCCAATGTTGATGTTTCAAACTCCAGTTCAAACGGGCGCGTTTATGCGCAGACGTGAGGGGAATGAAAACTGCTGGTCTTCTGGCATACAGGCCAGCATGATTGAGTCTCCTGTAAACAGTTTGTCTCGAAATTCGTATTCCTGTGGCGACTGTGAGCGCCAAACCCAGTGCTCTGGCAGTACTGCCCCTCTGACGTCGCGCACTTATTACCAGATATCGGTCTTGGCGAGGGGTTGTGACTCTTGGTCGACCTGATACTGGTTGTCGGGTAACATCTCCCGTTCTTTGAAACCTCTGTCACAGTCTTGAGATCACAGACTGGTCCACATTCAGAATTCGAGACACTTCGGTTTATGATCGTGAGGATTCCAGCATTCCAACGGTTCTTCCTTTCGTAAACTTGTCCAATTGAGGTCTTTGTGCCATCATTCACCTTATTTGATGGTTAACAACGTTCCTTTGCACAATGGTTGCACGAAACTTGTCTGAACGGCCTATGCTGCGTGAATCGGTTTCTCCACGTTCCGACATGCGCCGGTGTTTCGCGCAGGAAGTAGTCAATTGAAAAGTTTTGCATAAACGCAATGTTTCTTCGTCACCCAATTAATATCCGCAAGAAATTTGGAATAATTTTACGAATATTTAATCCATGTTTTTCGCATTTTACGATTTATGCTTAACTTTTGGACACCAGTGTAGAAATGATTTTTCAGCAACTGGTGGAGGAAAGTCCATGACACTACAGAAAGTTGTCATTGCTGCATGGCCCTATCCGATTATCCTCATCGCATACACAAAACGTCTGTTTATTTCAGGAATATTTTTTTCTTTTACCCAACATTTTTGAATTTCTAAAGGAACATAAGTCACTACAGTTCTTGCATTCAATGAGAAAAAAACACTAGACAAAACTCTAATACATTTTTTTGTTAGTGTAATATCTCCACTCCACTTTTTACAAGAAGCCAAGTTTTGAATGTTAGTAAAACATGTAATACAGAATTGAAAACGAAATGAGTAGAATGATTAAATATATTGCTTTCTATGTGCTAAGTAAAGTCAAAATATATTTCTATTGAAACATTTTTCAATTTAAAAACAACAAATTTGACCTGTTACTTAATATTAGGCAAAAAGACCTTAAGGTATCCGACTGGGTTTGGAGACAATTTTCTAAAATATGACTTAATTATTTAATTGCTATTTTTTAAGCAAGTATGTTCTAAAACTATAGAAATACAGCAAAAAGAATTTTTTGAAAAATTATTTTTTAAGATATTGAGAAATTTGACCCAAAATATTACAAAAATTGGCTATTTCGCTAACAATTCTAAAAAAATATAAAGCATAAAAACAAATAAAATTTTTGCAAGAATAATTTTCTTTAATGTGTAACTATGTGTGCTATTAAAAAAGAACCTCAAGTTTTACAATAAAATTATGAAATACAGGTGTTCAACACAAAAAACACAGAATTTTTTTTGAAAAAAAAAAGTTTTTAATATAAAATTACATTAAAAAATAACGTAATTGAAAAACTATCTTTGGCTTTTAGCAGAAAGCATTCCTTATAATACAAACAAACTCAAAAATTTTTATAAGAATATTTCAATTACTTTAAGAAATATCACTCTTAACGTTAACCATTATGTACAAAAAAAAATATTCTTTAGAAAATCCGAAACAAAGTTTATGTTTGCAATAAAACTTTTTAAAGATTTAGGAAGGTATTAAAACTCCCCATGCTTGTACGTGATGCCTTCCTGAACCTCGTTACTTTAAACTTTTACATTTTTGAAGGGTCTTTCTTTTTTTTACGAGACAGTTTCTTATCTGGTTTAGATTGCCTCGTTGAATCAACAATTCTTGTATTGTCGAGGTACCAAAAAAATCCCTTCATTTCAGGCCCTGATTCCATTCTTAACATTTCAAGTAAAGGTAATACACCAGCAAAACCAGAATTAAAAAAGTATTATATATTGCAATATAAATCCATAAGCGCAGCATTTGTAACTAAACAAATATCTCTTTTGGGATTATACTCCACATGAGATTGTTAAAACTTTCATTGCAGTTCTGAGTTTTCCCGCGAAGACATTTTCTTATATGGATCTTTGCGATCAAAATCTCCTAAGTCTTTCTAAAAGAATTCATAACTGAATTTGGAAGATCCGTTGATTTTTCTTTCAACGTATCTCCAACAAATTCTGCTCTCTGGAATTTACACCAGCTGTTCGCAGCTTTTGGGCATTGACCATGCATCTGATTTTTTTTATCAGAGCAGCAATGAAAAAAAGCTGCAATAACAGCTTTTTGCATGTTTTCCAAATTGCCAACATTGCTCGAATTGCAATACCACACATAATAGTTCTGCAACTTATTTATCAATTTGTCGGTCAATCCCCCCCCCCCCTCCAAGACTTTTCATGTTCTTTTTCAATTTCCGCAGAAATCCTCCAACCCTCTTTTTCACATGTCCAATGCATCCTAACTTTGTAACTGAGTCTTTACCGTATATGTTTTTCACGGCTTCAAATGCTTTCGAATCTCCAACACCGTAATACTCAGAATACTGCAATTTCCATAGATGTTTTGGGCGTAAAAACATTCTGAAAACACCAACAGGCTCCATGTTTCCAGAACTGCCAGCGAAATTTGGGCACACTTGATTTTAATTCGAAATATTTGGTTTCTTCACGTTGCATATTCTGCAATGCGAAGATAAAATTTCCGTATCCAACACTTTGCCAGTGTCAATGGATGACTGTTGCACAGCTATTTAAAGAGGAATAGCTTCGACGTTGCCATATTCCCTCCACTGACACAATACAGCTAATCATTTTGTTTTTATCGTGTTTTACTTCCATCACTTCTTTTGCATCCCTTGACATGTTTTCTTCGACAACAAGTGATACACGTTCTAAAATAGATTTCTCTTGCTGTCGGAAAGAGAAATTCGAAAGGAATGGAAGACTAAGTGTCGAACACAATTTTTTTTTATCCTTTACCCACAAGTTTTAGGCCAAGAACAAATCACATACTAATAATGTTGTTCTTTCCAAATTTTTCAGAAAAAGAAAATCCTTTTGTAAAAGAACATTTACTACATTTTAAAGAGAAATTCGAATGCAGGACAAATCTTGAGTCCTCAATGAGCAGTAATCCAGTTGAATAACAAGAGCAGCATAATATGGAAAAAACAGACATTAAAATTTTAAATTAATATTCCAGTTTCCACAGAATTCTTGTTATTTGGACCATCTGTACCTAAAAGGAAGCTGCTCTCTTTTAGTTTGGTCGCACTAGCACACTGGAACTCGAAGACTCCAACTCACGATTGAGAATGTGACAATTTCTCTTCCTTTTTGGCCTCGCTGATCTTGTTGTTGGGGTGCCAATTTAAATTTAATAAAAAATAAATATAACTCTATATAAAAGTAATAATAAAAAAGATCTAAAGAGCTCTAATTAAAACACATTTGATAAAAAGTTAGCAACTTGTTAGAATCAAAATAAACATTGCAATCATTTCATGGTTGCCATTTTGATAGTGAAATATATGTATTAAAACAATTATAAAGTAAAATTAAGTTTACTAAAAACGAAAATAATTCACTAATATATTTTAAATGAATAAAAATCATGTAATGTGGTTGAAAATCCAACCAAAAACTTACACTTCCAGATTTCAATTTCCGATTTCGGCTCACTACCCCAAACAAAAACAACCAACTTTTTTCTATTTGACACAGAGTTAAAAAAAAAGATATGCTTACAAAACTTATTAAACAAGCTACAAAAATAGACAAAAAAAAATCATTTTTGATTTTTGTTGTTGAAGAAAATTATGATTTTAAACCAGTTGGATACCTTAAACCTCTGAAACTGATCTCATTCTAAGGTGAAAAGTATTGAAAAAACAAACAAAAGTATGGCAATTTAATAAAAACTTTATTCATTAGATACACATTTAAAATACAAATACTGACATAATATTACATTTTCTAAGTAATTTCAACATTTTAATCGTATATATTCACTAAATTAAGTTTACACACAGAAGGCATATTACATTTATTTAAAACAAGAAAAATATCACAAAGTACGATAAACAATTATAGTAATCCTAAGTACATATATATATATTTTTTTGTTTTAATTATAGTAATTCTAATATGCTCAAAAAGAAAAAAAATATTGCACTGAATAAACTTTCAAAAATATCTTTGGTTTCATCATAAAAAAAACACAAAAGTTGGAAAATATAAGCACAACCTTATATTTCATTAGAATCTTTTATGTGACAAAATATTTATCATATTTCTATGTTATTTAACAAGTAGTAAATCCTTGGCTCTCATTATAAAAATAGATCACTATGTCCTTATTCATGTAAAATCAATTGAATTTAAAAAGAGCAAGTGATGAAAAAAATCTTGTTAAAAATCCTTTTTAGCCAAAAATCACAACTCTCCTTTGGAAATGGCTACATTTCTTGCAGTTTTGAAAATACTAAATATAATAATATACACACACAGAGAAGAATAAACCCAAAAAAAAAGGGGGGAGGTGAAAACTTTTCCTCCTAAATTTAAAATAATAAGCACAGAAAATGGACAAAAATTAATTATCAAATCAAAAAGCCACTGCTTAAAAATAAAATAATTTTACTTTATTTTAATGTCTATGAAAGTTATAAAACACGAGATGAAAAGTCATGATATTTCGGCATAATATTCTTAAACACAAAATAAATAGGTTATAATAAATGTAAAATTGTATTTGTGTGTGTATATATACATATATATTTTTGGCTCTTATATTGATATTTATGTTTCTATAAAATGAATGATTTAGTGATAAACTTAATAAAATTTTCAGTGTTATGAAGATTTTAATTTGCACACAAAAATTTCCAGAATTTATGAATATGTGGATAATTTTTTTAATAACTGTAACGATATCTCTCCTTTATAACAAATTTTTAAAAAGTCAGCATTTCTTCTACTACAGCACGGAAAAATTACATGTAGCAAAATACACAATAGAAATATAAAAAATATATAATTTTTTTATACTTCCATTTCAGGGACAAATACTTAAAATAAGCATATTAACTCCTATTACATTGATCTTATTTCTTTATTTAAAATAATTAGTTAAATATCACCTTTCAAGTCAAGTGAAAAGAGTATGCTTGAAAAAAATTTATTTCTGGAAAAGTATTACCAGTTTTTAAGGCATGGTGGAATAGAAAGTTCTTATTTAAGATAACACTTATTTTCACCAAAGAAACAGAAAACTTTCTTAAGATAAGCTTAATGCAGATTCCCCCTTTTCTGTTCACCTCATACAAAGTATGAATGAAATCTTTACTCTCCTGAATGGGGACCCCAAAATGCCCAATTGCAGTTAAAAAAATGTAAAAACCTAAATATTTCCAGGAAACAATGGCTGTAATAAAATATTTATTAATATATCAACAGACAGAAAAATAATGAAGTATTTTTTAAATCTAACATTTTTTATTTCAAAGTAGATAAAAGTGCTGACTTTCAACATATTTCCGAATAGGGTTCAAATGAAAATAGGATCTTAGTCAAATTAAATATCATGTATTTGTAACTTGAGGTATCATGGAATTGCGCTTTTGTATTACTGAATGCATGAATAACAAATTATTTTTTTTTGAAATACATTTTACAAAAATAACTTAGATTGTGAATGAAATAGAAGAAAACAAAATTGCTTTTATGAAAAATTGGCTGAGACCCTTTTTTTTCAGCAACCGTAATAAAATATTTCTAGAACAAAATAAATACTAAAAATAGTCAACAAAACAAAATATCAAACAGTAACACAATTATAATGCATCTTCAGACACTAATGAAAATATAACTATCTGGTGGTTATTTAGAAATTCATTTTGCATGATTCAATTTCCGGTTATACATCAAGTTAGTAAAATCGCCTTTCTAGTATTTCGGGCGATTTTATCCATAGTAAAATAGGCTGATGTAATATTTAATAAATAAAAACACCTAACTTTAATTAAGTTATACTATAGGTTAGGAACTACATAATTAAGTACAGTTTTAGGCATATATTTTTTAAAAGCAGATCCTATGCCTATGATTTTTAAACTCTCTAAGTAGAACTTCAGATTCGCTTATATTTTAACAATAAATTATACATATTAGAAAATAACAAAAATTGATCTTTCACACATTTGTAAAAAATGGAATTATATAAGCCCTCAAACTACCCAGACATATGTCCAATAACAATAAAAAATATGCAATTAAATAGGGTAATAACAATTTAAAAAATGTAAAGAGTTAAGCAAAAAAAAACCCAATGAAGAAACGAAAATAGTTTAATTAAATTTCACATAAATTATACTCCTGTTAACTTTCTTCCATGAAAATCAAAATATGCTGTGTATAACTGGAAAAGTTAACACAAAGCACATGATTAATTTTTTTTAAAAATTAGAAAATTGCAAAAGTTGGAAAATATAATCAGAAAGTAAAGGGGAAAAAAGAGGATAAAAATAGAAACATGAGTAATTTCAGATCATCAAACAGTAGACCTCAAAAATCGTTTTTTCATTTATACATACAAAAAAAACCTTCTCCCATTGCTTATTATTTAATGGGCGTCTCTCTTTTCAAACATACTATAAATAAATTTTCTCAACATGCATCAAAATAGTGACTAGAGAGCAAAAACTATGTAAAATATAAAAATGACAAAAAATATACTATAAATTTCATTTTAACTAATTTACATAATATCCACAGAAA
This sequence comes from Trichonephila clavata, assembly GCA_019973975.1. NCBI lineage: Eukaryota > Metazoa > Arthropoda > Arachnida > Araneae > Nephilidae > Trichonephila > Trichonephila clavata. Next base: position 117,715 of record BMAO01025158.1, on the reverse strand, counting down.
TAAAGCCAGCAAACTTAAACTGAATAGAATCTGTAAAACTTTAGTTAACTTCTTTCTTTCCCGGATTCATAGACTGACACAATATATAAGTATGGAGTCAAACTGCAATATTTTCCACATGGCAGAAAAAAGCATCAATATTTATAGCTTTTTTTATGTTAAATATTAATTATAGTTTTCTTTAGATTGATACAACAATGTTAATGATTTGTGTATAGCAATATAGTTAATTTTTTTTTAAAAAACTGAAATTATTACTTCAAAATGCATTTATGGTATTTATTAAGAAGCTGTTCACCCTATCAATTTAAAATTTAGATATATGTGTCATTTATATAGATATATATGATATCAACTTGAATAACCTTTTTCATATACACGTCTTAAAACCTTAAGCCATATATATAATTGAGTTAAATAATTAGATTTTTTAAACATTTAAGGCAAATTTCATGAGTTGAAACACACAATACAAATAGACACTTTTGCATTAAATATTTCAACGGTTTAATGAAATCAAATTTTAAAAGAGCCCTGATCGAAAACAAAATAAAGAACTACAATCAAGTGATAAGGATAGCACCTAAGCTGTCACCCCAAACTTCAAACTATGCCACAGTAAGATCTTTGAATCTTAGTAGCTTTAATATGCATTGGTCACTCTACACAACAGGACTTTAGAGGCATCAAGACTAGAACCCACGACTCGACGGAAGCAATATCGGCTTTCATTTTATAAATATGGTTACCATAGCTAAAGCAAAATTTAAATAAGACAAACTAATTCCATCTTACAAAAACGAGATAAAGAAAAAGAAAAATATTTTGAAAATGTACTATCATAGCAGACATCATAGAAATACTTCTTACAATCAACCATTCTTTTATATACCATACTATATACTTCAGTTTCAGTAAATAAATAATACATGTCACATAATACATAAGATAGTAATTACAAAAAAAGTACAGAATTATGATAAAAAAATTCTTGATATATATATATATATATATATATATATAAATTTCTTAATATAAACCAAAAAATTATTAATTATTTCATATTTACAAACAACAAACAAAATTAAAAGGAGAAAGGAGTAAATTAAATTTCCATAAACATAAAGAATTTGTAATAACATACATGACTCTTAAAAAGCGTTCCAGATCATTTAAAATATATATATATATATCAAAAACTCTAAGCACATCATTATTTCTGTTCTTTAATTGTAAAATCAGGAATTTTTTTTAATTACAAAAGATGTTTTATAAATATTGATTTATTTACATAGCATAATATTGGCACATTTCCTTCTCCGTTACAGCTCTTAAGGTATAAAAAGAGATTCAAATTCTTATGTCAATATAGACAAAAATTCTTATATTAGTGTCAAAGTTATTTATTAAGAGATGTTTTAGGAATCTCTCAAAATATTGTCACAGACTCATCATGAGATAGAAAAACAAACCTACCTCAACAATTCATAAAGATATAAAAATTGCACAATATGTATATAAAAAAGATTATTGGAAATCCTTGTTATATTAATACCACTAAGAAAATATTTTTATGCATAAATCTTTGACACAAAATGAAAAACTTCAATATTTTACAAAATTTTGGAGATAAAACTCTGTAATTTGAAATTTCAGAAGATAAGCTTTATATACTAATACTGCAAAATAACCACAACTAAATATGTAAATATTGTCGCTGGCTGACAGGACACATAGATTTACTTGAATTTAGGAAAAAGAAACCCTTAAAAAGTACTATATCTAAAACACAAGTAGCATAATAAGCAAAAAACATCAAACCACTTTATATATAACATTCAGAAAACACTTTGCGAATTTGAGTTTAGGTATCAATACTAAATATAATGAATTACTGTTATGCAATTGAGTATCATAAAGACAACATAAAAATAAATATATAATTGCTTAATAAACATCCTATTATAATTCCATCTTTGCAGTAATACTTTACAGGTAGCAAATGATACATACGATAAACATGATTTTAGTAATATTTTGAAGCAACAAAAAAAAATTAAATAAAATTTTTAATAAAAATGTTACTTAACATTTATTTTACCAGCAGGTATATAACAAAATGAAATAATCTTGAAGGGATTTAAACTACATTTAGAGGCTTTACAACACATATTATATTAAGTTTAAACTATGGTTAAAAGATTGTAACATATTTTGTTTTAAGTTATTTAACAGTCTCTTACTAAAACTAATGTGAAATATTAAGTTACATAAAATTATTTCTATATAAAACAAAGTTTATAACACATGGCATAACTAACAAAAGAGAGATTCATATACTCAGGACCCAAATATGTATAGATCCCACTTACATTAACAATATATATATAAAATTTGCATAACATTACGAAAAATTTTAAACAATTATTTCAAAATACAGCATGAAGACATGATTTGTCATTCACTAATCATTATGATAGTTGCATTATGCATTTTCTTAACAAAATACAAATTTCCTCTTATTTTGTATATAAGATCATACATGGCAAACAACAAATTTGGCACAAGTAACAATGAAATCATGAAAACATTGACTCTAAAATGTATTAATAAACAGAAGCACCTACAATTAGGTACTAGGATTTCAATTTTTTAATACCTTTTTCATGATATTTAATAAACTCAAATTTATTTAATATAAGCTTATAATTATGGCATTTATTGTCCTTCAAAAGGCTGAAGTGTAAAGTTAATCCCCCCCCACATTACAATAAATTATAACAAACAAACAAACTATAAATAAAATTTATACTAATATAAATATTCTAATGAAGAAGAGAGTTAAAATATTGTAGCATAAAAAATAGAATTTTAACACTTTTACAGAATTATTTTTTTTAAAATAAAAATTATGTTTCATAAAAGGAAATCATTTTAAAGCTAACTCTGGTCATTTCTTTTCAGCTGATAACATTGTAGTTTATTAATAAGAGATAGTTATTACTACAAAAATTACCTACCCTATTATAAAAGTATTTCTAGAGGGGGGGATTAAAGTGTACATAATGTAGGTTTGTCATGTTTCTCAGATTTATATATTTATTGCAAACGTTTTCATTCTAAGATCTAAATTCCACTGATTTTGAACATGACAATTTTATAAAGCTACATGTCAATAATTCAATGTTTAAATTATTTATATCTATCTGTTATAAGTAGTTCTTATTCAAATAAATTAAAGCTTCAACTCAGAGAATTAACTTATAATTTTACATAAAATTATATGCTAAAAAGCCTAATATAGCAATATGTTTATATAAAGTCTTTATAATTTAAAATGAAACTTTCTTGGTTTTAAAATCGCTATCATAGCTACCATTATTTCCTGTAAGCACATAAAAAAATATATTGACTAAATGAATGCAGAAAAAGCACACTTGGCAAAACACACAGAAAGAGTAGAAGAATTAAACAAATTATAAATTATGAAACAGCTACAATGGAAAATCTAAACATGCATATTGAAAAATAATGATCACAAACTCTAATTTACAAGTAAAATAGATGAATGTACATGAATAACTTTAAAACAAATAGTTCTAAAAATTGTTGCCTTATATTACAAAATGCATATTACATGAAGTTAAAATCGTTCTGAATTTCAATATTCTTTAAAAAATAAATTTTCTGCTAAAATGAAGAATACTGTAAAACTTATTACATAATTCAAAACAACTCATATTCTTTTTCTCAATGCATTTGAAAGAACTATTAAAAATGTACAATTTTCAAATCAGAAAATTTTAATTCTCAAAAAAGACATAACAGGCAACAAAGATCGAAATTAAGAGATTAATCAACGAATTTGCTGGTATTTTTTTTCTTTCTTTTTATACAAAAAATAAATACACAAGCCTAAATAGTAAGCTGAAACTGAATGCCAAAATTCATTCTATGGAATCAAAAGTGTACAATTAGATTAGATTAGCACAAAAAATTTAATGTGAATACATTTTAGAGGTGCACATATTTAAAACTTTCAAAGTTAACTTGTATTCAAAATGGAAGCAGGAAAAAAATCTTCATTTTAAATAACAGGTATTTAAAACAATTGCATTTAAAAATATTAATCAGAGTATAATGAAAGATTTTACAAAATTAGCATGCATAAAATACAAAAAAAAGACAATTATCAGAGCTAGTAAATAATTGAATGATCCCCCCCCCCAAAAAAAATAAAACAATTTATAAACATTTAACAACAAAAAAAATAAAGTTCTTTTAAAAAATAGTTTCCAAAATACTTCTAAAAACCAACAGAATTTAAAAAGTTCTAACATTCTAAAAATTAAATATTCTGCATAAAGATATTAACAATTATTCATTATGAAAAAAATATTAAAATTTTGCTATAAATATTCATGGAAATAAAACATACATGGCTGTGTGTGTGAGACGTTTCTCTCTTTTTTTTTCTTAATGTATATTATGTTTATTATGTGGAAAATAAAAGGTACATACTTGTGTACTATTAAAATTTGTAATCAAACTCTTAAGTTCTCAGATACATACATAGATTATTGGAAATAAATTTTTTAGAAAATAATTAAACAGAAATACTACTTTTAATCATTAATACAGTATAAAATATTATCTAGATTGTATATTTTACAATAACCTAAGGGAAATACTAATATATTTTCATGCTTAAAAAATGAAAATATAATAGTTTAGTAAAAATATACTTGGTAAATTTATAACTTAAGTTACACAGTCACTTGATTTCACACAGAAAATGAAAAGCAATTATAAAGTTGGAGATCAGGAAATATGTTTACTCTATAATATCATCAATTAATCCAAGTTTTGCAGAGCTTATTCGTCTTCTCTTTTTCAGTATCTCTAAATACACTTCATGTACTGAAAAATAAAAACATAGGGGTTAACTTTAAACATATTACTTAAATAAACACAGCGTTTGATGAGTTTCAAATCTAAAAATTATTCAATGAAGTTTCCGATAGAACCAGTGAACAAAAAAGTTGAAAAGTTTAAGGATTTACAAGAGTGCTACCCATACAGCCTTTTTCTCCTTACCTTCAAAATCGTCCTTTCATTGTTCATTATGTTGAAATTTTTACATTTCAGTTAATTTCATATTCTAAATAATTATACAGTATCATTTAAGATATGTATATGAAAAAGGTAAAGTAATGGATAAGTAGTCAGTATTTTTAAATTTAATGGCGATACAGAATGAAGTTAATTTTATGAAATAAATTGTCAGCAGGAACTAAAAATTTATTTTGAAAATAAGTGACTCATCCGATTAGTGAAAAGTAATTTTCTATTTTAAAAAAAGAATCTATATAACAAAACATTGTAATTTAAATAACAATTCATTTAAAAAGGGGTTTTTTTTTAAAGTTTATGAACATAAATAGATTTCTGAAATATTCCACGGCAAAAAAAATTTACTTTTAGGCAAAAAGTGTTTTAAAACGAATGATAAAATCACAAAAGATTTCTATTGTTTTGAAGGCAGTAGAACACCAAAAAAAAAAGGATACAAACATGTGAGCATTTTTATTTTAAAATCTGCTATAAATACAAAACCACCAGCTGTTAAAAAAGTACAAAATCTCTACTTGCTGATACAACAAAAATTAAATAATTTGTATGCTTCAGCACTAGAAGGTTTTACTAATATGAAATTAAATGTCAGCAACATATGTATAGTTTACTGAATATCATTTAACCTGGCAACAATTTTAAAGCCTAAAAAAGTCTAACAGTTTAAATTATGTTAATCTACCCTATTAAAATCTGAAGGTAAACAAACGTATGTATGTATGTATGTATCTATCTATGTGCGTCTATCTTCTCACGAAACGCAGAAACTCGCCGAAGATACCAAAAGATCGGAAATGATCAGAGGAAGCCGTATTGACCATTTATATTCCAAATTGCAATTAGTTAAAAAGATATTAATTAAAAACCTCCAAAAAACCGGGGTTTTTTTGAGCAAATTTTGATTTGTCTCCATTGTTGCAGCAATGTTATTGTTACAATAATGACAAAAGTTGGCGTTGGAAATCGGTATTCAGGCAAACCTGGAATTTCATGACATTGCTCTGTTGACTGTATTAATTAACTTTATTTAAAAAATAAATGCTTTTAACATGTGATAAACTTGAAATATATTACTAATATCCCAATTTCTACAACGCTTTACATTTTTTAAAAAAACTAAATAAATATTGTTTTTTACAAAATTAATTCTTTAATAATAAAATTGCACATTGTCTGTATTCTTGTGGATAAAACTAGATTAGTTTTGTAAGTAACAAATCAAAAATAAAAATTTAAAGAAAGATCTCATCTCTGGAAAAAAAGAGGGGCAAATAGTTTATATACGAAAAAGTTTGTGTTGCGCTGGGCTAAGCAGAGAGAAAAGAAACCTGTTTGTAAGAGTAAGGAAAATGAAGACATATCGGAAAAGATAATTTTAATGACGTTAGTATAGAAATCCCTCACATCGCGTATTCACCTTCACCGAGAAGTGGGGAGTTTTCTTTTACCATCCAGAAGTTAAAAGGAAATTTCCATTGGGATATATTCATACTCTTGGAAAAAGCCCGTGCCACGTAAGGCTAAGCGGAGGGGAAACATACCATCCGACAGAGCGAAGAGGTGGAAGATATTTCAGAAAAGGGAATTTTAATGACATTCATACAGAAAACACTCACAAACCAGGAATTAATGAAATCGAGAGGGAAGAGAAAATTCCAAACAGCGCAAAGTTATACACTCGAAACAGCCCATGCAACGGCGGGCCATGCAGTCATAACATATGCAACAATGATATAAGTTCGTGCTGAAAATTGATTTAAGACAAACTGAAATTATATGACGTAGCTTTTTTGATTTAATTCATTCACAGATGAAAAAATAAATGTTTTTAACTCGAAATATATCCTTGAAATCATAAGTTTTCAATTACATACATTAACGTCAAAATCCGGTTTTCAGCAAAACTGGAATTTTATTTTGACTGTTTCATTCTCTTTGATTGAAAAATAACAGCCTTTAATATGTGATTTATTTGAAACATTTTTTTTTTATTAAAAACACAAATTATAGAACGGAAATATCTATGGATTTTTTTAATTTAAATTCCGAAAAGAGATAAAACTATTTTTTGTGCAGATTGGTACATATTTTTCCCTTTCTAATGCTGCCGAGTTAATATGAAATGGAATATTGTATAGCTTCTTTAAAAATTCACGAAATTATGAGACTTTCTATCTTTTGAACGTTTTTAGACATAAAACTGTTTTTAAAAAATGTAGTTTTTCGTTTCAGGGAGCCGTAAAAATACAATGAAAATAATTGTCGAAATTCCCACATGCCTATAATAATTAATGGTGTTAAACCAACCACAGAATTCAAGAATTTCAGGGCTTATGGTGCATGGAAAAAAACTTTCGGAGAGTTCGTAAGCAAAAATATTCCTTGCGTATGTGAAAAACAGAATAAAAAAAACAGTTGCACACAAGAAAAATCCTGTGCAATGCCGGGCCATGCAGTTATATATGGATGTAAATTAATATTTTTTAAAAAAATTAAAATAGTTTTGTTTTCTATAATTCATTACAAAATTAATTATTTTTAAAAAGTCGTAAAATGTCTGCTTTCTATTGAAAAAAATGCGATAAGTTTTGTAAATTATTTATCGAAAATTAGAAATTTGATTTTATTCCTGAGGAAAAAAAGTTTTATTTTCATAAAAGCCCGTACAACACCAGGCTAAACGAGGGAAAAGAAATATTCCTGACAAGGAAAAGAAGTGGAAGAAATTTCGAAAAAAAAAGGGAATTTTAATGACTTAAATACAAATATCACTATCCTAGATGTACTGGCGTCGAGGGAAAAGGAAAATTTCCATGGGGGTAAAGTGATGTACACGGTAAGAGCCCGTGCACTGCCGGGCTAAACGGGTAGGAAACAGACCCATCCAATGAGGAAAGTGGTGGAAGAAGTTTCGAAATAGGGTATTTTAATTATGTATTAATATGGAAGTCACAAACACATCATGAAGCATGCTTACACCGAGATGGAAAGGGGAAATGTTAAAAGGCAAAAATACCTATACACTTGAAGAAGCCCGTACAACACCGGGCCATGCAGCTAGTATTTCTCTATTATTTGCATTCTACATTCAGAATGTTACCCATCAATATGTTTGACATTTTTGAGAGCTATAAATTAAATACTTTCAAAGTTTTGAAATTATATTATATTAGTCAAGGGGGTAATAATACTTCAAGTTTCTGATAAGAACCTGGACTAATGATTCAAAAAATATCTGAAATTTCAACCCTAAAATTATTGAATTAATATTCAAGCTAATAGAGAAGAATATAAAAGATTGTTCAAAACTAAGATCATGAAAGAAATTGGTCATTAAAAATGTAATAATGATTGTATAATAAATGTTTTATAATTCACAATTATACATTTTTCCTCATTAAAATAGAAAGCATTTAAAATCAGTATCAAAATTAATTCAAGCAAAAAGATGCAAAAAGAACAACAAAATTTCCCTTGGTTTGGCTAACTTAAGGTATAAAGTTGGTCTCTAGGGTACCAGTAAAAAAATCTGGAAAAATAAAATTCCAACTAAATATTTTTTAAATTTTTTTATGATATCCAAATTTAGTTACAGCATTAAAACTCGTAGAATCTAACTGAAATCTCTTTTCCAAGTAAATTAAATTTACTCTTTGAAACTGTTTTAAAGCGCTTTTTGAAAATCAAACATTATTCATTCCCACTTTCAGTCAAGCCAAAAAACTTTCAATTCTTATAGGAAATGCAAATTTTTGAGACACCTGTTGAATATCCTCATTTCAAAATAATTCAGCATGAATAAAATCTGTTACATCGAAATTAGCTCTTTGTTTGAAATGTAAAAGAAATTTATAATTATTATCCAACAGATTTTATGCACAAGAATAAATCAAAGCACTTTTAACATTCCGATGTGTGAATAAATGCTTATAAAATGATAGAGATCTATGATATATATTAGAAACATGAGAAAAATAATAATATATGCCATCTCCACCACAGTGTCAGTTTGCATTTGAAAATTTTAACTTTGTCATAGAATAATTTAAAATAACTATCAAAATGAACAGCATTAATACTAAAATGGCTTACTTCTAAGAGTTATCAAACCTTTCTGTATATATCTGAGGTAACAAAACAAATCACAAATTGCTGTAATCTGAAATATAGAGAAAAATTATTGCTGAAAACATCACCTAAAAAACTTACATAAAATAAAGGAACATAAAACCCAATGGCAATTACACTAGTAATCAAAAATAAGAGAATTTGTGTATTTGAATTTTTCCAAAAGCATTGACAACAGACAAAGATATAAATATTTAGTATCAATCACAAAAGCATTCATGAGTATAGACATGTGCCTTTAGATGAAAATACTTTGTAAGTGCACATTTCAATATTTCTACATTTCATTCATTCACATACTTGGGAGTCTTTTCCCCCTAACACTAACATTTAATGCAAACGGTTCAAACAAGAAACCATCAAAGTCTGCACAATGAAATGAAGCAGTGAATAATCGAAAGACGGGAGGCTAGACAACCTCAAGTGCAGACTGCTAAAAACTTTAATATAGCACAATTATTGAAAGCAAATTATGGCAGACTGCATGCCCTCCAAAACTTATTGAAAGGGCAGTAGAGAATTGATGGCTTGATAAAGCCAGTTGCACAAAACCCAATGAATTTGACAGGGGCTCTGTGACTTCTGTCAGATATAAGGATGAAATATTGAAGCGTTTTGGGGGGTGCAGTCGGGTTTGATTTTGTTCAAATGGATATCAACACTCATTTGTATGTGGTCGACCAATTTCTGGAAAATGAAGCTATTTGTTGGTAGGAAAACATCCTAATCTCTAGATCTTAACCTTATTAAGTCTAATTAAGATACTCTTGGGAGAGCAACTGCAATTCACCTTTACCCTGCCAGACCTGAAAACAGCATTCCTCTAAGAGTGGAATCTAATACTATGGAAACTAAAACTATCATTTATTCATGAATTTGCACTGCAAATTCTTATGTGTTCTAACTGTAAGAGGGGACCTTATTACTAATTGAATTTTACTATTACTAATTGATTTTTTGTCCCATCTTGTGAAATCTTTTGTCCTCCTAGAACTAACTGATAAACACTTGAATACACTGGTAAAATAACTAATGTGCAGTACTTTTTTTCTAAAAGCAAAAATTCTTCAAACTTTGAACTCCAATGAACCTAAGTGTGAATAAAGCAGGAACATGACATCGTTTTCACTTTCTGTTTAAAGCAATCATTAAGAGGGAAAATATATCATTTTAAGAATAATCTTTGTATTTGGAAGCTTGATTTATTACATGAAGCCCACTAATAGAATTTTTATTTTCAGTTAGAAATATATTTCCAATTATTCATATTCTTTTAGATAGTACATATATCACAAAGTAGTTTTAAGAAATTACATATAATTCTGAACAAATGATAAACTAGGAAAGTTTAAAGAATTTGATAAGCAATTGGCAAAATTATGACAGTGTTAATGCATTATTTATATAGGTGAGAAAAATTAATATGATGATTATAGGTCATAATAAGCTTCAATGAGTTTGTAGTATGTTTTAAAATATAAAAATTCAAAATCCATGTTATTAAACATAAAAACTGATAATTAATGGCATTCAAAATGTTACTATTAAATCTGAAACATAAATTAATGGCAATGTAAAAGCTTTCAATTAGTTAATATTTTAAGAAAATTATGTAGACATATATGATATAGTAAATGAATAACCCAGTAACTTCAAATCCATTTCGACAATGTATTACAATGAACAAACATTTACAATACACCATAAAAATATGAATAATGTGCGACCCCAAAACTTTTAAAAATAGAATAAATAAAAATGTGTACACAACTAAAAATTAAGGGAATACACAAGGCTTTGATATTATAACAGCATATAACTTCACATCTAAAAGGGCTTACCAAATAAGAATTGTTATGAATTATGTGTGCATGAGTTTCCTTTGCAGTTATTTAAAAAAAACTTCATGTAATGAAACCCCATATTCTGTATTTCTTAACAAATAAATAAATTAAAGTAGTCTTGATATTGAATCAATAATTAAAAAACATTCAAATTACTAATATTAATAAAAACAATATACAATGTAGAAAACACTGAAAATTTTCAAAATAAATAGTAACACACAAAGCATTATTAAATAAATTTTCATCTTTGAAGAGAATGGCATAGTTCTGACAGTAAAACTTAAGTTGTATTTGAAATGCATATTTAAATAGCATTCTACCTAGGATTTTTTTTTTAACAAAACGAGAATACATTCAACTTACTCGGTTTCTACTCAAAGCCGATATGTTGTAGCTATTCTTTCCACCCAAGTACATTTTATATGGACATAATCGAGGGGCATTCATTAGATCACATGTTCTAAATAAAGCAAATATATAAGTAATAACGAAAAATGTAGCATGCACCAATAAATTAATTCAGAAATTTATTAAAAAAAACTTTAAAATCATTTGGAGTTATAAGAACTTAATAATAATCTATTTTTTTATAAATTATATAATAAGAAAAATAGTGGAAAAAATACAAGCTTACATAAATCAATCATTTGAAATACAACATATATTTTTTGAGAGTTAGTCTTATATTTCAACTTCGTAGAATTGTAAACCAAATTTTGAAGAACTAATTATAAAGTTTCCACACTCAAGATGTTCATAACAATGATATAAATATATCTTGAATAAACTTCAAAATTTATCCAGATTTTTTTTTAAAGCTCATTTATAGCAAATTAATACAGCTACATAAAGAAATCTTATCTTAATTCAGAAACTTAGTCTTGAATACTATATTTTACATTGCAATTTTATTTTTAAAACATTTATCTTTTTTTTAAAACTTAAGTAGTATTTCCCAATACTAGATTTAAAGCATGTTGGAAGAATAACTCTGTAAACAGTGAGATGTTTTGCAGAAAATAAAAGTAATCAATTTGCTTACTATGTTCATTATATACTAACACAAGGCATGCCTAGATTTGTCATTGTTTTTTACTGTACATATTAACAATTTTAAAATTAAAAAAAAAGACACACACCTTTAAAAAAATCTCTGCATGGTTTTTTTTTTTAATTATTTCATTACTTCAAGAATTCTCATAACTTGTACACCTGGTTTAAAATGAATGAAAATCATACAGTAAACCTTATCAAACTTTAACGGAAACCAGTTTGAAAAATTTAGGAAAGGTTTCATGGATTTTTGTGAAGTATATTCTTAATACTACCATATACACTTTGACTTCTAGGAAAATAAAAATTTATTTCATAAAAATGCTCATATTTATTATCCCCTGCATCTATAACTAAAGAACAGCAAATATAAAAATTCATTAAAAAAATTCTAAAATGCAAATAAGTACTTATGAAAACTAAACAAAACAAGAATTTATTATGAGTTTCCTTTCCCTATATGAACACACGATATGTTCCTATCTCACAAAAAATTGAGCAGTTAAAAAATTCTCATGCAATCAAAACTCCTAATTTACCAAAACTGACACCTTAATGTGAATATTTCATACAATAGATTAACTGCTTATTAACACCGTACTTTTGAAGTAACATGAGGGTTATAAAAAGTGGTCATTATTGTTTTGAAACCTGATCAATCGATGGAGACAACACATGAACTTGCACCCCATCCTCCAAACATTTTATACAAAGTATTTTTCACTGGAAAATTACACAGTGTACTAAATATAAGTGAATAATAAAGACCATCAACATTTATAATTGAAAATAATTTAACAAAGGAAATTTAGTAAAAAATAAATTTTACTACTCTATCATGAGGTAAAAACCCAATAAAAAAATTCAATCAAAATATAACATTTTTCCTGTCAATCAGTTCTTTTTAAAATACTTCACAGATTCTTAAGCAATGAATTAAAATTCGCTATGAAATTCGTATTAAAATTGCTTTTAGAACAATTGTTTCAATTTCTTAAATAATTTGTTCAACAAGATGCCATCTATTCATTTCCTATGTTACATATCATTACAAAAATTAATATTGATTTTATTTCCACCTTGTCTTTCATATAAATTTTGAAAATAATTAAATTTTCACTATATTTCAAAGTATAACCATACACTCTAGATTAAATTATTTTTAAAATCTCTCTCTACAGCTTTAATTTGTTAATTTTGTTTATAATAAGGAAGAATAAGAGCAATGATTTTTTGAAAGCCAATATGTAATACAAGTCTGATCTACATTAAGAATTATCAAAATATTACAGATGATTAATCAACATAATAAAAAAAAATTTGAAACAAATACAATTAATACAACTAAGATGATTGCATTCTAATTTATGAAATTTTTCTCATGAAGAAAGCAGAAATTATTAAAAAATGTATCTAAAGAATGTGTTAATAAATTATAGGATAGTTACAGTATGGAATACTTTTAAGGAATACAAGTAAATTATATTGTTGGGACCTGATAAGTGACAACAGTTCTATGATGCATTAAATGTAATAAAAAAAATTGTTGCTGTTGTTGTGCCACCCATCCCATATAGTGGCTAGTGACGCTGACTACTGTGCCGTAGGGCCTGGGTTCATATCCTGGAGAAGGTATGGATGTTTGTAAATGAAGAGTGCCTTTGCGGAATAGGGGTACTCTAAATAGAAGTCGAGTCGTAAGTCCTCTCATGAGGTTGGTGGAAGGGGAAGAAAGGTGGGAGACCCTGACTACCCCCAGGGTGTTCTCCCTCTAAATTGTGATGGAACCAAGATAAAGTTGCAGTCATCTGTATGGTACCAAAAGCTACGGATAACGACATTGGTAACAATCTAGCCCTTTGCTGCGATTAATTTCTTGGGCCTCGATCTAACACCATCATTCAGAAGGAATTAAAAGCAAAAAAAAAATCCAGGACACTTTCTGAAAATAAGAGCTTTTTATACATCATCCTGATCTGTGCTTTAAAATAAAATTACCAACAATAAACATCAGCTCTATCAATAATGGTAGCTAGTCTAAAATACATTCTGAAAACTGTCACTGATCAAAAAACCTTCAGCTTTTATTATGTATAAACTAGCATACAGTTTTCACTCAGTTAACCCATCTGAAGCAATCTACTTAAATATCAACATGCTGCACATGCATTGGTGAAAAATGTCATCTTTTACACTTGGAACACGAGTCAGAAGACAAGATGCATGCCAGAACATTTATAATTAATGCATCTTATAGCTTTTAATATACATAACAGAGGAAGAGAAAAAAGTTTTATATTGAAAAGTAGAAGCTCCTTCTAAAAAGCTTCACTCAGCAATCAGTAAACTAAAGAATAGAAATATATTTGAACAAGATATCAACCATTGGCATTGGCCAAGTAATTTTAGAGCGTTTTTCAAATGTTGTATTTTACAATATAATGCAACTAATGAACTTTTTACTAACAAAAAGTAGTACTGTACTGAAAAAAAAATTTTTTTTTTAATAATTAAACTTAAATATGATTCGGCTCATCTAGGGCACAAATGCGACCAAATGCCGAAAACCCGAGGTCAATTGGTTGATTATTGGCTGAGAAAAAGGTATGACAAAATATGGAACGAAGACGAAATTTGCGTCCTAATAGTGCTTTTGTTCCACTACGTGAAAAACGCGACAAAAATCAAAATAAGTATGAAAGAAAGAAATATTCAAAAAGATAGTAAATAAAATAGGATTGTTTTACCACAGATAACATAAATGATATCTGGGATGGTACATTATTCTACTAACTACCATACCATACCATATTATGGGAATACATTAAAGTTCAGTTAAACTCATCCAACAGATCCTCTACCAATGAACTATTATACCAACAGATACAATAAGATGTCTGAAATAAATTTGAGAAAAACCAAATGAAGGGAGAATAATAATCTCTAAATAAATAAATAGATTCAGAAAAAGTTATATTTCTAAAACTATTAGACTTTCTTGACAAAAAGCAATGGTCATAGAAAGCTTCATTTAGTTTCACTTAGAAAAATAAAATGCAAAAAGTTCCAATAAATGAAGATGACGGAAAATTTTGATATATTAAATTTAAAACAAGAAAGCAGCTAAAAGTTTTGTTACTAAGTATTGTATGAATGTAATTTGTTTTTAGGGCAATATAAGGGGAAATAGTACGATTCAGCCAACAAAAATCAGTCAAAAAATCAAATCAAATTTTTTATTTTTCATATAGTTTGTTAAAAACACACAGTTTTGATAACTTTTAAGTTCATTTTTATTCACATCCCAAAGGAAAATAGAAATTTTAAACCAATTTAAAGAAAGAAAAAATAACTAGTTTATCTTCATTTCAAATGCTATGCCTTTTGTTTTTATTATGACAAATGCTTTGATAGTTTTTCGAGCTATTGCAATTAATGCATGTAACAAAAGTTGGTAAGGATTTTTGAAGCAATGGAATACTTATTTAAAAAAAAAATAGTTGTATCAGAATTTATACAATTCTTCAAGGAATTTTCAAATAAGCATAGATAAAAAGTATTTTACAAACATTAATCATATTTCCCCAAAATCCATACAAATTTTTGTTATACATAAGCCAACAACTTTGTGACTCGAATTTCATTTGTATGTCAAGTACTGTAGGAGTAGCATTTTAAAATCACTTCATGAATTTTTAAGTTTTTATTTAAAAAATTCAACAATTATCTTTTTGTGGTATTTTGAGCACAAAAACTGTTTTACATAAATACATACACATAGGAGCCAATAAAAATTTTTTTTATAAATCGTATCATATCTCTTAAAGTAAAAATGGATCAAATGATTCTGATATGTGATTTATTCTCTAAGGAGATAAGTTGTTGAAAAGCAATACAATAGCCAAAAATTGGTTTTAAGAATTTTCTAAATCTAAGGAATTTTATTTCAGTTAACTGAAAAAAATATATGAATTATATGAAAACATAATAAGTGAGCAGCATTTTAAACTTTTTAATTTCATCTATACTAATAAAAGAGTGAGGGTTTGCGTGTTTCAGCTATTCCGGCCTAATTAAGCAACCCAAAAGTGTGAAACTTGGCACGGAGAAGTAGTAGGTCACTATGCTATTAACCTCAAAGAGTTTTTTTCGAAATTCGCTTTAGATTTTTTAAAAATTTAATTTTCAAGCAATTTTTCTACAAACTGCTGATATGATGTCACTCAAGTATAAATTTGTGAAATTAATGTTTTGAACTGTTTTTTGTAGCATTGTTGCATATTTTATTATAAAGTTATTATAAGGTTATATTTAGTTTTTTATTTTTTGTGGCAGAATTACAGTTTTTTGAAAAAATTATCCTAAAAAGAATTCTTTCAAAAGTTTCTTTTTCGATTTGGCAACAAGCTTTTGTTTACAGTTGATTTTGCGATGTCTACCGAGGAGTGGATCGAGACAGCGCTATATGCACCCAGATAGTTTTTTTAATACAGTGCTAGCGCCATCTGTTATGTAATATGGAAACTAAAATAATTTAATAGTCCTATACTATTTTTGTATTGCTGTATTAGTCAAATGATTTTTGCTGAAGTTCTTATTGCATTTTATTTACATTTTGGATAATTTTTATTTTTCATTTCTTGTTATTTTTTACTTTATTCTAATAATTGTTTTATTATCTTTCTTGTTATTTTAATTAGTTAATTTGTTTTTTAATTTCCTGTAATCAACTGGTTTATACTTATTGTTTTCTTAAATGGAGACTGAAATGAATGTACATAACAGAGACTTAATCTGCTCATTTTGCATAAAACAAAAACTTATAACACCCTTAATTTTTTAATATGCTATTTTCCAATGTATTTCTACATTAAAATACTATTTTAATTAAACATGACTGAAAATAATTTTTTAAAATTCGACATATAATTTTGCAAAATATTGATAGCATTTGTTACAACAAGATTATTCAGCTTAATCATTTAACTAATGCAATGAAATATGCAATTAAAATATATCCTGGTGATTATATTTGATATCAATATATTGTAATGTACATGTTGGAAAAAAATAGCTTAAATGTTGTATTAATATAAAACTAATACATGTACATTATATTATATTGAGAAAGTTATTCTTTAAAGATACTTTTATAAAACTACTTGATAAGTTGACATATTACTTAATTCTTTTGAAAAAATAATAGAATTTAAATCTAGTTGAATTAATTTACATGTTATATAAAAATTTAGGTTATTTTTCTAATATTTTATGCTTTATTTTTTCTTCATGCAAAGCGAAAGTGTACATATTTTAATGAAAGTTACAAAATCCACTATATTTGGCTTTTTCAGTCATATTTATTTTATAATACATTAAATTATTTTTCATTAAGTAAATTAATCTCAGATTAAACAGAGGTTTGAAAAATAATCATGAGATATATTCACAAAAATAAATAATATTTTAGACAACAGATGGCGCTTGCATTGCATTAAAGAAAACTATCTGAGCGCATATAGCGCTGTCTCGATCCACTCCTGTCTACCAAAGTGAATAGTGTTTTCTTAATTAAGCATATTTCTGTGATGAAACTTTGTCAAATTTAGAAATGCTAATTGACTTTCACAAATGCAAGTCAATTAGTCAAGTCACTAATGCAATAATTACAATATTGTAAGTTTTTGCCACTATGCAATATGCACCTGATCGTTGTGGTCGTGTTTTTCCTCATCAGTGTGGTGGGTGATACCATAGTTTGCTCAATGTTTTGTATGTTCGGGATACATTTTTCATTAAAATAGTATATTTTGTGTTTAAAAATAGCTCTATGATTTTAGATAATAAGGAAATCTGTTTTCTGCAAGTCCGTTTTTTATTTTCATGTTCATTAAATTTATGTATATGTTTTATTTTTGTGCATGATTATTTATTACATATTTTCGTGGTTTATACTACTACATGTTGATTGCATAATGAAACATCTACCTTTCTTGCAAGGTCTGGCTACTGTTAAAGATATTTTTATACCATCCAATATCCTATTTCATTTGATATTCATAATTCATCATAGCTTTGCAATCAGCATCAAGAAGGCATGAGGGCACTCTCTTGCTTTAAGCTGTATCTGAAAAATTTTTGCTTCTTCCATTGTTTACTACTAACTTAATGTTGACTTTTAAAGAGTCGACTTTGCAAAACATTTGTACATTTGTGTACTTATCAGTTGTAAGGACCTTAGTTTTGTGAGTAGCTTTTTGGTTTGAATTAATATAATTTCTATACTACATGTAAGATTACTTTTATATTTATTTGTTTCTTTTCTTTTTCAATTTTAAATAATTAAGATATTCTGTTATGTATTTTTTGTTATTGTTCAAAACTGTTTATGGCAATTTTATCAAAATTAGGGCATTCTTTTTCTGTTTTAGGTAACTTTTAATTTAAATTAATATCATAATTCCTATTTTAGTGTCACAGTTTTATATTTTATGAACTATTCTTTTCCTGCTTACCATTGTAGGTACAGTAATTATGTGATACAAAGATTCAGAAGTCTGTTTTTTAGTCGAACAATAATTTGTGAGCCTTTTTGTAAACAGAACCTTAGATCGTGATTACCTATTCATGATACAAACATCAAAGGGGTTTTTTTTACAATCAATAAAACTACACTTCACTTCTCGGCAGAATTTTTTTTTTTCATGTCCATTTGTTCAAAAAAAAAAACATGTTAGAAAAACTATGGGTGAACACGGAAACTATGGATGTGATTAAATGCTCACCAAAGTAATTTTCAATCTGACAATCGATTCTTCATGCTGATCGTATATATACACATGCATAGTATACATTTTTTACATATAAATGTTATACATTTTACATATCTATGCCATTTTCTGTCATTGAAAATAAATATTCATACTTCCTAACAATAATTCTTCCTTCATTAGCATATTCAATGTTTTCTTCAATGTAGAAAAATATTGCTTAAAGAGTAACAGAAAGAAAAATAATATTAAATTCAAACTAACTGCTATTAACACGTTGGTAATATTGTGAAGATAATGTTTCCTATTTATGAGAAATAAGAATTAACCATGTTTTTTTGCCTATCATTGATTTTTGCATTATGGTCCCTATGACCGATAAGAACTCATCTTTGTTTTAAATGGTTGAAAAAAAACGGAAATTTTTTAACAAAAAGCTATTTGCAAAAACTATGATGAGGTGCACCTTGAAAAAATATTCTCATATTTTCTTTTGAATTCCATTTTGACCAGATTTTTCGTCATGACTTAACTTTGTTTCTGACAATCTTGCAATCCAGAAAACTGTATCATTTGTGATCAAAAAAATGTTTGCACAAAAAAAAGATGCATCTTGAAAAGATTTTCTAATATTTCCCACTGGATGACTAAAATTCTGCGTTAAAGTGATTTTACGTCTCATGCCATCATGGTTTAAGGTTGCTTCTGATAATCTGTTCGTTGCATAGTTTCTTGGAGATCATATGCATATTTTATGTTATCATACTGTCCATATATTATATATCTATTTCAATTATCACTATAGTTATTTATCATTGTATGTACTCATTATTTTGCTTTTTGAAATCAAATTATAATTTTTAATATAAATATTGCAAAAAAATATTGTTTCAATAATTAATTTGTTTGCAACATGGTTTATTATTTGTTTCATTCAGTACTGTTGTTGGCTATGAACTATTTCAATGGGGACCTGTTTTAGGTAGATTTTGATTTTAGTTCATACTAATTAAATTTTTTTAGTATTGAATTACATCTAATACTCTATACTAGATGTATTACAGAGATGTTAGATAGCATTGCACCCATACTCATATATTATTAATTTTTTTTCAGTTGAAGGCTTCCTAATATTTCTTATTTATGATAGCATTTAGTGAATTAGTTTATTATCATTAATTTTTTCTTTCAGTTTATCTATTGCAGGTTATTTCACCCAAAGTTCCCATAGCAGAAACTTACTACTGCTATCACTTTTCTGTAATAATTTTTATTTATATTTGCATTCATTCATACCTATTTACTCTTTAGCATTCTAATTTTCTCTCCTACATTGAAATATTTATTTTTGTTAAATTATTATTTACTTTGATGCCAAATTGCAATTTGTTTAAAATTAGTTTTATAAGAACATTCATTTGAAAAAAATATTTTTAATTTTTGGTTACACTACTTTTTACAAGGTTTTACCCTCCCTGAAAAATATTATAATTGCTATAATAGATAATTTTTGTTTTTAAAACTTAACCCGTGCGAAGAAAGGGCATTTCAGCTAGTAATTAAATAAAAATTTAGATACATTAAGCCCATTTCCGTGCAAAAAAAAAAACTGCTGCAAATGCTTTTTTTCATCCAGGAAAAGCTGACTTTATCCCAGTTAAATGATTGCATATGTAAAGAATGTGAAAGTACCATAAAATAGCTGTAAGTATTAAATCTTGAATAGTTCATGCAATGACAACATGATTAGATAAAAAAAAAATTTCCTAACCTACAAAAACGTTTTCTACTATTTGATAAAATATTGCTCAGATGAAAATAAGTAAACAAAACAAAAATTCTAAAATAATTAACAACTTTACTAACAAAAAATATTTTTTTTTAAAAATACCTTTATTTGTATTTTAAAATTTATTAAATAGCTCTGGGATGGATTTCTTTTTGTCAGACTTAAACATATTTTAAATTATATGATTAAAATAATTACAAATAATTCACATTCAAAACTGGATAGTATAAAAGATTTTAAATGCAAAAAAATCCACTTTAGATGAAAAGCAGAAGTGAGCTGATTTAAGTTTTTGAAGCAAATATAAATTCATATATGCATCTAATAAAAAAATTATGAACTTAAAAATACTTCAGCAAGCTAAAAAATATTAATTCAAAAATTATAAATATCAACAAATTAACTGCAACAGTTTTAATAAAAAAATATTACACTATATATTGGCTAAAACATTTAAAATGTGCCTCAGAATAAAATAAAATTGTTTTATCGCTTTAAAACTTACTTTGGCAAAGGTTCGTGTTTGGCAACGGAAATTTTTTCAATAGTTATTTTATCTTCTTCAATAGCAGAAAGTACAAGTTCTGACAACTATGAAAAATAATAGAAACTGATTTAGAAGGCTATGCAAGGATTTGCAAAAAACACAAGTGTATGTATGTACATACAAATTACTTATCAAAAACTCACCTATTGTAGGTATCTAAATCAATAAATATATCACCCCTCTGCTTCAGTTTTCAGAGCTGATTTATTTATACAAGTGGAATAGCAGCAAATATATTCAATTATTCAGAATGAAAATTAAATGCAATTACATAATACAAGGTAATAAAGCTCCTTAGAGAGAATCAAATACATTTTGTACATTTCTAAAATTAATACATTAAAACATTTCTAAAAAGTAATACAAGGAATTACTTTAAATCAATAAGAAAAGAACTTACAAGTAAAATGAAATATAAAAACAAATGATAAAAAACCTCACTTATTGTCAATAATTTTACATAAAGAACATTTAATATTTTTAAACATTTTAAAATTGTCTCATGTTACTATATACTCTTTAAAGAGGAAGGGAAATTTTTTTTAAAAAAGAAAAGGAATTCAGATCTCAAAACACAGGTTAAATTGTTATAATTGCTCACAAATAAGATAAAACCTTTTATTTCATACATAACTTTACATATTTTAATATTTCATCAACATTTACATTCCATAAATCACAGTGAGAGTAAAACTGGATAACAATATAGAAGTTTTATTACAGATCAAATGGATGAATTAATTTGCTTTGAGATGGATCTAGAGCATAGATTCTCAACATGGGCGTTTGGGGCTTTCAGGGGGGCAGTAAGAGACCCAGAGAAAATTAGGCGGCTTTGAGATGGCATGGAGAGGCTTGAGCAGATTAACCAAAAAAAGACTAAAAAAACACGCTGATTGTACTAACAAAAGTTAAATACTGTTAACCTTATGTTGATTTATGTATTTAAATCACTTCTATATCACATGTATGAAAATTCACATATTTCGGTAGTTCGGGAAGTGGATGAAAAACTTAAAAATGAAAATACATTCAGACCTACATTAAATTGAATGGTATATTACATTTTAATTTCTGCAGTGTACGTGCTGTCTTTGTCTCTGAGTAGTAGGAAATATGTTTCATCCACTGCATTTCATTACTTATATTATCCAAGAAACACAAATATGTAAAACAGGAATTAACGTGTGATACTATAAAGACTGAAACTGTCAATTTATATTTATTTTGAAAGAATAGTTTATTATAAATTATTTCCTATCATCAAAACCCCTGTTTGTCTTTATAACAGGTAAGCTCTAAAACTTTTATTCCACTCTTTTAAATGAAGAAATTCAGTAGCACACATTTCAATTCCAAAAATAAAATATCCTACCTGACTAAAATATATAATAATACAAATTTAAATATATTTGCGGCAATAGTTTTTTTTCAAATTCGCAAGTAAAAAAATTGGGGCTTTAGAAAATAAAACGAAATTAAAAATCATTCTTTTAGTAATAGGATATTTTTTAAAACTTAACTCTTGTTTTCACTATGTATTATGTACACTCTTATTTCTCTATAGTGAGGGGGCGGTATCAAAATATTAACAGGAAAAGGGGCGGTATTGAAATATTTAGTAGAAAAGGGGGCACCAGTTCAAAAAAGGTTGGGAACCTATGATCTAGAGTAAAAAACTTTAAAATAATTCTTTACATGGTTTATTCAACATAAATGACACTCACTTCCGTGTTCCGAAAATATAAACATGCTTTGATATCTTCCTCATAAATTCGTTTCATAAATGCAGTTTCTTTATCCAAATTAGGATTTTGTCTCCATTTTACAAACTCATCATTAAAAATTGGATCAACCTATGATAAATAAATAAATGAAGAAAAAAATTCAAGATAAATACATTAATTTTAAACATCAAATGACACATCAAATGAAATTGTATTTTAAATTTATTCTTCAATCTAAAAAAATCCATGAAAACACTACACATAAAATATGCCAAAACCTGTCACATGTGAAAGTTAAGGCTTCTTAGAAGCCCTTTAATACACACAGATTTCAACCTCACATTTACTTTCAATAAAGAATTAAATTTATACACAATTAAATGCAGCTACAGAGGATTATTAAAACAATTGTGTGTTTGTGAAGGAATTTAGTAAAAATGATGCTATCAGAACTTTCAGCATAAATAGTGTACACTGTAGAATCCGGCATACAAGATCGAAATTTATGGGTGCATGTTATACACCGGGTATAAAAATAATAGCTTTACAAATAAAAGAGATGAGCAATATAAAAAATAAAGACTTCTACATATATCAAAATACTGTTTATTTAAAATAAATGGCATGTTTCATGAACTTACAGGTTTGTATTTTTAGAAGTATACCATTTTTTCTAAAGCTTGGGATAATACCGCAAATGAATAACTTTACAACTTATGAGCACTGCACATGTACACATTTCAGGTTTCTTTCCTAAAAAATGGGGTGTGCAGTAAACAGCGAACATACCTAAAAATTAAAAAATGTAGCTTGAAAGTACAAGTGCATGTAATATACACCAGATTTTACAGTATTCTACAGGTAAGCCTCCTTTAATGCGGTACTTGTGCAACGCGATTTTGCTGCAACCCGTTTCAGATATTGAGTATTTTTTTCCATAACACAATTCAAATTTTCCTACAACGCATTTGTTGTTACACATTCTATTATGCTTAAATAAAAAAATTACATAAAGTGGCATCACTGTACATTTTTTTTCAACACTGGCAACCCTTGACTGCTCGAATTATCGGAAAAAAAATTAATCAGGTAAACTACGCATTTCACAATTCACTTTTTTCTGTTAATATCTACACGTCACTTGTGATTTGCTTTACGTGGTGCTCATATCTCTTACAACACAATTTCTTATAATGCGGCTTTTTTGAGGAACGTATCTACCGCGTTGTAGGAGGCTTACCTGTATTTTAAATATCTGTAATGTGACTGGGCATAATGTTTTCTTTTTTTATTCTCAAAGGCTAACTGAAACTCTTTGATGTTGAGGCAGAATGTAACAAAAAAGAACTCAACAAAGAATGGTGTTAAAGCTCATTCTGCCTGAAATTATGTTATGTATATGATTAAGTCAAATCAAACTATTGAAATCTGCAAAAATTATTCTTACAAATAAATGCATAAAACAAATAAGTGTTCAAGATTTTATTTATTTATTATTATTTTTTTTGTATTTTCGAAACTATTAAGCAATACATTTACTGCTGTATAAAGAGTGAATTACTAATGATGAATTTCATGATCAGAAATGATACAAATGCATTCTTACTTAGCCTATTATTACTTCCATTCTATGATATATACAGGGTATCCAGCCTTAATGTGACCCAATAGCTAATTCCCGAACCGTTCGGTTTAGATATGCACTTCTAATTTGAAAAATGTTTTAAAACAGGTAAAGAATGTTTTTACGTGCTTTTCGAACCAAAAAACTCATTTAGAAAAAAAATTACAAAAATTAATTTTTTATATGGTTCCCAGGTCTTATCACTTATATTTAGGAAAAGATGCAGCACACAAAAACAAAGTAAGCACAAAAAGTTTCATTTTATTACGATGAAAACTGGCCGAGTTATGGAACTTTGAAAATCATACATTATATCCATTTTCTCAGCTATTTTCAAGAAGCTAGTAAGGAGCCGTCTCCAAAGTGAGATTAGTTGGAACTTTGCTAGGAAACTTTTTAACAAGAATAAGTTTATAAAAAGATTGACTTAAAAAAGCAATATATAACACAATTACACTTTTTTTTTTGTGTATCTCTTTACTTTTAAAAATATTTCACTCAAAGTTGCAATAGACACAAATACTAGCAATGCATGAAAAATATTCAGCTTTTTAACTTATCAATAAATCCATTAATATATATTTTAAAACTAAAAAAAAATGTTGAAAATACAACCAACTTATACAAAGTATTAAATGAATTGTGAAAATACTAATGTTTGTCCCAAACCCTCCAAAATGTTTAGTCTTAACTTTGCTATTGTCTTGGCAAAATAAAGGTACCAAAAATATACAAAAAATTTCACTACAAGATTGAATATTATTTCATTTTTTGAATTAGTCTTTCAATTTTAATACAAATTTATTAAATGAGTTTAAATTCACAAAAAGACACATCTGGCCATTCTGTACAAGTACAAATTTTTATTGCATGAATGAAGTTATTAAAAATGATTACATTGATGTCTTAGCACAAGGACAATCATTAAGTTGATCGCGATCAACCGGTATACCATTATGATATTTTGGGGTGACCGCATAAGACCTAAGACACACATGCTAAAAGAAACACTTACGGAACACTGACGCCAGCTAGACTGAAGAATCGGCTTTTCACATTCTATGCGACTGAGTTACAGGAGATATTGAAAGAACACTGTTGAAGAATCCGAAACAGCGCAACCGCGCTTTCTCAGAATTGTTTTGTCACAACTACGTGGCAGCAGTTACACAGTGAAATTAATTAACCTGAAGAATGACTATATATATGCCATCAAAAATCGTTTATTAACCTATAATCATTCAATCCATTTCATAACATTTATAATAAGTGAGTCTAAAAAGGGCAGAAATACATTTGTTTAAAAATAGGACTCTTAAGCATAACACATGTTTGCTAGCAAAAGTAGGAAAGGGCATCGACGTTTACGTAATTAAACCGAGTGGAAATGGTCATTGGGGCAAACTAGATCAAGAGAGAATTGTCGTAGCATTGCAAAAACATCTTGTTTAAATACCAATCAGATCGGAAGTCACCACCTCCTTGACGACTTCCAATCACGTGATTAAACATCACGGACAACGCATGATCGCTAACAGACCATTCAGCTAAGGGGATGAGACAATCTTACCTTTTTTGGTTAACAAATGCCCCTCCTCTCATCACCTGAAAACATGCAGTCTCTGCTCAGAGTTTACAATTTCAAAAATTTTATTTAATATTTAAATCTTACATCCCGAAATCAAACACTTTTTAAAACTAAGTGCCTTCAATTTTTCATAAATAGATACAATAACAATTAGAAATATATTCTACATAAATATAAAAAACTAACTTATGCATCTTTTTCAAACCTACATGAAATAAAAAAAAACATGTCCTAATTCAGCCTTCATGCTTGAACCAACCAGAAAAAGTTCAAAAGTAACTTTAGTTACAACACAGGATTATTTTAACTATTATACCACCATTTAACAATACATATTGCTATATTTATATATTCAAAAAAGTCCGTTTCTAAATATATAAACAGACAACAGAATTAAGTGATCGATAGGTAACAGAGTTGAGTGATCTGAATCACATAACGTTAATACCAAGCTATACACTTATTCCATACAATATGAATAATGCAATATTTACACATGAGAATTGTTATACATTAATCAATGCATTTTATTCATTCATTCACTCTTCCTCATTTGCATTCATACATGCATGCAAGGCGCCATGTCTTCAGACATTCACTTACACAAAATACTTTCATTACAATAAAAACATGATCATGATTTAACTATATACACTAATGATCATTCAAGAAGATTGATTTCAAAAAACTGATTTTTAGATGGTGGCATAAAAACAAGCAACATCAATAGTTACAAGCAGAATTGAAAAACATTTGAATCATGAACAATTGTTCAAGAAAACTACAAAAACTAATTTCTCAAAAGTTCACATAAGTTCAGAACATTTTAAAAACATGTTAATATACAAAAACATTTTCAACAAAAGTATTCAACTCATTCTGTGTTAAAGGCTTTGTAAATGTATCTGCCAAATTTGCTTTACTTTTAACATATTTCACCTCAAATAAACCCTTATAGAATAAAATCCCTTATACATAATGATACCTCACTTCTATATGTTTTGAGCGGTAATTTTCAATTGGCGATTTGAGGAAATCTATAGCTGCTTGATTATCAGTCAATAAAATTGGTTTATTCATATGTTTAATTAGGTTCCTACTTATACATTCATTCATTATATTATCTAACCAAGTTATTTCCTTTATGCATTCCACCATGCTCATAAACTCGTCCTCCATACTCGATAAACTTACTGACTTCTCTTAAAATGTTCGCCATGTAATGGGAGCATTTCCTATAAACAAATAAACTGTCCCCCCCCCCATTGAAACTGCATCGTATCTATTTGCTGCAAAGTCTGCATCAGAAAAACCCACTATATCAATACATCTATAATCTAACCTTAATTTATAATGTCTAGTTTTGTTAATATACCCAAATAGTTTCAACAAACCATACCAATGTTGAAGACCTGGATCATTTTGAAACTGTGAAAAAATGTTAACTGCATAAGATATGTCGGGTCTTGTTTGACCCCCTGCAAGAAACGACAACCAACCAAGAACGTTTCGATATGGGTTACCTTCATTTGTTTTCTCTTCACTAGATTTGGGACTTTGGCGTTTACTATATTGAATTCCCTTAGCTATCAGTAATGAGGAAATTGGGATATTCAAATGTTCGTATTTCTTGCATATCTCATCAATATATAGCATTTGATGAATTAGCATGCAGTCATCCTTTTCCTCAAATTCAACTCCTAACAGCCTTTTAGTCTTACCCAAGATTCTCAAGTTCAACTTTCCCCTCGAATTTAATTAAAATATCTTCAATGTCCCTTTCTTTCTGTCCAAAAATAACGATATCATCTACATATACAAGGAGAACAATAGAATTTTTGTAAAAGTAAGTGCAATTACACCAGTTTAATTTCTGTAAACCAATTTCATTTAAAACATTATTTAAATCAAAATACCAAGCTCTATCGCTCTGATGAAGTCTGTATAAAGCTCGTTCTAATTTACAAACAAGATTCTCTTTTCCCTTTTCTACATATCCTTGTGGTTGCTTTATATACACCTCCTCATCTAATGGTGCAAAGAGATAGGCTCCTGTTACATCACACTGAATGTGTTTCCACTTCAGCCACACTACCAACAGAGAAAAGAAAATCTTATCACAGAAAAATTAACAACATGAGAAAAAGTTTCATCGTAGATTTCACCTTTAACCTGTGAATAACCTTGAGCTACTAACCTAGCTTTATACCGTATTACTTTTCCATTTTCATCCCGTTTCAAATTATAGACCCACCTACAACCTAATAATTGCTTATCAGGAGGTAATTTCGTTCATTTCCATACTTTTCTTAATTTAAGATTTTCAAATCCATTGCCCTTCTCCCCGATTCCTGTTGAGGGGATTTTTCCATCTGCTTAAAAGTTCTAGAGATTAAAATGTCTAGTCATATGTTATTTTTAACTTTTACATTCTGGACACCTGATACACTGGGTTGTGGGTTAACTATTCCTTCTAAGGTATCCTTCCCCTTGAAATTAAAAATACTTTAATCAAACTCTAGATTCCTATCCTTGCAATATTTCTTAATTTCATTGCAGGACCTTAACCTTTGAGATTTTCCTACTTCATAGTAATATATGTCATTTCTGGAACCATCAGTTCGTGTGGAACCCCTACACGTTTCCATGTAGTTTTTACAGGAACTACGGAGCTATCGATTTTATTTAAATCTTCATCATCAGTTTCCGAATCTGAATTTTGTGGTAAGGAGACTGGGATATTATTTAATATTTCATCATCACCGTTCTCAACCACTTCGTGATCAAAAAACTTCAAAACTGGGGGCACTAGCACCGCTCCACTGCTGAGGTTTCTGGAAACGAACATTAGAGGTTTCAATAACCTTTGAATCCTCAGGTATCCACACCCTGTATCCTCTAGTTCCTAGAGTGAAACCAATCAATATACCTTTTTTAGCTTTTGGATCCAGTTTTCCCCTTAAAGGCCTAGATGTTCCAACATACAAGGTAGATCCAAAAGGTCTTAGATGTCTAATTGAGGGTTTAATACCTGTATAAAGTTCAATGGGTGTAAGATTTTGACCAGAGTGACATAATCTGTTCCAAACATGTACAACATATAATATAGCTTCAGGCCAGAAACTCTTATCTAGTCCACTTTCTGATAGCACTGTCCTAGCTCCATCAATTACCGTTCCATTAAGACGTTCCGAAGCGCCAATTTGCTGTGGCGTATAAATGTTAGTTTTCCCGTGTTTTATACCTCTTTCTACAAAAAAATCAGTTAAAATACTAGCGATGAATTCTCCACCAATATCCGAGCAAATAGCTTTAACTTTTAAACCCAGCTGCCTTTCAGCCCTTATAATAAATTTGGTTAGAGTATCATAAGTATCCGATTTATGACAAATGGGAAAAATAAACATTCTACGAGAATAATCATCAAGTACTGACAAGTAATACTTTATTCCCCTGTTACCAATTACATTAGCTGGTCCCCAAACATCGCAATGCAATAAGTATAAAGGCGCTTTAGATCTTGTGCATTCTATGGACTGAAAAGAAACCCTTTTGTATTTATTTAACCTGCAGGATTCACATTCGAAATTAAGTTGCCTTTTAAGCTTTGGTAAACCTCTCACAGCATCTAAAAGGCTGGTTTTTAGGATATAATCAACATTTGCGTTACCAAATCTTTCATGCCAGGTCATTAAATCATTTGGCTTCCCCTCAATTTTAAAGGTCTTTTCAATATTAGATGCATATTTCGGTTCAATGTCCACGTATGCATAATACAAGCCCTGTTCAAGATTAGACTTAAAAATTTATTTCCTGTATAAACTTTAATTTGCCCATTTTCACCAATAAATTTTAACCCGTTCTGGTCAAGCATGGGGCCAGACATTAAATTTTTCCTTAATTTACTAGAAAACAATACATTTCTGAGTAAGCATTCATGACCATTAAACCAAATTTTTACATCACCTTTTCCCTCTATGGGAAATTCAACACCATTTACAGCTAGAACCATATTTTCATTAACAACATCTACAAAATTAATAAACAAGTCCTTGTTATTTGTGAAATGATTACTAGCAGCTGTATCCACAATGCAAGCGTCTTTGCCAACATTACAGCTCAAATTAGCCTCAGCAAGAAAAAAGGGCAATTTACTCTTACCTTCATTTCAGTGTGTTACAAAATTTGTTGAATCATGGTACTTGCTTAAGTCATTTTGATCCTTAAACGGGTAACCTCAGTCTAGTCTACCACCTCGAAAGGCATAATGGCACTTATCACTTGATATAGAAGACCCAACAGGAAATGGCACAACTGGATGTCGACGCAATTTAGGACTAGGAGTTCGGTATTCTCTGTATCGTTGGTTAGATGCACCAGATGACGCAGCAGTACTTCCATAGCGGCATTCCCTCTTAAAATGTCCAAACTTACCACAATAGTGGCACTTTATCCTTGATTTCTGTACACTAAACATCTCATGTTGATTCCTCTGTAGATTCAAACTATCTCGGAAATCGATTCTGGTTTCTTCCGCAACCAACTCCAACAAAACATCTTTTTATTTAAACGTATCATCAGTCCATCGAAGAATGTTTTGCACAATAGAATCAAATTTTGATGGCAGGCTTCTTAACAGTTGATAACACTGGTACGTATCATCTATCGGCTTGCTGATCGCTTGCAATTGGTCGGATATCCTTTTAATTCTTGCAGAAAAAATGTTCACTTTTTCATAGGGTTGTATTCTGCACTGGAAAAATTCACTAAATAGTTGCATACGATGAGATCTGTTATCGGGTTGGAAGTTGTCCCTCAACAATTTCCAGGCTTCTGCAGGATCAATTATGTTTTCAATAATACTGTGATACTCGGTGCTAATATTTAAATACGGAATTGACAAGGCTAATCGTTGACGTGCATTGAAATCGTGTAACTCACACCTATTTTCCTCTTTGTCTAAGGGAGCACTTTCTTTGCCATTCACAATTTCAAAACAATTTTTTTCATGTAATAAAAAGTGAATATCCGTTAACCACGTGACGTAATTGTTCGAGTCCAATGGTTTTATTTGATAATTAGAAACAGCCATTTTATAAGCGACACTATGACCAAAAGTTATTCTTAGAAAAATCAAGAGAGCACATGTGGCGAAATCTTCAGCCCCTTCATCTCGGCAAAAGTCAATAATCTCTGACGGTATCAAAAACTATCTTCAGGTTATGGCATATATAATGTGGCCATTTATTCTTTGATTCAAGACGGGACATTGGTTTATTTAAGTCAATTAACAGGTATACAATGAAAAAAAACTTTTTTAAAGTTATTTATTCAGAAAACGTTAGCTTAAAAGTTACGAATTAAAAAATATACCCAAAATGTTTAGTTATATTTATATTTATTAGAGGAACAAATTTGCTTTAATGTAGCTGGTGAAAATTTTAAGTTAGAAGAAAACTCTTGGCACGTTTTTTTTAAAAATTTACCTTAATTATCAACATTGCCTTTAGAACTGAAATTTGTATCTAGGTTTTCTCAAATGTCCACAATTTGTTAATCATAGAAAATACTCTTTCTACTGGAACATTTGTTGCAGGCAAGCAAAAAATATATTCAATTAAAATAGAAAAGTTTTCATGCTGCAGATTATTGGTATGAAAGTGTTTGAATACTTCCACCCAACGAGTTTACATGAAACATTTAGATTATTCCATTCGGTTACTTTTGCGATGTAATGTAGTTAGAAATTAATGAAAATTTGTCAAAAACTTCTGAATCTTTATTACAGTCAATATATTCCTCTTCAATTAGTACATCCAGAGATTTTTGAACGTCTTCCCATGCGGGGACCTTTTTTTAATCTGCCCAATAAAATATCTCCATTGCTCTGGTAAGAAAGTAAGTCCTCTGCTCCAGATATATTCACGGCTTGTTTTATAAAATTCTGCAGCCGTCCTTTTCGCAAACTCTTCATCTATATCAGTATCATTATCTTTCGATTTCACCATTAATTGACGGACTGTAAATGGAAGAAACTGATTCGTCTGTTTCTGAGTCAAATGGTCTTTTAGTTGATTGATTTCTTTTGCAGCTTCAATTGTCGATACAGTTTGACCTTCAAGTTTCAATACAGCTTGATGAAAACTTGCTGACAGCGTGTAAAAAATAAAGCCACAATTCGGATGTGGGATCTTCAAAAAAGTCTTTTAATAACAGGGAACATTTTTCAATACGCAAAAAGTAGTTTCTTAATGGCTGATACATTTTAAAACCCTTTTCACACACAGAAGGTAGGCATAAGAGCAAACCATCTGATTTTGCTATAGCTGAGCAGTTGTTGATATTCCGTTTCAGTTTCGGCGCAAAACTCCTTTAGAGCTTCAACCCGAATCGTGTAAATATAAAAAAATGAATATATCTTCACAATAATGTTTTCGTAATCTAAGGGTAACCCGCAGTGGCGTAACGGAAAATAATTGGGAGTATAATTACAAAATTTTGGGGGTTAATTCATTTAGTATAATTCCTTTCAATCATGTTTCATGGAGCAAGAAAGGAAGAATTAATATTAATTGCTGATGAATTAGGCGAGATAATAAATCCAGAATAGAAAGTATTGGATTTAAAAATTTTAATTTTAAATAGCGACAAATACAAAACCGATAAAGTGTTTATCGATGACTATTTGGATTCGATTATGGCGGATAGACAGTCGAAAGGAGAACAAGCACGTTTAACGGAAGAATCGAAACTTGAGTTTGAAAAAATAAAACTCGAACAAGTTAAATTAGAAATAGAACAAGGAAAATAAATTTAGAAAGGGCTAAATTGGAGAGTCAAAGGGATAGCAATGATTTGCAGCGAATAAATCCCGAAACAAATTATACTTCAATAGAAAATTTCATTCAAAGTGTATGCACATTAACTCTTCCGATTCCAAAAAACAAGAGGGATGGAATTTATTTTTCTCTTCTTTAGAGCATTCTTTCAAAACCAAAAATGTGCCGGATGAATTTAAGGGAGAGATTCTTTTAAATTTGCTAGGTGAAAAGGCCGAAAATATTTTTGTTTATGTAAAAGACGAAGAAATAAGCGATTATGATAAATTAAAAAGTTTAGTTCTAAGAGAATTTGAGCCAACGCCTTTAATTTGCTTGCAAAATTTTCAAAAAGCGAAACGAATGCAAAATGAAAGGCATGTTCAGTTTGCATTTCGTTTATTAACTAATTGGGAGTCATTACTGTCATTCGAGAAATGTCGATGATTTTAATTCTTTAAAGGAGTTCATTGTAGCAATAAATTATATCAAACGCTAGATCATGAAACTGCCGTTCATATAAATATCAAACAGGAGCAAAGTAGGTTTAAACCAATTCAAATGGGAAAAGAGTGTGACATGTTTCATGCTTGTAAAGGAAGAACTTCTTCCGAGTTTTCACATAAAGCATGTCATAATCAAAATGGCTTGCGAAATGATTTTAAATATATCCCACCTCACTCGAGACGAGACGAAACAAATCTTAATTCAAAAGAAAAGAAAATTTATAACTCGAAACAAAGTAAAGTAAATAAAAAATAGAATGCTACATTTGTGGTGAGAATCATTTAGCTCGAGACTGTAATAAAAAATATTCTAAATTAAAAAATGAGAAAAAAAGAGACTTCTCAAGTAAAATATGTACAACTGAAAGTTGACCTTGAACCTTAGAAATAAGTTTTTTATATTAACGGGAAAGCAATAAATTGTGTTTTGGATAGCGGAACTCAAATTTTTATATGTAATTCTGATATTTTTCCAGATAATTGTAATGATGAATTTGGAAAGATTACTTTAAGCTCTGCATTTGGAGAGAATGTAGAAGCAAAACTAATAAAAACCTCTATAACTCTTGACAATAATTCTTTGAATCATCCAATGGATTGCTTGGTAGCGATCACAGATAAATTAAATGCTGAGGCTTTAATACCTCCTTCTTTGTATGAGTCTTTGTGCTCAATAAACGATTAAACTAATAAAAAAGAAAATTATACTTTTGCCGAATCGGTTGATAGTTTTACTCCGTTTTTAAATGATGAAAATGACGCAGAGTCTGGGAACGAAATATTTTATGTTGAGAGCGACTCAGATAATTTAAATTTTAATTCGGATTACAGTAAAATAAAAGATGAACAGAATAATTGTGATTCTCTTGAAAAGGTTCATGCAGTTAAAATTAAATAAAGGAAATTTTTTATTAATTGATGAATTAATTTACCACAGAGATAAAATATTAAATGAACCCATAATGCAATTAGTTTTACCGCGTTGCAGAATAGATAAAGTGTTGAAACTAGCACATGAGTCAGTTTTTGGAGGTCATATGGGGGTAAAGAAAACAAAAGAGAGGATAAAATATAATTTCTTTTGACCAAATATGTATAGGGAAATTGCTGAATTTGTCCAGACATGCAAAGGGTGTCAGCTTCGGAAATCTGAGAAAATTGGAGATAGAGCTCCCATTACACCTATTATCCGTCCTGAGCTTCCCTTTGAGATAGTAAACATTGATGTGATCAGACCTATTCAGCCACCATCGGGTAGAGGGCATAAATATGTTCTATGTATGATGGATCAACACACGTTGGCCTGAGGCAGTACCCCTTAGATCACTTACAGCCAAAACCGCATGTGACTCTATTGCAAATATTCTCGAGGACTGGAATTCTGAGTATAATTGCCAGTGATCAAGGCACGAATTTCAAGTCGGCTCTAACCCAAGAATTTACGAAAAGGATTGGATCTAGTCCTAGGTTTTCCTGCTCTGGCTATCCGGCCAGCAATGGGCTAGTTGAAAGATGGAATAGGGTGTTGAAGGATATGCTTCATCATGTTATTCGTGAAGATCCAAGAAACTGGGATCGACAATTACCCTTTCTTTTGTTTGCATACCGTGAAGTACCAAACACTGCCACTGGTGTATCACCATTTAGGTTACTTTATGGCAGAGAAGCTGGAAGGCCATTGGCAATTCTTAAATCATCCTGGGCAGGTGAAATACATCTTCCGACGAATATTTCCCAGTCAGCTGCTGATTACCTTCAGGAAATGAAGATCAAGATGGAAAAAGCTGCTGAGAGTGCATCTTTAACTGCTGCTCAGAAACAAAAAAGTTATGGAGATTACTTCAACAAGAGATCATCCGTAAAGAATTTTAGCATCGGAAAACAAGTTGTTTTGCTGATACCAGATTCTAGTAATAAGATCTATGCTAGATGGACTGGACCTGGGGAGATAATTCAACACCATCCACCCCATTCATATAAAGTTAAACTACCCAAAGGAACTGTAAGACATGTTTATGTGAATAAGATCATGAAATATCCTCGTGCACTTGCAGTTATTTTTGAAGATGACCACGAATTTGGAGAAATCCATCCCACTCCTAATTTATCGAGATCCACATCAGAAAGAGTTCTACATGAAACCGATCTGAATCATTTGAAGGAGACTGATAGAGAACAAGTGCTAGCAATTCTTCTAAAACACTGTACACTATTCACAAGTGATGTGAAAATAGCCAAAGTAGGAGCTCATCGAATTCGCTTAAAGCCTAATATTGAACAGAAGAAGCCATTCTTGTATCGCATCCCAGAGTCCTTGAAGATTAAAGTTGATGAGCAGATAGAGGAACTCTTATGACTTGATTTAATTGAAGAATCTGATGCAGAAATAGCCTATCCAATTGTTTGCGTTAACAAGAAAGATGGTACCCTGCAGCTTTGCGTTTACTTCAGAGCTCTTAACTCTGAGAGTTTGTCTGATGATTTTCCGATGGAAGATGCTGTGGAGCTCATACATTCTATTGGAAGAGCCAATATCATCACAACATTAGATCTCTTGAAAGGGTACTGGACTATACCCATGGCGGAAGACAGCAAAAATCTTACATCTTTCAAGACTCATCGTCAACAGTACCGCTTCAAGGTGATGAGTTTTGGTTTGAAAAATGCCTCTGCTACATTTCAGGGTGAAATGAACAAAGCATTATCGTGTTATAGAGAATTTTCATGTGCTTACATCGATGACATCGCAATCTTCTCCAA
This sequence comes from Trichonephila clavata, assembly GCA_019973975.1. NCBI lineage: Eukaryota > Metazoa > Arthropoda > Arachnida > Araneae > Nephilidae > Trichonephila > Trichonephila clavata. The sequence continues at coordinate 81,425 of BMAO01025158.1, read as the reverse complement.
AAATTGAGAAGAACATCTTCTTCATTTGGATACTATTTTAACGAAACTTTCACGGTTAAATTTCACTGTGAACCTTAAAAAGTGTGCCTTTGGAAAAACTAAAATTAAATATTTGGGACATATCATCGGTTCTGATAAGCACAAACCAGATCCTTAAAAGACTGCAGCTATCAACAATTTACCAGTGCCTAAAACGAAGAAGGAGCTTCGTAGTGTGCTTGGACTGTGCAATTACTATCGTGAGTATATTCCCAGATATTCTGAGCTTGTGTATCCATTGACCGAACTCACCAAAAAGAGAGTACCTGATTCCATCCCATGGACTGAGAAACATGACTTCTCATTTCATCTTCTGAAAAAGGCTTTAGCGGAAGCACCTTCTCTATACTCTCCAGTGCCTGATAAACCGTATACCATTCATTCAGATGCATCGCAAATTGGCATAGCTGCTTGCCTGTCACAAAAATGTGGTGATAAGTGTTACCCAATTGCTTATGCAAGTCAAAAATTGAGCAAGACCCAACAGTCATGGTCAACTATTGAACGAGAAGCATTTGCTATTGTGTGGAGCTTAAAAAAGTTCGAAGTATGGGTATTTGGGACTGAAATTGAATTTTATACTGATCATAACCCTTTACCTTACTTGACAAAGAGTGCACCACAATCTGCAAGGCTACAAAGATGGGCTTTTGCTCTACAAAAGTTCAATGTGACAACCAAACATTGCCCTGGTGTGAAAATGCCTCATGCTGATGCACTCTCACGATTAGTGTAACAAGTGTGCCTTTCAATTTTAAAAGGAACATTTTTAGATTTAGTGAAAAATATTTTCTGTATCTCATTTTATATATTTCATTATGTTATTTGTGTATCTATTTACATTTTTAAAAAAATACTAATGTTTGTTAGAATTTGATTTCAAATATTTGTTTAACTAAATGTTTATTTTGTGTATTTCTTAAATTTCAATTTTCTTGATTATTATGGTATAATTATGGATATCAAAATGCTATTCTTAATTTAGTTATGTATACTTATCTTTTTATATTTTTTCTTTATGTGTGAGATAATGCTGTGAGATAATGCTAGTTACTTATATCTTAGTGTATGATATTAATGTATATTATTTCATGCTCATTTATTTTATTATCAGATTGAGTATCATGTGTGACACTTCAATCTTGTGTGGGGGTGTAGTGTTTCCTCCCCTCACCAGGAGGCACACTGTGTCCCCCTACCGGAAGAATGTGTTCTTTGTTATTGAAATAGATAGCTTCTCTGCACCGGCGCGTTAGGGCGGTGGCCACAATAGAGAAATTGCTCGTGTGAGTAGTTACAATTTGCGTTTAATATTTCTTTTATATGTTTACTGTAAATAAAAGTGCTGTCCTCAAAAAAGACGTCTGTTGGATGAAACCTTAACAACATCATACCCAACACAACACATCACAATGGGCTCCCCATCCAATACCTATTAAGGGCTTTTTCAGAGAAGATTGTAATTTCGTTAACACATTGTTAGTTCCTTGTCTAGCCGCGCCTTCGAAATTGATGTTGGCACTGTCCCCACAAAATAACACGACTTTTGCTGTCAAATTATTATCTGTCAACACATGGTTTAAATGACTGACATCAATAGGTCAATAACTTCGATAACTCAATAACTGACATAGATGGTTTAAATAACTGACAGGTGACAGAAGTCTCACCTGGTTGGTCTTGGAGATCTAAAATTTTCACTTGCACACCTACGTAAGGTTGAAAATAGCGCACACAACAAGGTATAATTTTCTTGTTACAGTGGTTTGAAGCATCGTTTAGTATAGTAATACAATTGAATTTATCAAGAACATCTTTCAATTCTTTCATCGCTGTAGGCGTCAAAACATTTACTACAATAGCTTCTGATTTCGTACGTGCGCATGGGTTCGAAACATGATTGAATTAATTTCGATGCACAATCATTAGATCAAAAACAGTGGTTTTTTTGTATCGTGTGATAAGCAAAGACGCCTTCTGCCGCGGCGATATCCAAATCCTTTGAAGTTGGTGCCTCAGATTTCTTGAAAAAGTAAAACATCGAAGAACTTGAAGCGGCGGCACGATCGGCATTTTTATGTTTTTCAAATTTTAAATGCTGTTCAATATCACCGGTACCACTGTGGAAAAATTTAAAATCTGTACGCATCTAAGGGAGCATTTATTTGCTTGATAAACAGATATTTTGCTTGTAAGCTAACATTAAACGAAAACTTGCGTTTTGGCATTTAACTTATGATTCCAAAATAAAAGAAGTTTAAGTTATTTGCTTCACTAGCATTAAACAGCAACAAAACAAAGAGCGAGAAATGGGTGAACGAAAAATCTGTCAAACAAATAGACAACAAAGCGCGGGCGATGACGTTTCGGCCACTCTCGCCTATCTTCGCGTCGACCGACGACGCGGTCTCACTCTCGTGCACCGCTCGCGTCCGACCAGCTCGACTACTCAAATTTTCACACGGTTTTCGAAAAAGGGAATATTTAGCGTCCCTGAGTTCATTTCGAGGACACCGGGACTCGTAATTTTAAAAAGGGACATCTGGTCACGTTAGGCATATACTGCCCATAACCACTTGTTTTGCCACAACTACGTGGCTGCAGAGCTACACAGTGAAATTAATTGGCCTGAAGAATGACTATATATATATGCCATCAGAAATCGTTTATTAACCTATAATAATTCAATCCATTTCATAACATTTATAATAAGTGAGTCAAAAAAGGTCAGAAAAACATTTGATTAAAAATACTCTTGAGCGTAACACATGTTTGCTAGCAAAAGTAGGAAAGGGCATCGACGTTTACGTAATTAAACCGAGAGGAAATGGCCCCCCCATCAGGGCAAATTATATTGAAAGCCAGTATTTGAATGCAAAAACATCTTGTTTAAATACCAATCAGACCGGAAGTCACCGCCTCCTTGACTTTCGATCATGTGATTAAACGTCATGGACAACACATTATTGCTAACGGACCATTCAGCTAAGGGCATAAGACAATCTTACCTTTTTTGGTTAACAAGAATTAATACGAAAGGACCCAAGCAGCGCGATAGTGTTTGCTTAATTTTATGTTGAGAAATACCAAGCGGTCCCTTAGCACTTTGTTCATTTTACGGATGAATCCCAATCGGAGCTATAGTATTGTTTTACCTATTGTAAAATGTACTATTTACATTAAAAAGAGCTTTGTGATGTACTTGCTTCAGTAAATCTGAGCATGCGACTTCAACAAGCGGTAATGCACCGTCAGTGGTCCATAATGCTCGAAATGTATTGGGTTTTCTTGACATAAATCTCAACAGCGCGATGTGCTGCTTGGGACACAAACGATTAAGCAAATAATTCGATAAGTGTCTAAATGACAAACATTTCCCTTTATTGGAAGTGCACAATGATGCTTAAAATGTTCACAACTGCTATAGGGGGAAAAAGTGATCACTACGATGCCAGCTATATAAATGAATTTTTCCCCACACGTCGACTGAAGTGGAGAATAAGTATTGATGACCAGCTCTTTCTGCGACAGCACAGGATTGCCTATTGGAACATAATTCTACACCTTGCACTTTGATGTGATTAAGTTCTCGGGCTGATGTCGCATCCCACGATGGCGCAGGACTCAGCAGCAAAAAAATTAAGTACATATGTCAATTTTAGATTCATCAGTTTTCACATATGTTCACTGCTTGCTGTATTGAATATGTCCACACTCTAGAAGTTGCTAATAGTTGTTCAAGCATTCAACTTGAAATTTCTGTTACTTGTGTTTTTGTAGTAAAAATAGTAATTTGTCATACTTTAAAAGAGGGCTACAATGTCAAAAACAGGTGACAAAAAAACTCAGTTTTAATATAGAAAAACCACACCCATTCCAATGGGTGGACTGTAAAACCTTAAAATTAGAAGTAGCCCATATCTTAGAAAAGTCCGTTCACCCTTGCCTTAGTACATATAATTAAACATCTCGTGAATTTAATGTTGTACATTAAAAATAAAAATTCTAAGAATTGTAAAAATAAATTTAAGTTTTATTTATTTAAGACTGATTATTTTTCAAAAATTAAATAGGACATATTAGTGGAATCAACAACTATATATGGATTTATTCAAAAAATATATATAAATAAAATTTTACAACATCTGTTACAATATAAAATTCAGGTCGGTAAGAAATTAATATCTATGAATTTGAACTAAAAATACTGCCTCTGTTTTAAAAACCAATTATTTAAAATAAATTACCTAAGAAATATATTTAAGAATACTGAAAATTTAATTAAAAATGTACATACATACCTCATAACATTCCCTTTGTAAAAGAGAAGTTTTCTTTTGTTGCATATTAGGATTATCAACTGCAGAGCTATACATAGCGGTTGACTGAACAATAGCTTTCAATGCTTGAACTTCTTCCTGTAGCATTACAAGCTATGGCAAGGAAGGAAAGCATAGAAAATCATAAAATCAACTTAGTACAAGATACAAATCAATAGTAACCATTATCATGAAATTAAAAAGAAGACACAATAAAATTAATTCTATCATAAATATCTTTCAAGTAAGAAAATTTGAAAACCGATTTAAAACAACATTACATGCTGTTAGGAGAATAAAACATGATACTTTAATTTTTGAAACTTCAAGAACAGTAAATAAATATAAAATTATTCAATTTTTCTCGTAAAGACCTTTTGAACCATTTCATATAGACAGTGCTTTCCACAGTAGATACAATTGTTTAAAAAAATTATAATAATTAAAATATGCACAGAATAAATCAAAACAATAGATAAACCAGAGTTCTTGAATTGTTCGATAGAAGGAAAAAATTAAATCTGAGGTAAAAAAAATCCTTTAAACTTAAATATTGATAACATTGAGTCAGTTACAATCTTGTACTGATTAGAAACATATAATGAGCTATACTATTTTTTACATTGCAAAAATTAGCTTTTATGACAGCTCACCAAATGCTTGTAAAAAATTGTTAATCACATAGCTGAATTTTAAACTTTTCAAAACTTTCTGAATTTTAAACAATATTCAACAGTTAAAAATTCCAAAATTCACTTTTTCCTAAACTTTAAATAAAATTGATTTCCCCTTTCCCTTTTTAGCCCATAAAAGGAAAGGTATTCCATAGAAATTATAGCAAACTGCATTCGATAAACTAAAAAACATGTCTCTATACTGATTAAAAGATTTCATGTGAAGAATTTTAATCATAGTTACTGTTGTCCTGCAATTTTTTTCTACCAAAACTGGAAGCACAAGAAAAAAAAATTTCTTTTGTTCTGATTTTGGATATTATACATATTCTGAAATTTAATTTAATGTGATGTTTACTTATAAAATGAAAAGTTTTACACACAATCATCAGTTAATAAAGGGTATAACAGGTAATTTTTTTAGAAACATTTTATTTAACTTTAAAAGTAATAAAACATTAATTCAATACAAATTTCTAAAAATATTTTTTAAAAATCAGGCTGAATTAAAAATTTTAAATTGTGTAACAATTAAAAACCCTTTTCACTATTAAACTAATTTTTATATATTCACAAAATTTTGAATAACTATTTAAAAAAATATTTTTTTTAAAAAAGGGCAAAACATTACACATAAACAATGCATATGTATTTAGGTCTTCAAAATAGACCAAGTAACCTTCATATTTGCCTCTTTAGCATTCTTTTCAGCTTTATGTTGTTTAACCTGCGCATTTCTCACCATGTTATTGGCTTCCTGTAAATAAGGTAATAAAAGATTTAGTATATCTTTCCTTACTATTAACATTACACAGAAAAAGCTTTTATTAACATGAGCAAATTCAATAATTTACATAATTATAAATTCTAATTGAATATAAGCTACCAGTCTTATATAGATTGGATTTTTTTATCTTTCATATATATCTTAACTCAGTGGTGCAATAGCCCATGAGGGCCAAGGCCTACTGTGCCCAGGGCTGCCGCGTGGGGGTGACAAAATTGTTCACAGCACAAGGGTGCCTGGGCCAGAGAGGCACCAAAATTTATAGTACTTATAGTTTTTTAATTTAATGTTATTTAAATCAAAGTTGTTAATTATACGCTTGCAGTTTTGCATGTTAAATCATTTTCTAAGCAATTAAATGATAATTTGCTTTTCTTTGTTTTCGTTTTGTAAAACAAAATTTCATTGCTGATACGAACACTCCGTGTGGAGTTCGCGTTACCACACAGAAAATGTTAAAAATCTAAGAATTTGTAGCAACAGGAATTGGGAATGTTTTGTATCGGCATTTATTTATTCTTTATGTGCTGAGAAGCTGTTGTTGCTTAATTTGCTTTTTTTTGCAAATGACAATATATAAATACATTTTTTAAATGTGGCAACCAAAAGTCGCCATTCAAAATTATTAATGTATTCTCAACTTAAAAACATTTTCATCACTTTAAGGGCACAAGTATTTAGCTATTTTTTTATTTTCTTTGTTTTGTGTGTTTAGTAGTATTTATTCTTTCTTGGTATTTTTGTATATGGTAAGACAACTCAGCCATGGGCACGCTCAACCCTCTCGAGTGGCTGTCATTTCTAAAAAACTTTATAACGGTTACTACTTGCAAATTTATTTAATCTTTTTATTTTAGATTTGGTTACACTTTGTGAGGTAAACCAGATACCTATATTGCAGGTTCTAGTTTACCATTTTAGCCCCAGGGCGGATTACGGAATACTGATTCTTACATTCTAGGGCATGCATGCACGGTGGTAGTGTGTGCCTTTCATTCAGGGGTACTCAACCTTTTTTTCTGCTGGGCGATATACATATGTCAGCCATTTCACATGGGTCGCATACAAATGTTAGTTATTTTACGTGGTATGCATACATAAGTTAGCTCTTTCACGTAGGCCCCATATACATGTTAGCTTTTTCACGCTGGCCGCAACATGAGGTTAAATGAAGGGAGGGCGGAGAGAAATACTTTAAAACCAAGATAACATTGGAAATTTAAAATATGGAAAATTGATCAAATATTATATAACTCCTGTTTTGATTTTTTTAATTATTATTTTTTATATATTTTTTATTTTTGTCACTAACACTAAATTAAAAGACTTTAAGAAACACTCCTTCACAATTTTTGCATTAGTAAACGGTTTTATGATTACTAATACAACAAACTTCTTAGGATGTCTTTGTTACTCTACTATGACATTACCACTGACTAAACACTTTGTTGCTGTTGCAAAGAATATTCAATAAAGCCTATTTATAAACTCTGGAAAGAGGAAAAGTGTCATTCAACGATTCCTGTTTATTGGTATTTTTTAAATACAGCACTTTCAAGACAAATAAAAAAAGTACTGATCCATATTTGTTTTTCACTACAAAACAGTCAACCACCAAACTGTTCGAATATTTTTCGTTTGCAAAGTATGAAAGATTGTTCAAAATTAGTTCCACCTATAAAATCGTCACTACTCTACTTTTGCCTGTTATCACTAACCAAAACCATTACAAATAGAAAAAGAATATCTATTCGCAGCCGTACAACATCAACAGCAAAATTGATATATTTGATTTCTTGTCAAAGAATTTTCCACCAAATTTTTAATTCATTGTCTTAAATAAAAGAATTTCTCAGAGCAATGGGTCATGACCGGGCCACTTAAAAAAGATTGGTGGGCCGCAGATTGATTATCTCTGCTTTAAATTATTAGGGAATTACCCTTATTTTTAATCCTATACATAGTCATTGCTCATAAAGTGGGTACATTTTGTGAATTGTTTCACAAGCAACGAGACTGCAAGCTGCGATTAATTGTTTTCAAATCGTTTTTTGTTTATAATTACTCCAAAAAATAAGATTATTATTTAGAGCTAAGTGAATAATCTAAATATATTATTAGTATTATTTTCATAGCAGTAAAGATTCATAAAAAGAAACAATTCATTAAGAAAAACTTTTATCTTTCAAATTAATAAAATAAGTCAAAAAGCAACTTTTTATTTATCTCTATAAAACCCAAATAAATCTTACCCTTAATTGGGCAGAATTTGATTTATCTATTTCTGATATACAATTACAATTTCCAAGTAATTGGAAAAAAAATTACTGATTATTACAGATTTTTTCATTAAAAGTTTATAATTATTATGTACCTGAGATGTTTTTAATGTTTCAATTGATTATACCAAATGCTTTTTAGTAATTTGTATTAATATTGGTTTAATTTACTTAAACATTTTCAGTCAGCAGAAAGAAGAAAAAATTTCACAATGAATTCTCAAAAATAAATTTTCCGAAAAAAAATTTTTTTTTTAATTTTTAGTCAAACTAGTTTTTTTTTTATCTGAATCTACATTTGAAATGAGCATCTAGCAAATCACATCTAGCAAATGAAATAAATGGGCTTTTAACTTTCAAATAGTATATTGAGAGAAAATCATACGATGCATTTTGTATATGGAATAAAAATTAATTTTCTTTTTTATTTAGTGCAATAAATATTTTTTTAGAAACATGTATTCAAAAAGAGAAAAAAAATTGGAGCACAAAATAGAAAATTAAATTGCAATGTGAGAGGAAGCTATTTAGAAACTGGCGTGATCTCTAAATAAATATCTCAGCAACACAACAGGATTAGATGGATAAGATATCAAACCAGGACCATCAACATCTGGTTTGGAATTTCATAATGAAAATCTATCTAAAAATGTGAATTCATCAGAATATGATCAAGAAGAAGCCACGATTTTACCAATAGAAAACAAAGATTTGACTTTGAATTAAACGATCCAGCTACCTGACCTGATTCAATTTCTATAAAAATTAGAGATTATTTCATGGAAAATGGGCCTCCCCGCTTGATAACCAAGCATTTTCCCAGAAATAATTCTGGCAGAAAGTTTTCAGAATTGTTCCATTACCGAATGGAGAAAAAGTATTTAGAAATTAAGTATATTCAAATTCCCGAAACGCAGCTTTTTGCTCTCCCCATGTAAACTATTCAATGAGAAGCATTCACAGCTTGTTAAGGATGGATGTAATGATTGGACACATTTAACCCACATTTTGAAAACACATGAAAGCACACAGTGCATCTAACCTTAAACGTAGTTTAAATACAGTGAACTCAAAATGTCCTTGCATAATTTCTGTACCATTGATACAGCTCAACAAAGACTTCATGATGCAGAAAAGGTTTACAGGCAATCAATCAGTTATTGAACGGCTTATTTATTTAATTCAATATTTTGCCCGATAATGCCCTGCTTTTAGAGGTTCTTCTAAAGAGTTGTATCATAGTGATAATGGAATTTTTTTGAATTTGGTCAAAACCATAGCAAAATTTGATCCAATAATCACTAAACATAACAAAATTCAAACATTTTAAAAGAAGGACATAGATTATTACTTAGAGTATTAAATTCAGAATGAAATTACAAGCATTATTTCAAGAAGGAATTAATAATCATTTATTACATATGATTAATATGATAAAATATTACTCACGAATTCTGGATACTACACCTGATGTCAGTCATACCGAATATTTGATTGTTGTAATTCGATTTGTTTATAAGAACGAGAAAACCAATAAAGCCTAAATTAAAAAAACATTTGTTTAGGATTTTAATCTGTCGACGACACTACTGGAGAGGGTCTGTTTGAATTCATAAATGGACATTTAAAATCGTTAGAACTAAATTTATCAGATTTACAAGCCAATATTACGATAATGGTGCAAATAAGAGAGGAAAGCACAAAGGATTGCCCCAACAAAAAATTATTGAAAATAATTCAAGGGCACTCTATATCCCCTGCTCTGCCCATTTTCAAAATTTAGTTGCAAATGATGCAGCTAAAATTTCCTTTGAAACAGTTAATTTCTTCAGAGTAGAGCAAGAACTTCACAGCTACTTTTCTTCATTCATTAAACATTGGTCTATTTTACAACAGTATGTTGAAAATCTAACTTTAAAGCCACTTTCCAACACCAGATGAGAAAGTAGCATTCAAACTTTAAGACCATTGAAGAGAATTTTGAGAGTGTTAATAAAAATTCAAGAACATCGAACAAGACATGGAATCAAGAACTCAAGCAGAAATATGATTCAGAAGGTTTCCTCATCTAAATTCATTTGTTCCATTAATATCTGGCATATTTTACATTTAGTAAATGTGGAAAATGAAATAATGCAAAATTCTAAATGGGATTTACAAACTGTGACTGACAATTTACAAAATCTTATGTCAGAACTAAATAATCATAGATCAGATGAAGCCTATGAACATGCAGTTGCCAATGCAAGTATCGTTGCTGATGATTTGGGGGTAAATACTGATTTTCCACAAATTCGAGAAACAGGTTCAAGAAAAAACTATTTCAAGATGAACAAACCGATGAACCAATCAACAATCCAAGGCAAAAATTTAAGGTTGATTTTTAGAATATAATATTAGACATTGCTATTGCTTCGATTACTGAAAAATTCAGTCAATTAAAAGAACATTACAATTACTTCAAGGTAGTACATTATATACCTAATTTAAAAAACTGGAGTGACAATGAAATTTTAAAACATTGTAAAGAATTGGAACAAAAATTAACAGATACTAAAAATATTAATGTAAAGGACATTGATGGATTAGATTTGTTCGAAGAAATAAAATCTTTGCGATGTTTTACCAAAGAGGATATGCCACCTATTGATGTTTTAAATAATATTTATGAAAACAATCTTACCAATACATTTCCAAATATTGCAATAGCTTTATGGATTTCCTTAACCCTGCTAGTTTTGGTGGCTACTGGAGAACTAAGTGTTTTAGAATTTAAAATTATTTTTTTTTTTAAAAAAACTACACGCGATTTACCGTGGCGCAATAGAGATTATCGGATTTGTCAATTATATCAATAGAGAGCCAAATGTTGGAAAAATTAAATATAAATAATTGTATACGAGCGTTTGTAGATGCTAAAGCTAGGAGAATCAATATTTGAAAACATTTGCTGATTTTTATATTTTACTTAAAAAATGTTTTATCAATGTTTTGTCTTTCAAATTTATGAAATACTGAAACACAAAAAGATAAACATGTTTCAATATTATAATTTTAAAGCTTTTCAGTTCGAAAGTCTAATTTTGAATACTATAAAAGAGTATTTCACATATAATTTGCAGCACTTTATACGAGTGCAACAGAACCCCATTAAGGGGTGCCAAAAATTTCAATTTGAACAAGGGCGCCTAATACCCACGTGGCGGCCCTGACTGTGTCCAACTCAGTATGCATGACCTTGGGCCCTGAGGTGCATGAGCAGATGTTACAGTCAGTCTGACATGAAACCCCAGTGTTAAATTACCAAGCAAGCTTGGCACTCATTTATCGACTCACTGAAGGGATGAAAGGCTGAGTCAACTTTGCCCAGCCCAGGGTTTGAACCTCGGACCTGTGGTGTTCAAGCATGTTGCACTAACCACTCAGCCATTGGGCTTCTAATATATATATCTTAGCAGCCAAAAATCAACCATAACTGAATAATTATAATGTATGAATTTGATTGAAACATAACTCAAAAATGTTACATTACACAAATAATTTCTAATATTATATAACACAGATAAATTAGTTTTGCATCAATAAAATTCAATCAGTGTACAAAATCGAAATTTCTGGATACTGTAAATTAAAAAGAACACAGAAGTGGGATCACAATGTCAAAATCGAACTTTAATGTGACATGGACTGGATCACAGTCTACAGACTTGCATTTTTGATATTTTTAGTTTCATGTGCATACAAATACACCCATCTACAAAGCATTGAAAGATCAGCTGAAAACATTTTTTCACATAGATATACAATTATCTATTTTATAAATGAAATTAAATACATATCTAAAAAACTGTAAGAAAAATCTCATTATTTATAAAATGGATAAAACCAACTAACATAAAAAGTATTTGGAAACTTTATACATGTAGTTTATTTTAATAGTAAATATACAAATTACAGAGCATTTAATTTACAGAGTGAGTTAAATCAAAATTTCAATGTTTCCTTATACCAGGTGTCCATAATTAAACTTGAAATTTGCAAGCAGTCTATAGCAAAAACTATTCAGCAAAATTGCATGAAAATTACATAATGGCAAAATGAAGTGATGGAAATTTTGTCAAAGGGAAAGAAAACAATGAATTTCAAAAACCACTCCTAGGTGGCATATCATAGCTTTATTGAAAACACATAAATAATCTTCAAAGTTTACAAAACATGCTTGATATGCTGTCCACCATTGTTTGCTACCATCTGGAAGCGTAAAATCTTATGTTCGATTGTTGAAAGCAGCCTGAATTGGGGACTGTTACACACATGGCATTCAAGGCTTTCTTTAAGGTCAGATAGATTTGTGATGGAATAATGGTAGACCACAGCCTTGAGGTATCCCCACAGGCAAAAGCTGCAAATATTCAAGTCGGGGGATCTAGAAGGTCAAGCTGTAGGAAAATGTCGGCTGATGATTCTGTCATCACAGAAATGGTGGAGGAGCACTTGTTTCACACAACAGGCGATGTATCGAGGAGTGCCATCCGGCATAATCACTTTGGTTGTATCACATCACCTTGCCTGCCGCTTCCAAATGGTAGCAGACAATGGTTTGTAAGCATGTTTTGTAAATTTTTGTAGAATATTTATATGTTCTTAATAAAGCTACGATATGCCACCTAGGGGTGATTTTTTAAACTGTTTTTCCCCTCAATAAAATTCCCATCATTTCATTCTACCATTACCCAGTTTTCATGCAATTCCCCCATATAGTTTTTGCTGTAGATTGCTTGCAAATTTCAAGTTTAATTATGGACATACAATATTTTGTCCTAGATTTATATTACACACATATATATATATAAGATATTGAACATGTTGGGATTAATGTATACACAAGGATTTTTTTATTGCTTCAGGACAATCTGTAGCAATCATGAAGGTTGTTTAGAGTAGGGTTCGAGAATTCTTATACTATTGAAACTTTAAAATTTGATATTTTAGAAGAAATTTTAAAAAGCTTGCATTTAAAATATTTATACACTTACATTGAACCATAACATGAATAAAAACTAAATTCTTTTAACTGTTCCAACAATACTGTTTTACAACCTTAATATAAAAGATTACAGAACTAACTTTCAACAGAATTTGGTGTCATTATTATATTTATTTTAGCTGAATGCTATATTCAATTAAAATTTATATTTTCATTAAAAAAACTATTAGCATGAACTGCAATGGTCCATTAAACAATACATTTCCAATAGAATGAAAAAAATCTTTGAAAATACCTGCTGTAATATAAATAGACATTCCTTGAATAAAAAATGCCATTTTTTTAAAGAAGCACTTTGTAGAGATTTTATTATTAGCAGAATTAGAAAAAAGAAATAATAGTATCCATTGAAAAAAAAATTTACAAGTTATTTCTTTGATACATAAAACAAATATTGAGCAAATAAATTTTTAAAAAATGCAAGCCTTGGAACAAATGTGTGTGTGTGAGCCAGTTAGTATAACTCACTAATGTATGTGACTCAGAAATTAGAAAATTAAATATACTAACCAAAAGCTTCTATACTTTCAGAATGTACAAAATTAATACAAATCTTATAATCCTCAATATAAAAAATGTTTTTGTTTAAAATTTTCAGTATAATGTTAAGTATTATTGAAAGGAGGAAAAAACGAAAAGTACAAAATTAAGGATATACTTAAAAAGTTTCATTTATTATTCAACACAAATATTCTTAACATATATTAAATATACTTGAAAAATAACAAAAAATAAACAAGACTTAAAAGAAAAGGCTAACATCGTTATTTTTTTTCACCATTTGATTCTGCATTGTACATATATGAAAAGAAATATTTGTAGTGCTCTTTACCAAATGTTATTTAAAGCTTTCTAATTAAGTTAAGAGTACTGTCAGTGGTTATAGAGAAAGGCGATTATAGAAATATTTGAAATAATAATAAAACATTAAATGTGCAATTCATTACCAGCAGTCAAAAGAATAGTGAAAATGTTTCAAAATTTTTCTATTTTTCTCTATAGACTTTTTAATCAATACTAATAATTTTCCCACTAAATGCTTATAGTTTTGAAAAGCATAAATAATAATGCACATTCATAATAACAAAAAAATTCCTTTTATGTTTTCATAACAATATTCTTCAGGTTTATAAATCTTCTTCGAAACTTACTTCTGATGGAAAATAATTATATGAAATACAATTAACATGATATTATGTTTTACATTATTCTATTATTATCTTTTAAATTTAATTGAATATTTTACACAAAATCAGTTTTCTAAATCCAGTAAACCTTTTCAGTGAATCACATAAATACAAATTAAACAGATATTTCTGAAGCATTAATAATACACTTCATAATAAATCATTTTTAAAATATTGTGAAATGCAATTTTTACTCTTTAGAACAAAGTTTCAATTTTTATTAATACATATATCTCAATTTTAATAGGCACACTTCAATCCAGAAATTTATGTGTCACTAGTCCTTTTAATGTTTATTAAAAATGTATATTACATAATATTCATAAATTTTGATAATTTTTTATTTATCATAATTTTGAAGCACTACATATTTTTTCCCCCACTATTCTTTTTGGCTACTAACTATTAGATGTTTCTTTGAACCATAGAATTTAAAGCATCTTTTCATACAATTAATTACTTTTTATTGTGCTGCAGACTCTATATAACCTGACAATAAGAGGAAAATTATGTTCATAACCACAATACTGTACATTTCATTCTAAAATTTGAATGAAAATAACACAACCTTTAATAACATTTTTAACATAAACAGACACTTCTTATAACATTTTTAGTATCTGCTTAGGAAATAGATGCCACTGTTTCAACAGCTGTATTACATAGCTCTATCTCAAGTAGGATGTGAAAGTGTATGAATGATCAACAAAGAAAGAAGAGGGTAAAAAGCTAGAGAGAATAGAAGTGTGATGTTATGTTACAGCTCAGGAGAGTAAAGGTGTAGTGTTTTTCCATGCACTCAATAGAGAAACAAACAGAGAAGAAATACATACGGCCTATTGAGAGTTTCCCCATGGGATATGATTCTGACTGTATTTTAATTAACAAACAAATGTAATTAAGTTCAGTATATATGTAAAGATAGTTGTACATGGATCTAATATTCGAGAAGTGAGAATCTAACAGTTGTAAGAATGGTATGGCTAAGTTGCAGAAATGTAAATAAAAGTTATTTGTTTTAAGGACTGAAGTGGAAATAATATTGATAGTGATATAGATCACTAACAGTACTCATAACATATAGAAACAATATTTAAAAATTCTAAGATTTATAATGTTTCTAGAAGTGATTAAAGCATTTAAAGAAGATTTGTTACCTCAAACAAACTAGCAGTGAGATCTTCGATTTCAGATCCAACTTCATCCCTTATTTTTCTCAATCTCATTACTTCTTCTTCTCGCAGTTCTAAATCCTTTAGGAGTATAACATTGTATATAATTTGATTAATTTAGTTTTAACACTTGATGCTTTTAAATATCAAATAGTACCTATAAATAGTTATATATGCATCCATAACAACATTCATAAAACTTTAATATAGTACTGATGAAATGATACTAAAAACACATAGAAACAGATTTCAAGAGAAATTAATTGAAAAATCTGTTAAAGAGACACCCAAAGCAAGTCAAGTTTCATATTTTAACAGCTTATAAAAACTCACACAAGTATACATAAATTTTATGCAAATACAAATTCTAAGCAGGAAGAATATCTACCATTTAAAATAAACAAATAGAAAATAAATATTATAAACCAAACTGTTTAAATGATGATAGTAATATATATATGAATGATAATAGTAACACAATAGACTAGTGAACTTCAAACTTTTTTGGATTACTCATCAGACGGAGTAGGCGATTGCCTATGAGCCCCATGCTTTTTAGAGGCCCAAAAAAATTGAGAAAACCAAATATTTAACTATTTTTATTGCAAAGGTTAGTTTTTTATTAGATTCTAATAAAAAAACTAACCTTAGTTACATCTTTTTAATTTGTTGATAATTTGTACTTTTATTTGAGCAATGAAATATATTCCTAAAATGTTGTGTAATAAGCTATTAGGCTACAGGGCCCTGAGCCTGTAGCCTAATAGCTCACTCAGCTGCCTAGGGGTCTCCATGTCATGCAATCCAACACTGCACGGAACCCTTAGAACTATTAGGTGTTTTTTGGAGAAACCCCATTCCACACACACATCACACTTAAAAGAAACATTTGTATTTGCATTGTTATTAAAAAATATTTTGTAGAAATTTAATATAATTTACTCATTAATAATATTAATTTGTAATCTAAGTGTCAAATAACCATGTATTATTTTTAGTAACTGGGATATGTGTGTTTGCATTTTTTTTATACAAACCGTCAAAATCTAGGTTTATTTGAATTATCTGCAGTCCCATTTCATACCCTGATTAAATTTGTTTTTATGTTTTGTTTTTGTAGCCCGTTCACGTAGAGAAAGATTTTTCATTTAAATACATTGTTCTGAAATGCATTTAAATACATTGTTCTGTGTGATAAATTCTATGTAGTTTGCATGAACTTGCAGCAAAAGATTTAGTTCTTGCTTAAATTTAGATTTTAATGTCGAATCTGTTGAAAAATTGTTTTCCCTCTCCTTTATTATAGATGCTTTTTCCAGAAATGTAAAAGAGCAAAACATTATAGTAGAAAATTATTTTGTGGAACCCAGTATAGTAAACAGTAGGTAGTACATGCCTAAAAAATACATTGTAACAATATTTTATCATACAATAACAAACCTTTAAAAAGTATTTGAAAATATAGTCATATTATGTATAAATAAAATTCTGTTTTAATGACTGGAATGTGCTTTATATATACTTGTACTTATACAAACTTCACAGAGAATGTGAGTTGATTTTGAATACACATTTATAATTTTCTTTTTGAGTTTTTATTGATTTATGGTACCCTAGGGTTCTGTGGAACACAGTTCGTAGAACACTGCAATAGACTAAACATTTCCATTTTTTTTTCCGAAAAGAAAACTAATGTTTTAAAACATTAAATAATATTTTACCATTACTTTCAATGGAAAGAAGTATGGCACTAAAAGAAACTATATTGATTCAAATATTTAATTAATCCATTAACATTGATATCAGTTTTGATGAGAACCTAATAAGCAGTGTTGATAATCATAAAATTAAATATTTGCTTTAAAAATAAACAAATTAGTGATAAAAATATCTTTGTATCATATTAAATTTAAGCTCATGTTTGTGAGAATTGCAACAAAATGAAGGAAAGGAATCATGTGACTGAGCTGAAAGTTTCAGAAAATGCAAAGTAGGATATGATATGCAAATTATTAGAATTTCAGATATTGTGCATGCAATGACTGAGCAGCCCCATGAACAGCTGATGGATTCACATACATAAAATGCTGTAGTAAAGTGTGTATGTTTATTGGTGGTTATCTGCTTAGTGGTAAACAGGAGAGTCCTAAATATGCCTCTTCAACAAAAGAGAGGAAACACATCAACAACTCATGAAGTTTTAGCATGAGAGAATCATCAGCTTTCTTGAAGGATTGTTTTATCATACAATTGACTCATGTGCAGTGTAACAGCAGCACAATGATGGGTGATTAGAAGCAGTGGATTGATGAGAATCAAGCAACTCAGAAATCTGGAAGTGGACCCAAAAAGGGGATGTCAACATGTGATGACAAACACTTGGTCAACATGGTGCTGACAAATCATATAGCTACATCTAGAGAATTGGCAGAACATTGGTCAACTCCTACAAAAAGTGTAACATAGTCTACCTGATTAATTTGTCAATGTCTACTGTAGTGTGCAAGAGCTCCTATATACGGGATCCCCTTAAACAAAACCATTAGCTTCTGATGGTACAATGGGCACACGGATATAAGGACTGGTGAGCTGTTCAATAGCAAGTGGTTTTTTCGATTAATTCCATTTTAATTTGTGGCATCATCATGATCGCATCCATATCAGATACTTTGTTAGTGAAAATCACCTGTCGGAATGCATTATCAAATGCTATACAGGACTAATTCTCAGAGCTATGGTCTGGGTTGTAATTGCATATCATGGATGATCTCTACTGCTATGAACTGTGGATAATCTTAACACCCACCATAGATCAGTGAGTGAATGCTCATTAATGTCACACTACAAAGGAACACAAGGGCTAGCGACAAACCTTATAATTTTAAAAGGCGGTTAAGTGATGAGGATGACACCCTAAGCAAGCAACCCTCTCTTAACTTCCACACCATGCCAATGTAAGGACTTTGAAGAATGCACGTGCACAACTTATTTAACATGCATCAGTCCCTCTATGCGGCAAGTCTTCAGGGGTAATACATTATGGATTTGAGATACAAAGAATTGTGATTATAGTCAGTGCAATCTATTGTGTTTAAACCTAAGAAAATAACACTCAAAAAACATGAATGGTGTAAAAACTCAAATAGTTATTAATTCTTTAGTTAATAGTTATTAATTCTCTGAAACACATGAATAACTCAAAGCCAATTTATTATCACAAAATTAGAACATAAAAAACTCTACTATTGAAATTAGCAACTTAATTTCCAAAAATACATCAAAGCAAAGATAATCAGGTAGAGGATCAACACCTGACAGGTAATGTCAAGACTCGAACTCATGACACACCAGCCAAGACTTCATGACCATGACATTAGGTTACCCAAGCCACCATCATACACTAGTGTAAGAAATTAAGAGAATTTGCAGGCTGACTGATTATCTCTAAAACTACTGGACCGATTTTAATGAAGTTTGATATGTACATACAATATAAAACAAATAACAATTCAACAATTGTAATACACACACATGATCGTGTATAACACTCAGAGTTGGAAGGTATGAAAAAGCAGTTGCAGAATAAACAAAAGAAATGGGTTAATAGGGGGTATGGCCCCCTCTTACAGCTATACAGGCCTCACAGCGTGATACTTGAAGTAAGACATCTTATCAGTTCTTGTGGCAATTGGTCCTACTTGTTCAGCAAAGCTATTTTCATTTCCTGAATGGCTCTTGGAAGGGGATTGAGAGTTTCAGTTGCAGTCCCCAGAGCATTCCAGACATGCTCTAGAGGGTTGAGATTTAGAGACCTGGCTGGCCAATCTATACAGCAAATATCCTCACTCTCTAAAAATTCGTCGACCAGAAGAGCTCTATGAGGCCTTGCATTATCGTCCATTAAAATGAACTCGGGGCTACATGCACCCCTGAAATGGCGAACATAGGGCTCCAATACTCCATCCCTATAACACCAGTCACAGAGCCTCTTTCAAAGACATGGAGAAGTGTATAGCCATCCAACATGCCTGCCCAGACCATTAAACCTCCGCTATAATAGTAAATTTTGCAGACATTGGAGGGTAGGTAGTGAGTCCCAGGGTTCTCTCCATATGAACGTACGGTGAGAATCGATGTTTAGGCTGAAACGGGACTCATTGATGAACAGAACGGTTGCCCATTGATCCATACTCCAATTTCTATGCTGTCTGCACCATGCTAAACGGACTCTCCTGTTCGTAGATGTGAGTGGGACACAAACAGCAGGTCTACTAGCAAACAACCCTCTCTCATGAAGTCTTTTTGAAACAGTCATTCTTGATACACACATTCCTGAGGCTGCATAGAAGCAATGAAAGAGCTGAGAAGCTGTAGCCTCTCTGTTACACCTCACTATAATCAACAAATGGCTATCTTCTCTGGCCGTCGTAGCTTTTGGACAACCTTGCCCAGGCTTTCTCTCGATGGATTCAGTATCCTGGAATTCTTTCCATAAGTTACACACGATGCTGGGCATTAAATTAAACTCTATATAAATCTGGATTTGACATTGGCCTGCTTCTAGCCTCCCCACAATTCGCCACCTCACTTCATCTAAATGTTGATAGTTACTCTTTTTTACTGTTACAATTTGAATTGAACCGATAGCTTCAAAATAACACCAAGAAATTCGCCGAGGTGTGCTGGCGAACAAAATACCTCTTTACTTACACACGCTTATAAAGCCTGTTTTTCTGTTGGCTCCGCCAGCACACACGTGTATGCTTATGTATTTGCCATACAAGATTTGCATTTTTATTTAGAAGTAGTGGTTTTTCAGTTCATTTCATGCAATTCGATAAAATATGCAAATTCTCTTAATTTTTTTCATCAGTGTACATCAAAGAAGTTATGGAAACAGAAGACACAACCTTCCTTCAAAGCATTCCTGGAGCTGTGTTTCAACAGGACAATGCTTGCCCACATATCGCCTGGAATGTTTGATACTTCCTTTCACCACAAGAGATGCAGCTTTTTCTTGGCCTGCCTTATTCCCTGTAGATATGTCCTTTATAGAACATATGTGGGAATCATTGATGGGCATCTCCTGATCCTCATCCTACAGCTTGTACAGATGAACTTTGGGTAAGCATAAAAACAATACAAAATGTTCCTCCTCAGGCACACATTCAAGATCTGTTCGATTTCATGCTACATCGCATAACAGCACTTATTGCAATGCATGGTGGTTACACCAAATATTAATTTCAAATATTTAATATTGTTTTCTTGCACTGAAATTTTAATCGTTTATTTGTATCAATACCAAATCAATTTTGAATTGAATTTCATTTAATTCTGATAATTCCTTCAAATTTTTGCAATTTTTATAAATAGGAGTTTATTAAAATAGTTTTACAAACTGAACTTAAATGAATTAAACTGGCCTCCAAAAGTCAAGATACAACATGTTCTTCAAAGCTCACCATTAAAAAAATGGCAATAAAAATAAAATTCATATTTTATATGAGTGATAGCAAAAAACTCTAAAACTTATACAAAAAATGATAGCCACAACTTTTCTTTTAAACAAATTGACAGTTATTTTGGAATAGGAAAAATATGCAAACATCAAATGTTTGCAACTTTGTGTGTACAATTTGTCTATGATTGTTGATCCTCAATAGTTGTCATCTACAATATCCTGGAGAGTCAAGCAATGTCCAGATGTCATTTACCTGATTCATAACAATTGTGGGTGGCTGGAAGGATGGCAATGGGGTTGTCACACTGATTATGCTAGATATCTCTGTGTCCTGCAGTGTGGTCCAAAGACTACAGGAACAGTTTAAATCTGATGATTCTGAGTCTAGAAGACATGCTCTAGGTTGGCCATTAGTTACACCTGTGAAAAACCATTTTCTCACTCCTTCAGAGGAGAAGCACTAGTGTGGTTAAGAGCATTGCAGATCATTTTGCTGCATCAGAGAAACAATCTCCACCATTTAAGTGCAAAAACACTTACAATACAGGTTTCTGCAAGAAGATCAACTGCACCCATCTCCCTGAATCTATGACAGAGATGAGCCCATTTATATGTTCAGCAAAAGAACACATTCCTGGACCAAACAGCAATGGGTTTCTGTACTCTTCACAGACAAGTCCAGGTTCCCACTGGAGATTGGCTTAAGGTATTTGCTGATTTAATTACAAAGATGGTGGAATCATGGTTTGAGCAGGAACGTCTCATTGTGGTCATACTGACTTGTACATACTATATGGAGGAAATCTGATGGTGTAAAATATTGGGATGACATCCATGATCGTTATGACCATCTATATGCCACTATTATTGGTAATAAGCTCATTCAGATGGATGATAATACACAACCTCAGCCAGCTGTGCTGGTTGAGAACTATCTGGAGGATCACTGTAGCAAATGGAATGGTCAGCTCAACTGCAGACCTGAATTCGACTGAGCATATATGAAACTACTTTGACAGGCATATTGCTGCATGAAGTCCTCCTCCAAGGTCATTACATGAGCAGGAACAAGGGTTATTCAGTGAGCTTCCATTTTGGTATCTGAAAACATAAATTGGCAGCATGGAAAGTCAATGCCACGAGTACATTGCAGCTAAGTGCGAACTCATGCCTTAAGCATTCATTAGCATTCTTCCACATAAAATCATGACAGAGCATTCTACCACATAACTACTTTTTGCCACGAGTGCTTTTTTTATGCAAGTCACATTTGTGTTAAACTTACATAAATTTCTATTTTGTATTTAATGAGAAATTGTTTAATGCTCATTTCCTCCAAATGTCGTTTCTATACTCGTTCACTTTTAAATTAGACACAAACAGATTGTACCTTAACTTTTGGAGGCCAGGTACTTTAATAATAAAAGTTAGAATTTATATTTATACAAATTACCTTTTTGTGTGGGTAAGTGAAAAAAACTTTTGAATTAATATGAGCCGACACTATCAAAAAAATCAATACAAATACTTTTTCAATTTTGTTTTGAAGATAAAATCAGGTTCAACTTATAATATATTTACAATAAATATGACTATTGTATAAGATTCTGATTAGGGTTTACAGCACTCTGATACCAGTGTTTCTCTAAATCCCAGGATTTAGTTGTTGTCTAAATTATATTTTGAAATTATTTTCTCATAAAAATTTTCTAAGAATTTAGTTCTCTGAAAATTTATACAGAGACCTTCCACTTCCAACACAAGACATTGCACAACATTCATTGCTGTTCTCTAGTAATAAAAATTGTGATTCATTTTTCTGAATTATGTTAAGTCATAAAAAAATGTGCTTTTAGAATTTTTTCTCAATTTTTTTAGACATTAAGAGATTATTCTGTTATTATATGTTTTGGTTATCATTATAAATATATTTTCAAATTAGATTGCATGAGTTAATATTTAAATGTTGTTAAAAATATTTCGAAAAGACATTTTTTGAGGAAGCTATAAAACAGAATTTTATTGAACTGAGAAATACAATGTATTTTTGATGTGTAACATATTTTCTCTCGGTTGCTGAAGTGATTTCGTGAAAGGGACAGAAATGTGTAACACGAAGTCAGGGAAGCACGCGTTGCTTGATTTGACCAATCAGCGTGCTTGATGGTGTCTCTTCGCTACCCTCGTATCGGGGTCCAACTCTAGTAGCAATTAAGCTGCCAGCCTTCTGCACATATCAGCAAGTCTTATTATACTTCATCCAGAATAAACTTGCGATTCTTACACTCAAATGTCAAAGTCTCAGGACTCATTGTATGTAAAATCTGAGGTTATATAAATATGTGTAAATTATATATTAATAATTATATTTACTGTTAAGTGTCTGTAACAAAGTTCATCCTTCTTAAAAAAATATGAGTAAGTAATATGGAATTATTTGAATAAATATTTTAGTGCATATCTTTTTCATACTTTGAGGTTAATTCCTATCGCTGTCAATATAATATTTTCAATTGTGATTAAAAAAATTTCTAGATTTAAAAAAAACTAACTAATTAAGGAAACAGTTATTTTTGATTTTCTCTAATATTTCTAATTTTTAAACATGCACTTGATCAGTGGTGGGCAAACTTCTTTAATGGGGGGCCACAAAATTTAAGAAATTCTAGAGGAGGGCCAGAATTTAAGAAAAAATGCATTTTGTGTTAAAAAAAAGCTTTTAATCATGTTATAAAAACATTACAGCATTACTCACAAATGTTACAAATTACTTTTTACCTTAAATAATATTTATTTTAACTTTTATTCGAAGGCCCTGACATGTTAGACATGCGAGACATATGAAATTGTTTTTGAGAGATTTTCCATAATATTTTCGAAAGCAGGTTCCAGCTGTGACGAAGCAACTTTCAGCAGTGCGAAAAGGTGTTCATCAGTCAACCGGTTTCTGATTGAGTTTTTCCTTAATTTCATGGTCGAAAAAGTCTGTTAGCACACATAAGACAACGCAAACATCGCCATAATTTTCTATGTGCGAGCAATCATCTTTGAAAATTCAGCTTTCGGCTGTGCTCTATAAAAATCTAGTTTTGTGGAATTCAAGAACAATTGCTTTAAATGGGTACTACACTGCATTTCAATAATTCCCAACTGCAATTCTGGAGATACATTTTCTGGGTCTACATTAAACGGCATCGAGAAAACATCTAGCGATGATTGAATGTTCTTAAAATCTTGAAACCTAGTTTCAAATTCTGCATGAAGTTTTTTCAAAGCCTGACTGAAATCTTTTAGTTTATTCATTAGTTTATTTTTTTAAAAATTTATGAATGTAAAGCGTTTTGCGAACAAGCAAGAACAAGAGACAAAATTAACGTAAAACGTGCGGATTGGTCAGTAACAGCTGGCGAGTGGCGACTGAGTTCACTCGCCTGCGCCTCTCATTTAACCACGCTTTGCACACCATATTATGCAACACATGAACTACGCGGCTAGTTCAGCTTCTTCTGTAGGCTATGCATCTATTATTCTACTAAGTAAAATCCACTTTAAACTTCTCGACCGTCAAAACGTAATTGTAGCGGGCCATGTCGATAAACCCTCGGCGGGTATTGCGTATTTACCATGATAACATGTCAGATGTTACACATATGCAACTACTGTAAGGCTCGTTTCTGTTTTTATTATTATTTTTAATATTGCAGTCTGTTTTTTTTTAGTATTAGTTAATTTTTGTGTTTGTTATGATTAATTTTTAATGTTATATATTAATATTAAAAAGGAAAATAATTTTCTGTGGGTGTTGTATATGTAGAGCATTTTTTAGATTAAAATTTATCTAAATCCATTCTATCTTTTGTACATGCTGTGTACAGATGTATATGTGAGTTTGTCGATAAAAAATGTTCAATTCAGACTTAATTTTGAAAAAACAACTTTATTAAAATGTTTTATGCAGTTAATTCTAAGTTTATTAAACAAAAAAATACAGTGTTTTCACTTAAATTTTTAATAAGATTTTGGAAAATCTCAGACATGTCGATTTTTAATTCAAATGGATCAATTTTTAATGAAGTCAAATTTTAGTGTGAAAGCAAAACAATTTAACAATTATCTTTATATTTTTTTCATTTAATTTAAATATATATGTACATTTTTTGAAAATTTCAGAACGTCAGAGGGAGGGCATAAAAAACTATTTGGTGCCCAATACAAAAGAAAAACCCCAAAAAACAAGCCCACATTAGAAAACCAACTGTAAGTTTACTGAACTACTTACAAGGCATTAGAAAAAAGGAAGAGAGTATAGAATCAGAATCTGATTTTAGGATTTCAAGATGAGGATGTTGCTGATCAAATAAATATAACCAATATCTGCTCTTGCAGGAACTCCTCCAGGATCTGCTTAGGATTACAATACTCTAACGATGATATTTAACTCAGATCCAGGAACCTGTCCAGCTATTCTATTAGATGCCAATAGAGGTTTTTGGTAAAAGGAGGACCCCCTAAGTCAGGGGTGGCCAACCTTTTTAGGAAGAGTGCCACTTTCAAATAAAAAAAAATTAAGCGTGTGCTGTTTCCAACTTTTTGAAAAGAAAAGGTGAAAAAATGTTACTTATGGGGGTTATTACATAACTTATATGCAAAAAGAGAACATTTTTAATGCAAGTCTAAGAAGTGGAAATTTAAAAATATAATAAATGCAACCAAAGCACAAACTTAAATTTTTATTGTTAATCAGTTCAGTTAATTTTGAACGATATTTTGATTTTTTATGTTCCTAATAGAAAACATTTGTTCACAAACTTAATGTTGATTTTACAAGAATATTTGACAGACAAATCATGTAAATTTGAAAAATTACTTGTTAGTACAAATTTCCAAAATTCAATATAATTCCTTATATTTGCTTTTCAATGTAGTATTGAGCTGTAAACAATAATTTTCATTTGGATTTCAGGCAGGTAACAATTAACATTTTGCAGAAAAAGGATTTGTAAAAACATCTGCATTTTTTTTATCTTGAAAATCCTCAAACCTAGATGAAGGATCAAACATAGAAAGAATCCTGCAAAAATAGACATTAAAGTTTTAAATCTATCACAGCTTGAAGCACTATTAACTTTGGTAGACAGTTCCTTCATTAATGTGAAATATGTGTTAATTCTTTTTCCTTCAAAATCAAAAAAGCAAATGTTTGTCCACAAAAGAAGGTATGTGACTAACTAGGGTAGAAAAAATACCTTTTCTCTGTAATCTTATAAATTTAAATTATTTTAATGTCCCATAACATTGGTAAGAAAAGCTAAATCACACAGCCGGTCCATTCCAGAATAGCAAATACTCAATGGGCAGTTCAGTATCTTTTCCAAACATTTTAAAATATGCTCCCTCAAATTCCAAAATTTTTCAAGTGAAATAAGCTTTGGAAAACCAAATTGCACAACAATGCAGGTGCATTATCTACATGATAAATTTCTATTGTAACTTATTTAAGTTTATTTAAAATATATTTTGAGGAGTGTTTTTGAAGTGAAATTTCTTTGCGGACGGGAGTGAATGGGAAATTTACCCAGTTTTGCGTAACAGTGAAAAAGCAAACTGAAGTAGTGATTCTTCCCCTTCCCCCGAAATGTCGCCATGGTGAGGAGATAGCGAGCGCAGGGGGGGGGCGTACACACCAAGTGACTTGCATCATATCCGTAAAAATGTTGGACGATTGATAAGGGGGAATTGTGCATCAAAAGTGAATCTTGCTGCTATGGACGAAAGGCGCTTAGGTATTGGTGACATTAAGTGGGTACCCTTGCTACTCTCGTAACGAACTCGCATGGCGTATTTTCATAGTTTTTATGTAATAAACGTGCCATTTTCAACGAATAAACACACCCAAAATAGTACCATTATATGGCTCTTCCCATTACAGGAGTGTTTGGGGCATTGTGTATATGTCACTAACGTTCGCGCCAGAATCGCTACGGATAGCATCTTGTAAACAAACACAGTGACTTCTGTTAGGGATGCATTAAGTTTATATTATTCATTTTTAATTCCATTGAATCAAAATAAATTCTGGTCAGATAGCCTAGAACAAATGCAAAAAATGGAAAAGAGTTTCGTGAAAGAAAAAAAAGCAAAACTAGCAGCAATTCCTGGCAAAAGTCTATATATCCACCAGGTAGTTCTGTCACACCTTTTATCATCTTTATCCATAAAGTTTTAGTGCTGTACACATCAGAGACTGCTGCAATCATTGGATCTGATGATGATTAAAAGCTGATTGAATTCTTGAAACAGACACTGAATTTGACAATGAATACTGATTCTAGAGAAGGAAAAACAATATACAGAACCACGATTGATGTAGTTTTCTCACATTTTCTTGAATGACTACAATCAAGGATTTTTATATCCTACTTTAGTTACCACACACCTATTGTGTCCTTCTTGGAAAATGATGATGCAGAAAATTGAATAAAAATATTTTCATACACACAATAAATGAAGTTCAAATTTTATTTAATTAAAGTTATCTCAGCAATTTAATATAATTAGATCTATTCCTGCATTTATGGCCAACATCACCAAAGAAGTTTCACTCCTATCGCGTGGCTTTCCACGCTCTTTTTTGGTTAAGATAACCGCATTTAAAAACACATGTAAAAAAATGTTTATTATCTTTTCAAATTTTTGTATTAAGTCACGTGCCACTGTTACAACTCCACTGTGCCACAATGTGGATCGCCTGCAGCGAGTTGGCCACCTCTGCTCTAAGCCATAGACAGAATAACTTTCCTTATGACGACAAGGGTCAAAGATTTAGCTCACATTATTATACCAGAACTTTAAAAAATGGTAGTTAGTCTATTCTATTAGAAAAAACTGCTTTGTATTGTTTTTGCTGCAAACTTTTCAACTTTGTCATTAGTTCTCTTTCCATAGTAGTCTTTAAAAGTTAGAAGCACCTTATTGAAACTTTAAAAAACTTACAAAACATCAAAAAAAACCATAGTCAAAGCCAAAAGTCTTGGAACTGAATTTAGTCAGCAATATCAATGCTCTAAAATAATTGACAGTGACTCACCGACTTATTATTGTGGAGACTAATTATTGTCCCAAGGTACTTCTACTTATTGTATCAACTGATTCCTCAAAACTGTATAGATTTTCAGAGTAATTTTTTTTCTTTAGGGAGAGGGCCTGCATTTTTTAATTTTGTCCATGGTAGCAAAACTGTTAGAGCCTTACAAGCGGCCCTGATAAGGGTAGTTTATTAGTATGATTTCTAAAAGTTAGAAAAATAATAAAACAAGTGATTAATAATTTTTATCTAATTCTTTAAACCACATTTTAGCACAATAATCAGGAAATATTTTATACTAAAATTTTTGGACCAAAAAAATTTTTTTAATAAAACCCCACATTAATAAATTATTACCATAAATCTGTATTTTATATTATGGCTTTAATTTTTTTTAGAAATCCTAATGACTAACAAAGACTATTCAGCTAAAATTACTTCTGATATTTGGCAACATTTTTTTAAATGTGAAAACGGACAAATACCTAAGTGTTAACTGATTGCCTGCCAGAAAATATTCAAAATTGGTGGTGGATCTACAAAAGGTCTTCATATGCATTTATTTTTGGTGCATAAAATTAGAGTTGTAAGCCCATCTACTTCTACCCAAGAAAATTCATTAGAATTAGAAGTTCCACCAAAGAAAAAGGTAAAAAACCTTAACAATTTTTTTTCAATTTTTAGATGTGAAGAAAAATTACTGGAAGCTACTCTTACACATTTAACTGCAATTGACGGTGTTTCATTTAACACTATAAGCTTTTCTTCTGATTTACATTCAGATTTAGAAGCTATGGAATTTAAAAATCTAACACAGTGAGAAAAATTATTATACAATATAGCAACAAACTAAGAAACTCAGTAATCAGAGAAATTTCTAATAAAAAAACTAATAAAATGTTGTAGGAGAAAGATTTTCTTTAACTTTTGATGAATGGTCATCACTGCAAAATGGGTACTGTTTAAATATTATTCTACACGGACAATTTTCTAATTTTTGGAGTTTAGGTCTGGCACAGATAAATGGCACATTACCAACCAAAAAATGTATTAAATTATTGGAAGAAAAACTGGCAAAACATAATTTATATACCAACATTGTAGCCGTTATGATGTATGCAGCAAGCATTATGAAAAGTGGACAGAATATTATCTGTAGATCAGCAGTTTTGCTTCGCACATAGTGCGCAGCTGGCAGTTATTCATGTTTTTTATAAGTTGGAAATTGAATCATATCAGTAATATAATGAACGAGAAATTTATTTCACAGAGTGACTTGTGCTAGGAGGAAGATATTTTCGATAGTGAGAGAGACCTTG
Organism: Trichonephila clavata; assembly: GCA_019973975.1. Lineage (NCBI taxonomy): Eukaryota > Metazoa > Arthropoda > Arachnida > Araneae > Nephilidae > Trichonephila > Trichonephila clavata. Next base: position 52,054 of record BMAO01025158.1, on the reverse strand, counting down.
ACAGTAGTCAAGATTCATGAAAAAATGGGATAACTGAAACAAGTATTGGTCCACCGATAGATAAGGTATGAAAATCCATATCAATGTTCAGAAGGTCACCAACAAAGAATGATTTATTAAACAATATTTGACATGGACATTGTCTTTCTAAGAGACTGCAAGACAAGGTGAAAAGGTCTTTTGTTAATGGTGGAATGTTTCTATTTACAGAAAAATTGCAAACAAAAAGCATTAATAGACCTAAAAGATACAGATAATAGACAAAGATACTAGATTTATCTCATGATGATACCTAAATGTTATTTGATATAATTACTGTTTTTGTACCAGTAAAAATAACTGTTGTAGCACTCTGCCATCGAGACATCAGTCTGTTTACAGCAAACATAGCCATAAATTTTATGCTAAAGAAGCTTAAAGATGCAAACAATGCTTTATAGGTAAAAAAAGCTATTTATGCAGCTCTACTTCTTGAATAGGAGAATGTTGCACAGGAATACTTACACAATGGTATAAACGTCTCAGGAATAGATTCTGTCTCACAGTTCCTTCTTCAATTAAATATCTAAAATTAATAGTGGACCTGTTTGAAAGACTTGAAGCTTCAAATCCCACTGCATTACTAACAGCTCATGCAACTGGATCTTCAAATCAAATGAGGCAACACTTGAAATTTATTCACATTCTGATAAAATAACTGAATCACTTTGTACACAAAAACCATCTAGGGTAGCAAAATAGATAAAGTTATCAAAGAGGGATATGTACCAATGCAGCCAGTTAAATTTGAGACACTGTCATCAAAAATTCAAAAAGAAAAGTCTCTTTGAAAATGGAGACATGGTGACTATCTGGAAAGAACATTCTCCTATTTAATGACAAAGTCTACTAGTGTAGAGTCTGAATGAGCATTTTCTTCGGCAAGACAATTTGTAACAAAAATAAGAAGCCATTTAAATGTTGAAACCCTGGACAAGCTGTGCTTCTTAAAAGCTTATTTACAGAAACATAATATTTTTTTAATTTCATTCAGTAATATTTTTTATTTGTTTTTATGAAAAATTAAGTTTTTTTTTTTTTTTTTCAAAAAATAAAATTAAACCAATTTTTTAATTATGTTTTCAGTTTCATTATGTAATTTTAAATATGCAAATGTGTGAGAATTTTTCATAAATCAAATAGTCCAATCTTAATCCCTGGACCAATCCTGAGATTTGGGTAATGTAATCCTGAATGAGCGAGAGAATATTAACGTCGCACTAATTAGCAACACGAGGGCTTTTGGCGATGGTCCGCGTAATTTTGAACCATGGTCAAGTAACGCGGACGACACCTGAGCTGGCACCCCGTCTCCTACCACACCACACCAACGGGAGGACGTTTGAGCTTTCGACAGATTTAACGTGCATCGTTCCCCTACACGGTGGGTCTTTAGTGGTACTAGGATCGAACTCATGACATGCTAGCCATGATCCGATGCCTAGACCACTCGGCCACTGCGGCCGCATGTAATCCTGAAATCACAAGGTTGAAAATATAGCACACAATTGCAAACCTAATGACAGCATATATGCTGATACTGCATAGTCTGCTATTCCATGAAATCTTATCTTTGTGATTAGTGCATGTATATAAAAAGCTTATTATTCTTAGCTTATTTGTGGCTATTTCTTTCAAGAAAATAAAATGAGTTACAAATTAATAGTTTTCAACTGTTAAAAAAGGTAATAATAAACGAATTATTAGCAATAAATGAAACATCAAAAAAAGATTTAAATTTGAAAGATACAAGTTTCATATTTTTAAATATAGAAATATGAAATTATTACAATTTATACCTTTTCAGCCTTCTCTAACTTGGACTGCAGTCGATCAATAGTACTTTGCCTCATTTCTGAGACAGAGCAACTACGAGATCTCCTAGGATCCAAAATTTTGATCAAATTATAGTCGCCAGGGCTACAAAAATGAAACAAATATTAAAACATAAATAAGAATAAACAACAGATATAAAAGATATCAATAAAAATAGAATTCTCAATAACTACAGGGATGACTATTTAAAATTTTTATTTTCAAACTTATTAGTTGCATAAAATATTATTACACAAAGTGTTGTTACCAGTACTCACACAAAGATTTACTAAAGTAAAATTTTTTATAAATAATAAATATAAATATAATTATTATAATAACTTATTAAAAATCTTTAATAACTTCTCAGATACTATTTTCATAACCATTTTATGTTGAAAAATTTAGAAATGATAAAATTTAGAAAATGTACCAGTTGTGGTATAATATAAACACAGACACACATACTACCAAAAGTTTAGTAAGCAACAATATAATCAACAAAATGGAAAAGTAAAGCATTGGTAAATGAAGGTAGTAAAGTGTGCATGAAGGTATGAAATGTAAATTGAATTACAATGACATATGATTTAATTTCTTTGTTACATGGTGATTTCACATCTGTGTCAACAACATAATATGTTCACAATCAAAATATATATATATAATAAATCTAGACGTTAGCCACTCACTTCGCTGGGTATTTCATGATGTTTTATAAATATACTGCTATAATATATATACATAAATTATTGATATCTAAATCCTAGCTTTAATTCGATTGTATTGAAAAATATACTTATACCTGTAACTCTCGCCTCTCGATAAAAAAAGGAAAGAACTTCTAATTTGTTTTTCTAATAATCTCCAAAATTGAAGTATAAAATGATGTTCACACTTATATACCCTATAACCAAGTGGATTTCCGCAAAACCAATTTTCAGTGGATCTCTACTCCGTAAAAATAAACATGCAAGCCAAATTTCAAGTCTACATCTAATAGAGCCAAGACGAAATTTTTATTATGAATGCCCTCTCCCCCCTCCACCCGTTATCTCGTTGTGAGTCGTTCTCCAAAATAACCGTTCTTAGCGTATATCATTTCAATTAGAGAAAAATGCAAACCATATTTCATTGTTATAGTCCTTGTAGTTCGAAAAAGGGATTTTTTCCCGTCAATAAGCCCCAGCATCCCCTTACTCCCCCAGGAGTTGTTTTCCCTCAATTACATTCTTAGTCGATCCCTTTTTAACAAAACAACATGCTTAACCAATTTCAAGTATGTGGGTCAAACAATTCAAAAACAGGAATTTTTTTTCTATAACACCCCTTGACCACTCGCAACCCTCCTTCGGGATCGATTTTCGTTTTACTCTTTGTTAGAAGAACTCTATTCCATGAAAGGAACATGCCTACCAATTTTCAAGTAGGTAGATCTAATAGTTTAAAAACGGAAATATTCATCTATTATGCCCCTTAATCCCAAGAAATGAAACTTGAGGGTTGATTTTCGCGAAACTCATTTTGTAGCGGTTCTATACTCTACGAAAGAATCTGCTTACCAAATTTCAAGACTGTACGCCTCATAGTTTAAAAATGGGAATTATCTATAACACCCCTTGAGCCCCTGCAACGCTACTTGGGGGTCTGTTTTCACAAAACCCATTACATAGGGGATTTTTAATCCATGAAAGGATTCTGATTAACCATTCAAGAATGTGCATCCAGTAGTTTAAAAATGGAAATAATTATCTATAACACCCCTTAAGCCTCGCAACGCCACTTGGGGTCGATTTTCACGAAACCCATTTTGTAGCGGATCTCTACCCTATATGAGAGGAATCTGCTTACCAAATTTTAAGACTGTGCGTCTAATAGTTTAAAAATCGGAATAATTATTTATATCTCCCCTTAACCACCCCCGCAACACCCCTTAGGGGCCAATTTTCACAAAACCCATTTTGTAGCGGATATTTAATCCATGAAAGAAACATGCCAACCAATTTTCAAGCAGGTAGGCCAAGTAGTTTAAAAACGAAAATATTTATCTATTACGCCCCTTAATCCCCCACAACGCCACTTGGGGGCTATTTTCCCAAAACCCATCTTGTAGCTGATCTCTCCTCTATGAAAGGAATCTATATATCAAATTTAAAGACTGTGCGTGTAATAGTTTAAAAATAGAAGTAATTATCTATAATGCCCTCAAAGCCCCAGCAATGCAACTTGTGGGTCGATTTTCACCAAACTCATTTTGTAGCGGATCCCTACTCTATGAAAGGAATCTGCTTACCCAATTTCAAGATTGTACGTCGAGTAGTTTAAAAAAGGCAACAATTATTTATAACGCCCCTTGCGGTTTGAATTTCACAAAATCCATTCTAAGCGGATCTCTACTCCTTGAAAGGAACATGTCTACCAAATTTTTCTTCTGTAGGTTGAATAGTTCCGGAAATATCGTGATTAGTCAGTCAGTTGCTTTTCTCCTTTGTATATATAGATTTACAATAATAAGGTATGTAACCACCCTGTAACTTAACCCAAACTTTACAGCAATTGTTGATGCTCCCAATGAAGTGATCAACCCCATCACTGATATTAGCAATGGCCATTCCTCCTTTAGGCCAGTTTATACCCCCACAGAGACTGGTTGGAAGAAGCAAACCTGCAGATACAGAACACAACCAACAGCACCCCATTCATTGGGATTGAGATTGGGGGAATATACCTGTTACTATATTAACGCATTTTATCCCAATTTATTTATTTTGTTTAAATTTGAGAAGAATTATACTTTCTGAAGTTAATTAAATCTAAACAAACTAAATAAAAATAAAATTTGAAATTTTTTCAAAATTTTATATAAAAAATCTGATTTGTCCTCTAAACAGGACACTGGGATAAAGGGGATAAAATTTGCACATATATGTTTTAGTGTTCTCTTCGGCGATGAAAAAAATAATTTTAATTTGAAAAATATTTTCCTACTTACAAGATAGTTCACTTTTTAGTCTAATCTAGGTGGAAAGGTTCAAAGCAAGCATGTCAAAATGTTTTGTCACATTTACCACAATATTTTTTTGGTTTTCCTTTGCAGGACCCCTCTTTGACAACAATGCTGTTTTTCCTGCTTTAGCAAAAAATGACCAACATTACCTTTACGGATATCTTCTTTTGCACCAGAAGGTACAGTCGAGATTCTAGGTCTACCTCTTGTTCTTACCACAGTTTTTTTAGATAAAAGCTGTTGATACAGCTCTTCAGAACTCCTTCAATTTTAGGACATCCTCTTTGTTGAGAGTTGTGCGAATTACCCAGGCATTTAACATAGCCATATCCAATGAACGAATAAAAAGTGGTCAGTACCACTTTTTTACACGATTTTTAATGGAATAAAGTCCATCTAACCAGTCCTGGTGACCCACACTGCACATCAGTGCCGATATAAGCTCATTTCAGGTCTTGGGCACAGAAGATCTAAAGGCCCCTTGGAACTGGAGGATCGAAATTTATAACCAGAAAATCTGGTTAAGTCCAGCTTATCCGGGCATCGGGCCCCTGCCCCAAGCGCCCAATGGATAAACCGGCACTGCAGCACATATATTTGTTGTAAGAATTTATCAAATTCAGCATCTTCACATTAATTTTACCTTTGTATCCTAACCTCTTATTCCCTTCTTCACATCAAAAAATGGTTCTTAAATGTTGAAACTTGTAGCAACAATGACAGCATTGTTGTCAATCCGTCTCCCAGGAAAATCTCAGTTCTCACCAAATACATAATCAGATTAGCTTCTTTCTTGCACATGGACATAGATTCTTCTGATGGACACATTCGTGGCTTATGGCTCCTGTAGCTTAAAAACTCTGTTTATCAAGACTTTTCAAAAGATCAATGCTAGTAAAAAAGTTATCAAAATATGAAGTGCAGCTTGAAGGATTCACAATATTCTTTGTTAGCTTTATCATAACCTGAGTATACCAAAAGGAGAGTATCACTTCTAGCATCAGATTCTTTACCTCATTAGAGTGAAAAAGTGAAACAATAAGCCTTGCTTCCAGATAGCCCAAAGTTTATATCCAAAACATATTGACTTGCCTCCGATAAACTGTTTAGCGCTATTCCTACTGTATTACATGATCATTTCATCAATGCTTAGATTTGTAGAGAAGTATCCAAATTTCATAAAATTATTGAGTATAGCAAACAAAGGTTTTACTTTGAAGGATTGCTATGCGGACTTACGGTTCTATTGTCCACAAAGTGTAAATAAGATTTCTACTTTTGTAAGCGGTTTCGTGACCTGGAATTTTTTCTCAGAGTAATCCCAAAGTCTTCAGAATCAGACCAGTAGTCCCGTTCAGAGGTATTTGAATGATAACCAGTTAGAAGTAAAATTACCATAAAAACACGTATTTTGTTTGCAGAGGTCAAAAAATCATGTTCGTTTTTTACATCTGTTGCATATCTGTTTCTTTTAAAATGAGATCGTAAACATCACTGGAATAAAACTGCTCAAAAGCTCTGATGGAGTTTTCTCTCTCAATACAGTTTCATCTGCTTGAGCAAGTCACTTGTAGTTGATTCAACCTGTGTTTTCTATTTTGTATATAGCGGTGATTTATTCTTTATCCATGATGACTGATGTTTTTTAGCTTTTTTTCAGCTCTTTGTTGTCAAAACACAAGAGCTTGTGGACAGTTCAGGCTGGAAACTATCGCGAGCTATGACCTCCAGAGACCCAGGAACATCGTTTACAATAATTTCACCAGTATTTACTTCATTTTCATCCACTTCATCTTCGTAAATTAGTTCACTGGCATCTGGTGGTAACACAGCTATTTCAACATCGCCCTCATCTGAATCTAAACTGTTTAATAATTCTAATGCTTCCTCTAACTTCAGAAACCTTTCCACTGACATACCTCAGGGGTGAAGCACTAGAAGGGAAATTACTTCTTCTGTTCTTAGCAATAAAGAGAGAAAAAACACGCCAATTGTATGCTTATCGCCCCACTGTCCTATTTTGTAGACAATTTAAAAAATAATGAGCTAAAACATAACTAAGAACAATTTAGCTCTAATTAACCACCAGGATAACAAAAGAGTACTTTAACATAAAAAATGCTCAGCCAAGTGTCCAAAGTAAACAGAAAAAAAATTCTGCAACCGCAAAGAGATGATACAAATCTGCCCTCTAATGCAATGAATAAACAAAAATGTCCAGAGGAAGGAGGGGAAAAGACACATAACTCACGCTAGCAGAGAAGCTAATACATACCCTACATGTTCCAAGTGACAAAATATTCACAACAAATAATAATTTCCACATGATATTTTTCAGCTGTCCTCAAAATAGGACAATGGAATAAAATGAGTTAAGATACCCACTTTCCAGAACTCCATAATAATGTTGGCTCAATTTGGAGAAGCATTATCATTCTTAAGGGGGAAACCAAGACCATTTACTGAAATGTAGTTTCATAATAGGTTCTAGGATTTCATCCTGATAAAGAGCAACTGTCCAAAATTAACCTTTAAAGATGTAAATCTTGATGTGTGATAGGGCATTAAAATTTCAACTCACACAATGACACTGCTACCTCCAAATACCTGACATTTGGAAATATTTTTAGTTTCTTTGTGTACAAGTCTCATTCTCTCCAGAAACTTACAAGTTCCTCTGATTGCAGGGAAAATCTAAATTCGTTCATAAATGGGAAGTAGCACCAATCTAAACAGTACAATAAGCATATTCTTGGTCACTTTAATCTTGCCTCTCTGGATTGAATAATCAATGGAACACAAACATGTGATATTCAGGGGTATAATATCTTTTCATAGCCTTCAACATACAGTACTGTCCATATAGTGCTTTACCAAGTGATGCTGTAACCATGGATGTAACAGGTATTGAGAGCACTCATCAATTCTACATAGCTACTATAGCAATGCAGATCATCAAAGGGGTGGGATGACTGGGCACAGTTCTCTAGATAACTGTTTGGTTTCTGAATTACTGAATGATCGATCTCAAAGAAAAAAAGAACATTTCAGAATGAGTTTCCTGTTTCAATGTGTCAGACAGAATGCTAATGTCAATCAGTCAAGGAAACAAATTATTTAAAATAATCCTACAAAACTAATAAGATCACATCAGCATTTATCACGTTGAAGTACTGTAGCATCGTTTGGTACCAACTACATTCAGTAAAAATTTATGACGCCATGCGCTTTTGAAGTTATTTGTTAAAACTGTTAGCACTACTTACCCAAAATATTCTTATCTTCGGCCATAATATATTTTCTTTCTCCGATATACATATGTCTTAATTTACTTTAGCATTTTTTAATTAATTTTTACATTAAAAGGATATTTCATTTTGCCGCCGATAAGCGGTGTTTAAAAAACGTTTTCAGTTATGCAAAGTATTTTTATTCAAATATCGGGAGGAATGATGTCATACGTTGATGATGTCATTCTTCCGTTGGCTGAACAGGTGTGTTTAGAAAAATTCGAATAACTCTTTTTTTTACGGGAATAGCATCAGAGCTGCTTTGTAAAACTTGAATTGTATCAGAAAGGGAATGGGTAAATAATTATTTTATTTTGTCTTCCTTTTAACAATTAAAGAGCTACCATAATTTTTTTTTGTAAATAACTTTCTTTTTTTAATATTACTATTTGATTTAATTATTTTTATCGTTTAGCTGAAATAAAGAGTTTATTTCTTAATGACGTTTGTTCCTTTTTTTGACCACTTATTGTGCACTGTGAATGTGATATGTGTTTTTCTTTTTAGCCATCTCTAACTTCAGCAAACGCTGCCCTGCCATAAATACTCTGCTAAATGCTTTTTACCTACTATTGAGTTTTAATAATTCGTTGGCGTTTTATGGGCATTTAATTTAGTATACGCCAACAAAAATTGCCAGAACACTGTTCAGCATCTGCTTTTCATACACAGCGTAGGACTTTACTTGTTACTGTCACATTTCATACAACCTCAGATAACCAAAAATCTTATAGTTTTTGTCTGTGAATATGTTAGAATTTGTTTATTAATATAGCTCTTGAGAATGTTTTAGATACCTTATTCTACTTTCATTCTAATAAAAGTACAAAAGAATTAAGTTTTATTTTATTTTTAGGACATCTATCGGCATTTTGACGAAATATGAAGTAACAGGCCACAAGAACAGGCCCTTTGAAAAATACATATTTTCCAACCTTTTGTCAATATCTAGAGCTAATAAAACCATCCGTGTTGACCAAATTTGGGGGGGGGGGGATATATTGTCATACTTTTAACTTACCTTGTATTTTACTGTCCTTCAATGTGTTAAATGCCCTTTCTCAAACCCTTTAGAATGGTATACCTTCACAACCTTTGCCTGACTCACATATGTCCAGGACCATCAATCGTAATTGGTCAGACATGCCACAACTGCTTACTTCCTATCCACATTTATAACCCATTTAATAAAATTAAAAGCTCATATTGAATGCATGAGTTTTGGAAGCTTATGTGTGTCATTGATACTATTTTAAGGTTTTGATTCTCAAAATAATCATGATTTACATGTTACTGAAAATATTTTTAAATTCTTAGTTCATAAAATTAATATAAAAGATAAAAAAAAGTTATTTCTTATAGGACTTATTACTGTACATTTCCAGTCATGAATAACAATATTAATTTTGCAAAATTTTTTAATAAACACTTGTTAATTTTCCAGCTAAAATATAATTTTAAAAGATTTCAAACAATAAGAAGATTTTGAATAATAATAATGTTTTAGTCTCTAAAAATATGCAGGTGTATAAATATTTTAAAAGTAATAAGTTTATTGATAAACTTCACCATGTATAATTACAGAAGAATCAAAATTATAGAAGAAACTACTTAAAAAGATAATTAATGCACCTTTATGCATTATATGTCTAATGAAATATCACAATTTAATAGAGATTTACACTCATTATAAAGCTTTCAATTAAACATAGACTAGCATGGGAGGTATTTGATGAATATAAGTATAATATTTTACAAGACCTTCTGAAATTAAATTATAAAGCTGCAATGATACTAATAAAGATATGAAAAATATTATTACAAATTTACAGAAGGATTTCATTGATTATATAGTTAGGGTACCATAGTAATCAAGTAATTATTTATAAGTATCATAATAACATTGTTAACTATGCACTTTCAAAACAATATTTATTTTTATAAATCTTTGCTATTTTGATCATGGTGGTGTGCATCTATAAAGGTATTTAGCTATCTTTTCAGTTTTAAAAATAAAATATTTGGAATACCTATTAAATTTTGTGCAATTGGTGTTTCTTAATTTGCTGAAATACAAAAACCTCAGAAGTCTTTTATGGAGCATTTTGCAGGTTTTAATATTATCAGAAAACAATTAAGGGTGAAGGAACAGATAGCACATTTAAATAACTATAACACATATTTTCTTAAAAATATCTCAGGAACTAATAGTCAGAAAGAATGCAATGAAGTATGGAACATAAGTATTAAAAAGCACACACACACACACACAATTATCTATTTAATTCTTTAATAAATGCCACCTGCAAAGGAAAAATCCTTTTTTTTCTTGGAAGTTTTGAATTATGTTAAATGTTCAGTCTATGAAAATCAATTTATTTCAGCTTGAGCCATTAAAAATTATACCGATTTATCTAGTTGTACCAAAAATTACAAGTTTTGTTTGTGTGTGAGCATACTTTTTGCCCACCTATAAAAATTTATCCACTTAATTTAAATTTTGATATGCTCCCATGATAGCCATACATATTTTTTGTATCAAATATGTAGATTTGGATTATTTCTTAACGTCTGTAAATCAATATTCAATATTTTTTCTCCAATTTTTTTTTTTTTTTTTTTTTGTAAATTGGTAAATTTATTAATTTCTCTCTGTTAGTATATCATTCCTAAATTCACCCTTTTGTAATAAAGTTATTCAATGAAAAATCTTTACTTTTTCTAAATTCTTTATCTTTATTTGCATTAACAAAGTATCACTTTCATTAAAGAAAATTCACTAGATCAGCAGATTTCTTAATTTAGCACTAATACAGATAGCAACAAATTGCTCCAATTTTTATAGGTTTGACAAGATTATTTGTTTTAAATAAAACTGCACTGTTAGCTTAACAAATAAGAATGTAATCTTATTACAGCAGATTTATTAAATAAATTTTATCATTCAAAATTGATTTAATCTCTTTTTGAATTTTAGATGTGGATTTAGATTATATGAAACATTCAATGATTTTGTGCTTATAGTTTTTAAAAAACAGTTAACAAATTGTCATTTTTTCTTATTTTATTGTATCAGAATTATTAAAAAGTGATTAGTTATGTCGCAATTTTACCTTGATTGGGGAAAATAATCACTTATTTTTCGCTGTACCATTGTACACCTTCGTTTTTTCAATGCAAGGTCTCTGGTTCTCTTTAGCAGCAGTAGTTGAGTAGGACAGCACTCTGATTGTTGTTCGTACCACTCCATAGCTATTTCTAATGCAGAAAATGCGTCAGCATTTGCTACTTTTGTTGTTGGTGTCCTCTTCATCAGTTTCATCGTCAACATGGTCGGATTCTTTTTGCACAGAAGACGCAATCTCATAATCATTTAGCATTTGAAATCCAGTCTTCTGCATTGCATGTCATTCAGGTTTCTATATCAACAAAACTCAACAAAAGAGCATGTATACACCCCCTCACTTGGAAACAAACTGACCTAATATTCAGCCCTGATGTTTACCAAATCACACAACTGAAATCCTTCAAATATCCCTCACCTTGGGGTTTCCCGTCACTTTTGGCCTCACATGGAACAACTGTTGAGCACTACACTGTTTGAAAACGTATCCGGACTTTGGTTCGGATATTTGACGCTCCAGATAATAAACGTTTGGACAAATGACGATCTACTGTATTTTGCTTTTTCTTCAAGCACATTTCACGCATGTGGTGATTTTCAATGTTTGTATACTGTCCAGTATCATATACTGCATGGATCGCACTCGGTTTCGTTCCGAATGGTGTCCAGTCCCAACTAATTCGGATAAATGACATTCTACTGTACAGGAAATAATATACTGTGTGAAAACATTTTAGAAGAAAGAATTTAAATAGTCACAACCAGTGGCACACACAAGGGAATTCCTAGGGCTGTATCGCACCCCAAGCCCTTGATTTGTTTTCCAATTGATAATAATCCTATGTATATAGTACATAAAATTTAATTAAGTATGTTATCATTAATTTTATTAATTAATCATAACAAATACTTAATTATGTATTTAATAATTTTTTACTGTCTTTTTTTCTGAAAAATTGACAAAATCAAAATAAGTTGGGCGGCATATTGGAGCATGATACAAGAGTGGTAAACTTCCGACCTTGGACTACCCCCCCCCTCCTTGAAAAATTCCTGTGTGTGCCATTGGTCACAACTCCTTTCATTTAATTTTAAGAATTTTTCTTTTCAATACACATTCAACCTCATATCCCACATTCTTAATTGGATTGAGATCTGGTAATTGTGCAGATCAAAACAGGAGAATGTCCCAGTAATGCTCTTCTAATCATCTGTGGACAATGGCAGCTGTATGACAGGTACCATTGTCCTTCTAAGAATATTTATCTTTGGCAGGGTACACCACCAACATAACAGTATGTACTTAATGTGCAATAAAGCTTAAATGCCCTTAGGCCATTCAAACCATTCTTCCAAACGAATCAAAGGATCCATGCAACGCCAAGAAAACATTCTCCAAACCATAATATTAGCTACACCAGCTTTTGCTCTGTTTTCTATATTCGTACCATGCAATCTGCATGGTGTAATAGAAAACGCAATTCATTAGGCCGAACAACAGTTTTCCAGTCATCTACAATCCAATCATGTGCTCCTTTGTGAACTGAAGACATCTGCTCTTGTTCAAGACTGACAGTAGAGGCTTTCTAACAAGTAGTTAGCTACTACAGCCCATATGGTGTAATGTGCAGCTAGCAGTTTATTCACAGATGCTCACAAATGTTCTTTGATTAACATTCCTCACAGTTTGATGCATGGATGCTCTTTTTTTGGACTGCACCACTTTCATAATTATCCCTTTTTAGCGAGCATTCAGTAGCCAGTGGCAAGCACACAAGCCTGATGTTCAGACCAGGTTTACTATTTGGTAATCCACTCTCTGTAAACATTAAAAACTGCTTCTCTTAAACACTTCACAAGTTCAGTTGTTTTGTTGATAATTGGTTTAAATGCTCCGAGCATTCCACAATCATCCCATATTCAAACTCAACTAAATCATATTTTACCCCACTTCTTTGCAAGTAACACAGTGCAATTGATGCTTCACTATTCCTACATTTCCTTTTTATAGCTATCTCACACTTTTTTGTAACAACAGCTTGAAGTTAAAGCATTGTTAAAAATTATAGACTCCTGATAAAACATGTGTCCAAGATGAGAATTTACTTTTCCATTAACAAGAGGGTTAAAAAAAGAGGATCTAAAAATCTTCAGATTCGATACAAGCACATACTGACAAACATATCATTTACTCTTAGCAGGTTTCATTTTTTATTAAAATTCAAATTTTTATGGAAATAATCACCATACATAAACTAGAATATTTCCTTTTTAGTATTCATTAAAGATATTTCTTTAACATTATAGGTATTTTATAAATCAAGTGTTAGATTTTAAAAAATATATGAGGTAGTAGAAAAAGATTCTTTGTGATTATAAGAAAATGCTAAGAAAAAAATCAAAAAAGAAAGACCAAATATTAAAGCAATTTTTTGTGTGTGCTGTAACTAGTAATGCTCCAAACAGATAACCCAGTAAGTATAAATAGTATCATAAAAATGAAACTGCACAAAGCAACAGACATACAAATTGAACATCCACCTCCCCTAATGTGAAGGAAACAATTCGAGGAAGCAAAAAGAACTAGATCCTTAACTCATTTTAAATGAAAATAAAAGGGAAAAGAGAAGCATCTGTGCTTGGAGTGCTGATTGTGGGTGGGGAGAGAACAGAATTCTTCCCTAAACTTCCTTCATGACAGCTATCAAAATGTTGAATCAAAAAATAAAATAAATTTAAAGGGAAACAGAAAATTCAAAAGAAAAAAGTGCTCACCACAAAAAAAATGATGAAAACTAAGAAAAAGAAAAATTCCGTATAAGAGAACTACTTGCTTCTGATTACCAGCATGGTTATGAGTGTATTTTGCTCTTCCTTTAGATACATCTGTCCTTCCATGTCCCTGACTAAAGGGAGTGAAGTGGCACGTTTATCCGGAGACAGAACCCAGGACCTTTGGATACGAAACCGAATAACTTAACCACTACACCAAAACGATCACCATAGTGTGGAGGTTGTTACTGGCTTATACTTTACTACAGATAATACTTATATATTACTTATATATTACTATATACTTATATATTACTACAGATATATTATTTGCAGATATAACATAGAAGATATAATGCAAAAATGAAAATAAATAATATTCACATGCATAATACATACACACAATTAATCTGTAGATATAGATTGGTAATTATGCTAAAAGTTGACCTTTAAGATAAATTGAAGAAATTTAATGTATTAAAACTATTTAAAAGTTTCCTAAAAAACAAATAAGCTTAGCACATACATATTTTTTATATATATTATTGAGCTAGCCCATCACTTACACCAAAAAAGGGGAGATATAACATAGAATACCACAATTTTTAAGTAATATTTTGACGTATGATGAAGATATCTTACCTTGATTCCGCATCTAAACTTTCAGAACTGGAATCTAAAGCCGGAAGATCCATTTTCTTTTCAATTTCAGTTATTTTTTCTTCAATCTTTGACCGCATAGTAGATGCTCGTGCAATATATTCAGAAGAATTTACGATGTTTATGTCTGGTGAATTTTCAAGTGGATGTTTAATGGCATTGGAGGATGGAGGTAACTGAAATGTGACATGTGGTGTATTCATTTTTCCAGAAGACATGGTCTTACAAGGACTCTTTTTTTCAAGCTCATTAAATGCTTCCTTGTTACCATTAGAATTAGCATCAGATAAAAGAGCTGGTATACTGTCTTTTTCATCAGGTTTACTTTCATCAGAACAGACAACATTGTTACTGGCCATATCTTGTTATAAAAGAACTTAAAAAGTCTAAACTGAAAACCTTTATAAAAAGTAAAGATATCAGCAACTGTGAATTTCCAATATTCAGGAAATAGTCTTATTAAAACCTAAAAATTAAATACATATTAATACTTATATAATTCAACAAAAAATATTACACATAAGAAAAACAAGAATGCATTAAATCTTTAATAAAAATGATTTAAAAAATGTCAAGTATAATTTATAATAAGTTTGTTTATCCATTTTCAAAAACTTAAAATACAATGGTGTTCAAAATTAAAAGAATTTGCATATTTTGACGAATTTCATGAAAAGAATTGAGCAAAATGTAAAATACTGCTTTGAAAGTAAAGATGCATAAATCTGGTATGTTGAAAACATAAGCGTTTACGTGTGTATGGGCACAGCTAGACAGGGAACTGGACTTATAAGCGCATGTAATAAAATTCAAATTTCAATGTTTAGCACACCACCCTGAATTTCTTGGTGTCTTTTAACAGCAATCAGTTAAATTAAAATTTAAACAATAAAAATGAGTAACCATCAAAGTTTAGATGATCAAATGAGGTGGTGAATTATAGGTAGACAAAAAACAGGCAAGGCTCAAAATCAGATTTTTAGAGAATTGAATTTAACATTCAGTATCATGTTCAACTTTTGGAAATAGTTTCTGGATACTAGATCCAAAAAGAGAGAAAGCCTAGGCAAGGTCATCAAACAGCCACAATGTCTCGAGAAGATTGCCATTTGTCCATGATAGCAAGGTCCATAATAGCATCCATAACAAGGATGCTTTAGCTTCTTAGCTCTCTCGTGAGTTGTATGCTGCCACAGGAACCAGAGTTTCAGGGTGACTGTTTCCAGAAGGCTTCATGAGAGAGGACTGTTTGCAATTAGACCTGTTGTTTACTTCCCTTTAAGTCCTGCGAACAGAAGGATCCGTTTAAAGTGGCGTACAAATCATAGATATCGGAACATGGATCAATGGGCCCAACCATTCTCTTCACTGAAGAGTCACAGTTCAGCTTCACCAGTGATTCTCACCACATTTTCAAATTGAGATAACCAGGGACCAGCTACCTCCCTTTCAAAGTTAGAGAAACCGACCACTGTGGCAGCGGAGACTTGATGACCTTGGGAGGCATCACATTGGATGGCTCCACACATCTCCATATCTTTGATAGAGACACTGTGACTGCTGTGAGGATGCCTATGTTTGTTCACCTTTTCAGGGTAGTTGGCCCTGATTGCATTTTAATGGATGGCAATGCAAGGCCACATATATCTCATCTGATCGACAAATTTCTATAAAGTGAGGATATTTGCTGGATGGATTGGCCAGGTAGATCTAAAGACCTCAACCTTATAGATCATGGCTGGAAGCTCTGGGAAAGGGAATTGGAACACGCAACTCCCTCCAAGAATCCTCTAAGGCCTGAAAACAGCGTTGCTGAACGAGTAGCACCAATTGCCACAGGAACTCATAAACTCTGCTATTTCTATAATTAATCACAGAGAAAGACTTCAATATATTCAAGAGGGAACTGTACCACCTATTAACCTTTCTTTTCCCTATTTTGTGACCACTGTTTCATACCTTCTGACTCCAATGAGTGTGTTACACACAATCATACAAGTGTATCATAACTGTTGAATGGTTATTTTTAGTATTATATCAACCCTATATACAAACCAAATTTCATTAAAATCTGTCCAGTAGTTCTAGAGATAATTGACCAAACCTAAAAATTCTCTTAATTTTGAAAACCAGTGTATTGAAGGAGTTACGAGCCAGATTTTACTTAAAGAATTTTTTAATACAGATTAAAATCCTAGTGCTGAAGTTTAAATATAAGCTAAAAAATTAATACCATAATTGGCAATGCACACAAGCATTGCTGAAAAAAATTATATACAAGTTTATGCTTATCTTTAAGATATTTCTTAGGAGTAGAGATTAGGTCAAATAATACAATTAGAACAGTACAAAATGGACTAATAAGATAAAAAGGTAAAAAAATACAAATTGAAATAAAAAGAGCACTTGAGGCATCATTTAATCAGTAATAATGGATGAAAGTTTGAAAATAAATACAGGGAGTAAAATTCAAATTTAGTAACTTTCAATCAGTTTTAATAAAGCATATATTCCATGAGAAAATACTACAGACTTTGTAGTCTACTGATTATAAACAACTTTAAAGTAAGAAAACATTTTACGCATTGAATGAAGAGAATGCATAAATAACTTGTACCTAAGATGATTGATGATTTAAATTGATAAATGGATCAAAGATAAAGTGCTAGCAAAGAAAAATTTTGAGATAGTTGGAAAAACAAAAATCACATTGAAAGCTTCAAAACTAATGGAGCAAACTTGGTAAAAGTAATAGAATAAAATTAAATCTACACTTTCAATGCTGGGAATGCCTCATCAATTGCAAGAGGTTATATACTGAAATTACAATTAAAAAAACACCAATGAACCTTTATGAATAAATCTTAAATGAATACTGAAATCAACTGCAATTGTAAAGGCTGTTTTAAAAGAGAATCATTTCAAACGGTTGCAATTAAATGTACACAACTACCAATGAGGAAGTAAACATAGATGCACAACTTTTACTGGCCGTTTATAAAAGAAACATGACAAAACTGGCAATAGTTATTGAAATTGTTACTTCAATGTTTATTTCCAATGTTCATATATGAATTTAGTTATACTTCAATTTAGTTATATTCCAATATAATTTTGAAACAATGTACAGATGTCACATACTTATTCATATGCTTCTTAATAAAGTTTTATTTTGATTACTAATGGAATTCCTGTATTTGCAAGATGAAACAAGCATTTATTAATGTAGCACTTTAAAGTAACATAACATTTATCAGCAACAGATCTCGTAATTTTAAGTCATCATCAAGTGACAAGGACGACACCCGAGTTGGCATCCAACTCTCAAACATCCACAACATGCCAATGTGAGGACTTGAGACCTATGGCAGGTTTACCATATATTAGCCCTCTACACAGTTTGAAGACAGGTTTCAGGCAATCTAAAGCTACCAGACACTTCTATCCCCTGATCACAACAATGAAATCTTTTATAAAGGCGAACCACCTTGAAAGGTCCCTTATAAGGAGCCAGTAAAGAAACCTTGAATAGAGATCAAAGGAACCCATGGCTGCATGCCTCTAAATCTTCTGCAACATACATACAATGAGAACCATAACAAAGAGAAAGGCACAGACTTACAGTTCTGAAGAGGTACTGTAGTCTTGGGCACATAATCAGGACACCAATTAATGTGTTTCACCTTATATAGTTGTCAAAGATTGGATAAATAGACTAGTTTCACTGCCAAAGCATCAAGATCTATATGCAAAAACAGTCTATATTCTCAACATGACCAGATGTAGTGTAATCAACCAGTCAGGTTTCTCACAGACCAAAGCCTGTTTTAATAGATGATGAAGACATTCCACCATTCCCTTGCGCTATAGAGTACAAGAAGCAGTACAAGTTAAATGAATGCCAAGTAATGTTGAAAGAGTTTCAAAAGCTCTGATTCAAATTGCCCCTCCCAATCATATGTCATCCTCTGAAGCATGTCAAGTCATGAAACCCAGGTAGTTGCAAAAGCTCTGACTACAGTTTCTGTTTCGCTGTTAGACTTGGGAGCAGCTTCAAGTCACCTAATAAACAAATGAATCATAGTTAAGAAGTATATATACCCATGCTATTAGATATTATTAAATATCTAAATGAACATATATGCAAACTTTTCTTCGGGAACAAGGAACTGTACAAAAAGGATCTTAGTATGCAAATAAGCTTCTGAATTCCGACAACCAATACAAATTTTACATCAAATGCCTCTATGTCTTTATTTATACCTGGCCATACATATTTTGAAGTCACAAGCTGCCTACTCTCTGAAGTGACAAACTACGTAGTCAAATACTCTACATCTTGATTCAAGAGAAACATCGAACCCATTTATGCCACTAGAATTAAGAGCAAAAACGACCCAACACTATCTAGCATTTGTAATTTTACCAAACTACTATCAAATTTTCCATTACCTTCCAAAATAGCTAAATTCAAATAAGCTAAAATCTAAAAAGTTGATTTGAAAAAGAAATTAAAACTTTCCAAGTTCACTAATATTAGAAGCACAGACTATAAATAAACAGAACTAGTTTGCTATTCTGGGGTTAAAGGAATCACACCCCAAGCAGCGTATGTTGTCATTGGACAAGAATCCAAGATGGCAGCAACAAATTGTCTAGAAAATAATTTCAAATAACTGTTTTGAAATACAGTAAAATCTATTTCAAATGAAGGATATAGGAATAGATCGAGAATAACTGAGATCAATGAATAATGAATATTAATACAGTATAATAAAAAGTTATATTTACTAATAATAATATTATGCAGTATATAATAATAATCTCTTATAATATAATTTAATAGTAATTATGTATAATATTCGTATAATATGCTTTAATAATTATAATATATAATAATCATATGATTTGATAATTATGCATAATAATCATAATATAATTTAATAGTAATTATAAAAACAAGAATCCTATTGTAATATAATAAAAATTATATATACAAATACTCATATAACATAATTATAAGTAACAATAATTATAAATGAATAGCATAATAATTATAAATGAATAGTATAACACGTAATAAATATTTATAAATAAATATAATAAATTAATCATAAATAAAGAATATTATATAATTATTACATATAATACTAATTGTATTTTTATAATATATTTAAATAAAATAATACATAAATTTTATAAAAATTAACAATGAATATCAATTAATAAGTACTGATAACTTGCAATATTCTAAAAACTGTGAGTTCCTTAAATGAACTTCCTCGAACTATGAGCGTTTAAAAATGCATTATTTAAAAATAAAATAAAGTAGAAATGTGCAAAAATTAAGAGCACAGCCCCCATAAAAAAAATACCCTGGTATTTACCAATGATATTAGAAATATCCATATTCAAAAATAGCTCAAAATGCTGGCTTTAAGAACAAATGCAATTGCAAAATGGTTAAATTTTTAAAGAAATCGAATTAAAATAGTCCAAACTACAGGAAAAACTAAACAAATTAACTTATGCCCATGGCAACCACATTACCAGATGATAAAAATATCAAGGAAACATTATTGTAATGTTATTGCCCATCTTGGCGAACATAAACAACTTGATGCGTAGCCCCATGATATCAAACTAGCACTCATATTTCTTAATGTTGCATTGTTTAGAAGAACTTTTCAAAAGTATTTTCATAATAATTTACTATTGATAAAATTTACATCAAATTCTATTAAACCTTTAGAGAAAAAGAGATACATTTTTCTTAAATGGGAGTTTGGAGATCTTCCAAATATAGAAACAAAAAGCAGCATTTATCAAATAAACCCTACATGTATCATATTATAAAAATTAAAAAGGGATGTGATAAAAATTATTTTTGTGAGAGATCTCAAAACATAATTCTGAAATAAAAATGCATTTTACCAATTTATATATATAAGTATTTTTCTTTCTACAATTCCACCCTTTTTATCAATATTTTTTGAAAAGAAAAGAAAAAAAAGAGTACCTTATACTTTTATAACTTTTGCTAATTTCAAAAGAAATGAGAGCTTAGAATGTTTAGAAATTTAAATATATAACAAATGTCATTGGATCAATGAACAGTAAATGGACAATCTGTACAGAAAAAAAAAACATTTTATAAATTTTTTGTAACAAGCTTATTTTTTTTAAATCCAAAATCCAATAGAGATTAGTGTGTTGTTGGTTTGCATTAACATTACTATAGAACTATACAAGAGCCATTAACAAGACTTAGTAATTTTGCAAAATCAAGTGATAAGGACAAAACCTGACTTGGTGTTATTTTCTTAATTTCTGCATCATACAGCCATAAGGACATTGAAACCCAATTCATCATGGAAGTCCTTTTTCTTCACTATTAAGCTTCACAAAAATTAGAACTAAAACTTGATACTCAAAAAGTAGATTAACAACGTATTAATATGTTGTTCTAACCATTGTACTGCTACAAACCCATTTGTTCAATTGAGTAAAAGCACAAAACTTTATGCAAATATATATAAACCAAGACTTAATTTAACTTCAAAATAAAACCTGCAAAATGCAAGTTATATGATCTGAAAAATTTAAACTAGAAACCTTATTTTTATTTAAACTCACTGATTCCTCATATATGAAATACAGAAAAATACCCTTCTATTTTTTTCACCATAAAACATTAGAATTAAAACAAAATATTTTTCAATCACAAATTTTGCCTCAGTTTTTTAATATTGGAAAAGTTATAATTATGACTCAACAAAATATACCAGGTTCAATTATATATTAAGCCAGAGGTTTTTAACCTTTTCAAATGATCAAAACCATATAAAAAAATTGATAATTTTTATATGTGATATAATCCTGATTAATTATTGAAATTTGCTTTGTTCTATGATCATGGTCTGGTAGTTACAAGAGCTCATCATAAGCCAAATTCCTACAATAGTCCATAGTAATTTCAATTTCGATACTTAAAAAAATTGTTTCTCTTAAATATATATACAGTTGACTCTCGATAATTCAAAGTTGGAGTGGCCAATGAAAAAATTTGAAATATCAAGAGTTCGAACTATCAAGAGGGTAGAAAAAATTCCCAAAATACATGAAGAAAAATTTTTTCCAACACATTTAAATTTGAAACTATGAAATAAAACCACAATTGTACATATGTATAAAACTATTTTTAAGTATTTTTAAAAGTACATATTATACAGTATAAATATTTTACAGAAGTTAAAAGTCCTGCACTAAAATATATTCAATACATTCTTACATAATCCTACGCACATCTCTTCTTCACAATAGCGTACCATCTTTTCTGATCACATGTATAGCAAGGCCACGTGTTAAATGAAAGAAATAAATGGCTGACAACAGGTGCGGTTAGTCTATTGTCCACTTGAAGAAGGAAAGCAATAAAAGTATTTTTGTTGATGAACCAGAAAACACTAAGATGGAGTAGTAGATAGATGGTCATTAAAGGGACTACATTACAGGAGAGACAATACAACACAAAACTTGTAAGCCCAACCTGTTTGCTACAGGACTGTACATGATAGTGAGTGTTTGAATAGTCGAGTTTTATAAGATAACTTTGAATTATTGCGTGTTGTCTGTCCAGCCACAGATTTTACATTGAATTATTGAGTGTACCCAAACGTATTGTTTCAGTTCAAAATATCAAGAGTTTTTCTAGGGGACTGAGCATATACTTCCAATTATCGAAAGTTTGAATTATCGAGAGTCAACTGTATATACATATATATGTCTAAAGAATAATAATAAAAAACTTTAACAATTAACTGTTATGAGTTTATTACAGAATTTCAATATAATTTTCAAAAAAAAAACTTTTTTTCATAATTTTTTAAAATCTAGTTTTTTTGTAACTATTAACAGTAGTTTCAAAATTAGAATTATTTTCATGCAGCACTTCTTTTTCAAACATTTCTGTATCATTCCAATACATTTCTCATTATCATTCTAATAATATATTCAATTACTATAGCAATATTTATACAAAATATTAAATAAAATAAAGTTACCTATTACAACATTTTTCCTCTTTATTATGGCTATTTCTTTATAGTTCAAAAACAATCATACCACATTTTAACAATGAAACTGACAAATTAATCTTGTTTTAAAAATACCTAACAGGATTATTTAGTTTTTTTAAAAAAAATTCATTGAAATGTAATGAAAGATTACCTTTAAAGAGGGGGGGGGATAGTTTTAGGTGAAAGAAAACTTTTATCATTACATAAAGATAAATATTTATGTTGCATATGCAATGGTTTGAATACAATGTTTTACAGAGTCATTTAGCTTGAGAAACGCAACACATTTAAATGACACCCAGTTTCGATATATTATTATGCTCACATGAGCAAATTTTTGACATTTGGATGACAAATTGAGATACAAACTACAGAAAATATCAAAACTTCTGTTTCATTTTTGAACAATCATCTTTTAAAATCCTTCAAGCATTACAAGTGTCATAGTTAGTCAAAATTCTAATTATGATATGGAAGCAGCCTTCAAAATGTTTTCTAAAACACTGAAATGACAAGTAAGAAAAGTAAGCCGATTATTCAATATCAAATTGCAAAATATTTAGCCAAATTTAAAGTAAAATTTAGCTTTGGTAAGGAAAAAAACGTAAATGCATAACTAATCTTGCGTGAAAAGTCATCAAAATTATTGAGATTGTTTAATAAAATGATTAAGACGTTTATTTTTCTTCAGATGTATAGCGTATTGTGAATGAAAAGAAGATATTATATCTCTGAATCATAAACTAAATTTCGAAGCAGTACGACTAACATTTCCAGCATAAAATAAGTTTTCACTTAAATCTGCGCAATTTTTACATTTTCATACAGTGAAATAAATAAACATTAATTTTAATGTCAAAGTAACATCTTACTTTTCGAAGACATTTCGATTCATAAACAAATTTAAAACACCCACATACATTTGTTGCCAAACTATATTACAACTGACATATATTGTAATATAAATAAACGAGCGGTTAGTAAAGCCACATCAGTATTTTCATCATTACGCCATGCAAAACACTCAGCAGAATATACTGCGTTGTTATAAACCTTTCAGCTCTTAATTTCATCTTCTCAATTTCAAGTATTTGTCATTAAAAGTTTCCGTGAAAAAATGATACATTTAAGAAGAGAAAACGTTACGTCACTGCTTAAGAGGAGTTCAAGTGCCTTGAAAGAATAAAAGAAGAAAGACGTTTTTTTCTGCTTTGAGAAAGATAAACACAATAATTTTCGTTAGCCTAAGAGATTTTGATTATATTTTTAAGATTGCAAGTTTTTAATGATGAATTTCAATGGAAATAATTTTAAGCGAAAGGGACCATTCGGCAGGCCTTTCACGTGAAGACCATGTATTTTATATTTATATTTAGACAGAAGATTTCATCATCATATTTTTTGTAGCTTTCAATTTTACACTCATGTCCATAAATTAAGGATAATTCAGAATCACATAGAAATTGAACTCTAAAATAAAAATTTCACCTGTGGAATTATCACACACATCTTGAAGAAGAATATGCAAATTACAGGAAACCACCAGATGGCACGGATAGTACGTCACAATGACGAGATTGTAAGAAAGGGGTATATAAGGAATGGTGGCAAAGAAGTAAAATTGTTCACAAGCGCTTTAAAAGCCTTCCATTTAATAACCGCATAGTTATGGCACAAAGGAAGCATTTGGATGATTTTTTACGCGGTAGAAATATCGGACGACTGGAATGTGGACGTACCCAGCTGGAAGTATCCAAGAACTTGGAATCGCCCAGAGTGTCATCTCCAGGCTTTGGCAACGATTTCAAGATGATGGTAATGTGAGTAGATGTTACAGCACAGGTCGACCCCGAGTTACAACGCCGAATGAGGACCGGTATTTGGCAGTTACTGCCAAAAGAAACAGACGGAGCACAGCATCAGACATGTCTCGTCAGCTCTCTTCAGCTACCGGTACGACAGTTTCAAGGCAAACCGTGTACAGACGCTTAGGGCACATTGGTCTATATGCTTGTAGGCCTGTCGGATGTGTCCCCTTACCGCAACTCACTGTCGCCTGCGATTAACCTGGAGTAGAGAGCATGCATTGTGGACACCGCAACAGTGATCTTGTGAGATGTTTTCCGACGAGTCCAGGTTTAGTTTACAGTCTGATTCTCGCCGGACTTTCATATGGAGAGCGCCAGGTACCCGTTACCACCAAGAGAACACCATTGAACGACACCATTACGGTGGTGCAGGATGGCTCGTTTGGGGAGGAATTATTCTTGGTTTCAGAAATGACCTGCATGTTCAGAGTGTAACGATGACAGGCCACATCTATCGGGATGTCATTCTGGTTTGTACGTTTGTTTTGGGGCACCATGGGTGCTGAATTTCCTTTTATGCATGACAACGCTCGTCCTCACCGTGCAAGCATTGTAGACGAATGCCTTCAATCGGAGGATATCACCCGTATGGATTGGCCAGCATACTCACCGGACTTGAATCCAATAGAGCATGTGTGGGATATGCTTGGCTGACTAATTGCAGCCCGTCAACTACCTCCCACCTGTCTACCGGAACTTCGGAGGGTGTTGCTTGATGAGTGGTGTAATATTCCCCAAGATCAGATTGATAATTTGATACTCAGCATGCGTAGGCGTTGTAAGGCCTGTATTGCATCGTCCAGGAGACATACTCCGTATTAACCATCATACTAACCATGTTATACTGTTTTTTGTAAATAGGTTCTTTTTTTGAAATTGGCTCCAGGGAGTAAAAATCGCAATTTTTATTAATTATGTCAAACATATAGCAACTTTTTGCTCTTTATCTTTTGTTTAATAAATAGACTTTACAAATAAGTCAAATTTGTTTTGCTTCTGTCTCTTTCTTTGCCTGAATTTCATTATCCTTAATATATGGACATGAGTGTATTTATAATTAAATATGCATTTTTGAAGAGAGTTTGGACGATCTATTTTTCGTCTTCGTTCGTGCAGTCAATTTTATGTCAGTTCGTTTTTTTGTTTGTCTATTATATATTTCTACAATATATTCCGACTACACACACAAAGATCATTTTATTATTAGTAATTGCAAGATAAGAAAGAATAAAGTAATAAAAAGTGGGAAATATATATAACATAATCTTAAAACACTATAGTTTAGTCATTTTCACTTCAAAATTACACCTTTAATAATTCTCATATTAAAAAACACAGTATGAAAGAATCAATATAATAAATCTGCTGTGAATACATATAATTGAACAAAATTCAGTAGTGTATTTAATCATTTCGAAGAATATGAGCGATGATTTTCAGTAATTAATTGAAAGTGAATAATAATTTTACTTCATTATCAAGAGATAAAACAAATCATGCGTTATGAATATTAAGATATATGAAATTTCTTATATTAATGAACTGTGAGGGATAAAATATATTCTTTCATGCTTTTTCTTTCTGTTTAAGTTAAAAACCTTAAATACTAAAAAAACTACCTTTCTCCCATCGGATGGCGCTAATTCCACAACTCAGTTTTATCACGGGTGATAAGGGTTGGAACTAATGGAGTACACAAGGTGGTTAAAAGGAAATGTATGGAAAATTGGAAGATTACCCCCCCCCCCAATAGAAAAACAAATTTTTAATTTTTACAATAAGGATTGCCCTCGTTTCTTTCGTATATGTGTTTTTTAGAATATAACATCCCCATAAGAGAAGTCTGTGTACACCACAGGCTGCAACTGGTAGCCATTTGTTGTTATAGAAACGGGTTGTGGCTTGGATATGATTTACAAAAACAGTCAGTTCTTGGAACATTTGCGTTATTTAGAGAAATTAAAGATAGAAAAATATCTCATCGAATAAAATATTTTAACTTCAGATCCATACAGGATCTGTCACAATGGTGATTCAAAATGACAGTGACTAGCGTACAGAAAAGTCCTTTTCTTTTGAAATAGTATTTTCAATAACTTCTGTGTCTTAATACATTTCAGAGGAAAATTTTATTATAATTTATTTACTAGTTATTAAACTTTAAAATCTTTGTTTAAAAGATCCTTCAATTGATTAGTTTTCTTCTATACCAGTGATTCCCAAAGTGGTCTATATAGACCCTCAGGGGCCTGTGATAACCTGCAAGGGGTCTACGCCAGGGAAAAAATAATTTGGGAGTCTATGATAGTGGCTCTCATTAAGCCAGATCATGACTTTAATCTTGAAAAAAATTCGATATAGTGGAAACTAGATTTAACCAATTTAACTAATTTATATATATATTAAATTTAGTGAGGTTGATTTGTGATTTCTAGTTGAAAGTATAAATTTTACTCAGACAATGACCATTTTAGCATTTCTTTCTAGAATTAAGCTAAAGAAGTATAATATACGACGTCGGGAATTTTCTGAATTTGTCAGATAATCTGTCAGGACATTTTAACTTTTAATTCAACATTTAAATGCCCTTTATATAAATTTTGAAACAAGGTTTGAGATTGTTTTTTTTTTTTAGTAATACCACAGTAGACAAAGAATTTAAATGGTAACATTGAAAAAAGAATGTGATATTACTATAGGAACTAATCAGAATATGCCTTAACGAAGATCTTAAAATAAAGTTTTTGGAAACAGATGTCAGCAATTTTGGCTTTAAAAAGACGAATCTGATATTTGTCGCTAATTATGGAATAACATGAGAAAGTTTTTAATTGCTTTTCCTAGTGAGAGGGAGTTTCAGTGAGTTTGCCAATCTCAAAAACCAAAAAAAAAAAAGAAGGGGGGGGGGACTGGACACTTGCTAACAAAGGAGATTTAGTGCTCGACTAGATTGATATTAATGTTGAAAATTTGATACTGAAGTTCCATATTCATCCCTCTCATTAAAAGCATTTGTTTTTTGCTCAATTATTTTATGCAACAGTTGTTTTATGTGTTAATTTAATTTAAATTTAATTCATCAACATACTATACTTCACTATAATTAGAAATTTAATTATTTTAAAGTAAGTAGTAGTATCAGCTGTCAGAAAAACATTTAAGTTGAAAAATTTGCAAAAATTCAATATTAGTCTACCCGAAACCGAAAAACATGGCAAGGGGTCTACGAGACAAAAAAGTTTGGGAACCTTTGTTCTATACTCTTATCTAAAAACAGTTTTCTATTACGATATTCAAAAGTCTTAACTTCCAAAAAAGTACTTTTTTCTTCTTAAAATTTTTTTACTCGTGCATTCCCACCCACCTTATTTTGATTGATATTTTTTATAAAGGTTCATTTATTGGCATCAGATTTTTTTGCTCTCTTTGCGTTATTTATTGTTAAATTTGTTTGCTTTACGTGTAAAATATTTTTAAAAGTTAATTTTATCTATATCACAATTATATTTTAGTGGAAGTTTGCTTTAAAATAAAAAGATCAAATTTGTATGCTTATCATAACTCTTTGTAGTTATTTTCTAGATCACCTATTTTTTTCTTTCAAAGCATTCAGTCTGATTTAACGAAATAGGAAACAGGATTTTTTACACATAGCTCGTTTTGAAATTCTAAACAATTACTCAGAGTTGACCTGAATAGGATGAAAATTAATTAACTCACATCCTAAAAAGCAAAGCTAGTTTTCATTTCAACGTTTTCCCTCGGTCTGGTCGAAAAGGAATAAAAGAATCTGCTTGTAAGGGCTTGTAAATAGCAATCTTAAGTTGTTCTTCAACACCTCTTGGACACTGCCATTCTGAACCTCTATTTTCAAACTCATTACTCGATGCAATTACCTTGAGAGAAAATATACACACACATAAACATTTTTAAAAACTAATTTAATAAAATAGGATCACTTTTGATGTAATATATTTCCAGTATATATTTTGAAGTCATTTAAAGACATAATAACTTTTTCTTCTAACAAAATAGCTTACAATTAAGTTTATTTTATTTTTATTTTATTTTTGTGAGAACAAAAATTAACCTTTTCTTACCTTTGTAATGTTTGTTTCAACGTCTGAAGTTTCCTGATTTAAGATAATAGAAGATCTGATCTGAATTATCAAGTACATGTTTCAATGTTTTCTTTCGTAATTTTTCGGCTAAGGCGATTGCAGCTGTTTTAGTAACAATGGCACCCTGCTTTGAAGACGCTATTTCTTTTATCTTATCCGAAACTTTAGTTTTAATGCTATGAAGACTTTCAGTCAAGCCCTTAAGTGTCTTAGAAACCGATATAATGTAGTTGTTAAAAAGGTTTCCGTGGTGTTAGAGAGATTAGTTATAGCTTCGAAGGCTGAGTTGCGGTCGCACAAGAATTTTCTTTATCATTAGTTGTTTCAGATAGTTCTGTAGTAATCGGAGTTGATATTTTTTACAAGTCTTTTAATGTCGAATAAAAAATTATCTTCCCTGTTGAATTTATTTCTGCGTATATTGTTTTGAAATAATATACCAATTGACATGAAAGGACATGAATTGAAATCCGATGTCTCTTCAAACTGCGACGATGAGTGAACGTACTATTGCATTAATTACAAAAAAACAAAAGAGCCTTATAAAACACCATGGAATGGTTCACCTATTTCACTTGATAAGTCACTGAATTCTGTGGAAGTTTAAACTTTGTCACTAACAGGGTAGTAAATCTATTTGAAATTTGTTTCAATATCTATTGGGAGGATCTTCAGCAAAAAGTATGAACGGAATAAAGAGCCAGAAGTGAATATTCTCATTTGCTTCGTTTGCTTTTACATTATTATGCATTATTAAGCACAGGAATAAGTTAAAGAATAATTAGAAAGTAGCTTCAAAGTGGCACACATTCAAAAGGATTTATAACGAAATACAAAAGAAATATAAGCTCCAAACGTGAGTGACATAGTCTTTTTCATGACCTAATTATGGATATATTTTAATACATCCCATTCTCTTCCTTTTAACAAAGAAACAAGAACCGAAAATTTGAGAAAAAGGCAACAAAAAAAACCACACACACACACACAACCTACGGATGTACAGTTTTTCAAGAAAGGAAGTAGTGTTATATATATACGGTAAATTTGAACTTTCTTTACTTCAATGCCGGAGAATATTTTCCCCTGAAAGATGGCTAGCAGGACGATAAAGAATCAATTATACTATGTAAGAAAAAGTAATCTTGGGGACGAATTTGTACGCTAGATTTGGCTACAAAAATATATGTATCTATAAAAGGTACGAAGACTCTTCCAGCTGACGAGCTTCTTCCCTGCTTATATAAGCGTGATGCAGGGAGCATTTGGCTGAAACTGTGGGTTTCATTTACTTTATGCAAAATCTTCATTAGAGAGATTTGAATTCCTTTTTTTTTCAACATATTGCTGTGTGATATTTTAGTCTGTGCTATTGTGAATTAAAGCGGGTCTGTTAATTATTTCCTGTTGGAAGAAAAATCTTAGGCTATATCTAGAGAGTTCTAGAACACATTACGATTTACTGCGAAAAACCTGCAGGTCAATTTCATGTACCTTTCCTACATTTGAAATACGAAAATAATTCTAATACAAAAGTATGCAATTATAATATTTTATAAAAACACCCACCACAAGTTCAGCACACAAAACCTTCTTCATCCTCCTCATCTTCCAAAAAAAAAAAAAAAAATTTGTATAATAAAATTTAGATTAACTCTCCAATGTGCATTCCATGTGACCAATTATAATTTCAAATATATATGTAATCGACTCATTGTGTATATATAAAGTGAGCTTTTTCAAAACATTGTTAAAAATTACATTCACATTTGAGAAAAGAATTTGCAGTGATTGCCAAGTGGAATGCAAGTATATCAACTGACTGAAATTATGTAACTTCGGAAAAATCACAAGTAATAAGAAACATATTAAAAATACAGTAAGAATCATCTACGATATTATAAATTATGATTGATATCGA
This sequence comes from Trichonephila clavata, assembly GCA_019973975.1. NCBI lineage: Eukaryota > Metazoa > Arthropoda > Arachnida > Araneae > Nephilidae > Trichonephila > Trichonephila clavata. The sequence continues at coordinate 21,359 of BMAO01025158.1, read as the reverse complement.
TGAAATTTAAATATGAAAGATGAAAGCAATTTATTGAACCTACGGGGGGGGGGGTGGACTTCTCCAGTCTTAAGGCGATATGGTACCCTAAAAATCCTCAAACTATCGAAATTTTGTTTTGGCTTATTTGATACCTCGAATCTTTATAAACATACCTGAAAAATTTCAAAGCTTTACCTGCATTTTTTATCAAGTTATGGAGCAATATTTGATGCTGGACAGCGACTACCACGCCCACATTTCAGATCATCTGCTAGAAAAGAGCCGGATAAAAAAAATGAATTAATTATTTTTCTACCGCGCGTAAATGAGACTGACAATATACCTGCAGTAACAAATCATTAAAAAAAATGTGCAATTAATGCAAAAATTTTAGTTTGTGTATTGTTTATTGGGAAGAGCAAATGGATTTGGTCATGATTTAAAAGTTGTGTGTGCTTTTTATGATATTATTATGAATGAAATTAAGACTTCAAAATGGATTCTCCCAAATCCCAAATACTAAATATCATTTTGATAGCTCAGATAATTAAATATCTAATTCGCAAGAATAGAAAAACTCTCCCATTTTTATATATTTGTTTTTGGAGATATATATATATATATCTGTATCTCATGTGTGTGAAATTCAACACTCTTATCGTTAAAATATTTTAAGGTATTTATTTAAACAAACGCACATATGCACTTCTTAGATTTTGATATATTTTACCTATAAATTGCTATTTGGCTTTGCTTTCATTCGTGTACAATATTTAACATGCGAAGGCTTTTAAAATCATAGAAATAAAAAAAAATAAAGGCATAAACATCTTTTGTGCATGTTGTGCATTAACTCTGAGCATGGAATTAGATCTGAAGTGTGTGTATCTATTTTTTATTATAATTATTAGATAAAGTTTTATGAAATATTGATCTTCCATTCGTTTTCTTCTATATATTCATTATGGCAGTATACTGTTTAATTGTTCTACATTTGTGCAATTTCTTATGGTCAGCAGTTTTAAATAAGCTAATTAACATTTCATAAAAGTTTCAGACTATTCGATGAATATTATATCATGCTATTCATGGAATGAAAACTTCAAACTCATTTTTCTCCATGTTGAATTTTTTACATATACTAGTAATCAAAACCCAAAGGCTTTTTTGATAATTGAATTATGGGTTTGAAATTTTTATACATGTTCTGAAATGTATGTTTTGTAAAACTGTGCATGGAATTAGCTCTAGAATGTTTAGTACTTTTTCTAAAAAAATTCAAAATCAAAATTAATGTTTTTTTGAGAATTTTTGGAAGTTTAACTGAAAAAAAATTAATAAAAAATTAAAGAGCAACAGCAAGAAAAAAAATCATGCACAGTTTTATGTAGTACATTATAAGGTACTTGGAAAAAAAATTTGAAAGAAAAGAGACATTTTTAAAAAAGCTTTAGAAATTTAAAAAATGTTTAATAAAGATCAAAAAATTAAAATTTTACAAACATTTTGCAACAAATTAAAAATATTTTGTATGGAATTATTATTAAACATTAACACACATGCACACACCTTTATAAAATACAATTAAAACTAAATATCAAATATTAAAAATAAAAAAAATTGTGAAGATGGTACCATATCGCCTTAAAATGGAAACGCTCAATATTCAAATGTGTTAGTGGAGAATATTTTGTGTTTATCTTGTTACTCTGATGGGCAATTGCTTAGAATGCAATACAAATGGCAATCTATACTAATAAAAGAAATAGTTTGTGTTTTCTATGTACCACATGTGTGAATCTTGGTACACTGAAACTGTAGGTCATAATGGGGTGCAACTCGAAGAGAGTTTTTCGAAATTCGCTTTAGATTTTTTTAAATTCAATTTTTAAGCGACTTTCAACACAACCCAGGCAATATGATGTCATATAACCTCAGTCTATTGTTAAACGCTAAAATTTATTCTTCGTGCATTTTTAAGGGGGGATTGTTACATATTTTAATTATCATTACATTTTTATTTGTTTCGTTTATATATGCTTTGTCGTAGAATTACAGCTGTAATCATCGAAAAAATGTTTCATTCAAAAATTGATTTTAGGTTTGTCAACAAGTACACACACACAACACACACGTTTGCGTTTACCGTTGCCTTCGCACTGCTAAGAACAGTTACTTTAATATCAATTAGGTTTAATGTTGCAGTTTAGTTAATTTCTAAGCTAAATCGATTTGAGCAGTGGAGTACACAAAGGTGGGGTTTGGGGATTCAAAACCCACCCGTACACTAAGAGTTTAATTTTTAGCATAATGATTAACCTCGACGCTTTCATCTACGTGTTTTGAAATGTAAGCCACTCCCATAAAATTCGCCTGTGTACACCACTGGATTTCAGTTATGAGCTTTAGATAATTCTCTTAAGTAAAAAAAACTATGAAATGTTTTCTAATTTAAGTTTTTCTGATGTATATTATTTTTAAGTCTGTTTAATGTTTTTCCTATATTCGTAAACTGATTTAATACAGCGTCTCTCAAACTGTGGGGCGCCTCCCAAGGGGGGCATGATAACCTTACAAGGGGTCGTGAGCATATCGAAAAATCGAAAGTAAAAGGTTTTAAAAAAGTTACAAATTTTCTGAAAGGAAGCAAAACAATACATTCTGACATAATAAAAATAAAATACACATTTACACTGATGTAATAACTATATACTGCTGTGTGTTTGTAAAAAATGCAACACCATGAAGGAATCATCAGAATTAAAGGAAATTTAATGCACAAACGACTTGGTATTAGAACAAAAAATGACGAAGATTTCAAAGCAAAAAAAAATATATATATATATATATATTAAGTGTCTGAAATCAGTATTTTTTGTAGCCACCACGCGCTGCAATAAGTGCTGCTATACGACGTGGCATGGAGTCAAACAGATTTTGAATGTCTACATGGGGAAAAGAATTCCATATTGCTTGTATGCACAGCAAAAGTTCATATTTTGAAGATGCAGGACGCAGATCACGAGCGAGACGCCGACCAACTAAATCCCCCACGTACTCAATAGGCGACGACATATCCGGCGAATAAGCAGGCCAATGAAGAAGTTGCATGTGTTGGGCTGAACAGAAGTCTCAAACAATCTTAGCAACATGCAGAGGCGGATTAAGCTAGTTGGAGGCCCCTGGCGGTAAAAGGTTTGGGGCCCCCTGGGCTGAAAAGTCGAAAAACTTAAGTAATGAAAAAATTCGCTGACCTTAAATTCTCAAAATTAAATGTATAGCTAAAAAAAATTAACGACTAAAAAAATTAAACTTTATTTTAAAGAATTAAAAAAAACCTTACTTAAAAGCTTAAAATTTTGCTATACAACTTTACGTCTGGATTTTTCTTGGGCAAATTGATCGATTATTTTTGCAGTATCTATTTGGTCCAAAACATCTTGTTCTATATATAATATGGCCATGCTGTTCAGTTTGCCTTCTCCCATTCTACTTCTTAAATAATTTTTAACGCGCTTTAAAACCGAAAAAGATCTCTCGCTTGATGCATTTGATATTGGTATAATTAAAAATATTTTTAAAAGTATCTCTACATTAAGGTAAGTCGAGACTATTTCTTTTGCAACTCGATAAATTTCTATTGGAGTGTTCATTGTATCTTTGTTTTCTTTTAAAAATAGCAAAAACTGATCCAATTCATCGTCAAAATTAAACGATTCAATATCGTCTTTGTAAATATCCTTTAATTTTTGTACAGCTTTCTTCTTAATTTCAGGTAATATCTCGTCAAAAAATTACAAAAAAAAGTGTTCTATAACATTTTCATATATTCCAGCTCTTCGGAATAGTTCTGCACTTGTTCTATCACATATGACATAGAATGAGTTGATCAAGAAATTTTCCCTATTTTCAAATTCATGACCTTCTTAATACAGTTTCACCGAAAATAATTTTTCTCTTTCGCTGCCTGCAAGCTTGTCCAACTTCCTTTTCAAATGAGAGCCCTGTAAAGCAGTTGCTTCTTATTCTACTTTTCCAAATTCATTCCTGAAATTTTGTATATAATTTTCTAAAGATTTCAGTAGATTAGTTCCTTTTAATAGCTCACACCCAACTGATTGTAATGCTTTGCTAGAAGCACTCACCCTCTGGAGTATGGTATCCCAATCACGGTCATTAGGGAAGTTTCATACTTCCCCATCTATTTCAAAAGAGAAGTTACCTCCAGTATATTGTGATCGTCTTCTCCTCATTTGTATCACGGATTTCAGCCCGGGCCTCTTCTATGTGTGTATAACCAAGTCTTATAGCTCTTACGGCATCTGCTCTTCGTGTATCTGAAACTTTTTTCACAGATATTGCATGTTTACTCCTTTCCAGATTTTTATTTAAAATTCGCCAGCAATGGATTGACACAGAAAAAAATTGAATAATTTCTGTACAAGCATAAAATATTTAATTCCATCGCTACAACTTTCTGCTGCTAAATTTCCTACTAAATTTAAAGAATGAATGGCACAAGGAATATAAACTGTGCTTGAACTGTGTTCTTTAATACGTGCCTGTAGACCTGAGTACCGCCCGGACATATTAGACGCACTATCAAATGATTGCCCTCTCCAATTTTTAATATCCAGTCCAAATTTAGCTACAATTTCTAAAGTATTTAAATTTTTTCCCCCCAAACTCTCATAAAATTACATTTCATCTTTTTTCAAATTTTCTGATAGAATTATGAAATTTTTGATTTAATACACATATTTTGTTTAATTCTTTTATTCTTTACAGAAATCATAGTTTAATTTCTAGAACAAAACGTAGCTTAGCTTCCGGATTACACTTATAATCAAAATTATTAAAATATCTCAACCAAAAGTAAGCTTTCAAAAATTCTAAGGTTTTCTTTTAAAAAACTGTGGGATTTTTTGGAAAAACAATTATAATACTCTTGATTTTTGTAAAGTTTCCTTTTAAAATTTCTAAATATAAGTTAATAAAACATTAACTTTAATACAAATGTTTTTTACACATTCTAGTTTAGTATTATTACTATACTTGTTTGTTTTTCCAAAAACCTTAATACTTGTGACTAAACAGAACAATAAAACATTTCCAAAATAATTTGAAATTTCTAAGATAACTTAAAACAGTTTGACAAACGCCAGAATATATCACAAAAGAAATCTACAATTTTTCAACTAAATTTATATCTTAATTACATTCAAAGTTCCCTTTCTCAAAATTAAACAATTTATACTACATATTGAATAACTTTTCATATTTCTATTTTGTTTGAAATCACTCTTATCTACTTTATAAATTGTGTTTATCATATTTTTATTTCTGTAATACATTTTGCTACCACTTTAAGTAGTTTTAAACTAGGAACAATTAATATATAGTACCTATATTTTTCAACATTTGTTATTGTTCTGTAAAAATAAACATTTCATTAAATGCTTTTTATAAGAAATTTCTGCTATAGTTTTGGCACTGTTGCCTTTTTTAAAGATTTTAAGTAAAGTTATAGATGAATTTGATTAACTTTATTAGAACTTTGATTAACTTTATTATTTATTTAAAGAAATTATGCATTTTAAAGTAATTATACGACTTTTATGTATTTTTATAATTAGTTATACACATTTAATTATTAGATTGCATTGAATATATATATATATATATATATATATATCCTTTCAAATTGTCTGGACAAAAGATCTTAATCAAAAGAGTATCGCCAGCAAATCACTCTTAAAATGGCAATAAATACAAAAAGAAAAAAAAGAATTTGTGCTTTTCAAATTTAATCTTACAAAATAAAGGTTCTCTTAGCAGTTTTAAAGTATATTAGAAAAATTATGCGTTTATTTCACGCTACCAATAAAAAGAAAGAAAAGTGTATTTTTAAGTAAACTTAATATACTTTCTTTCTTTGAAAATTCTTTTAACAGTTCGAAGCAATTTTCATTAAATATTTAGAAATCATAGATTGGCTCATATATTACTAAACAAAATTATCGTAATACATTAGGATTACAAACAAAAAATCAACACAATAAATATAATAACATTTTTATTTCAATTTCGATTTATTGTTAGGATTCTTTTAAGTATGGTAAATAATTAATGGATGTACTCAAAATCTCATTAATGCTTTGTATTTTAAATGAACTACTATCGCTTTTTATAACTGACTCAAGAAATTATTTTTATACGAGAGGCAAACAATATTTTTTCATTTGAATAACAATGCCAATCGAAAATGTTTTAAGATTCAAGCTACGAAAACACATTTAAATATGTTAATCATCATGAAAATATTCTAAGAAACTGATGACAGTTATTTGTATTTATGTAGTAATACGAAAAATAAATAAATAAATAAAATGGTAATGACACACAAATGCGACAAAATATTTTTTTCACTTTATTTTACGCAATGATTAAATTACCTGCACATTAAATCTTAAGAATCAAAAAAGAATTTGAAAATGAAAATATAGTTACCTTTTTTGTTGTTTAAAGACGGTTCTCCGATTTGTCTGTATAAGAGTAGGAAGTTAAAAGAAATTAGTTCGAAAATCAAATTGACGCAAAATTTCCTCAGTTTTCTTCGAAAAGGGGTCTTTTTCTCAGGGTCATTCTGTCCCATTCTTTCATTCGTCCTTAAGCCTGTCATAAATCTTGATCCTGCTTTTCCCGATCCTGCTTTTGTCCAATGTGCCGAAATTCTTCTTTAGCGCCCCCCCCCTTCCCCCAGAGGACCAACGTTGAGAACTTATTGATACTCCTTAAAAAATAATTAACTATAGACTTGGAGGGTGACGGAAGACTTCTGGCGCTTATAGACCTATCTTTTCTAGGAACGGGTAGCAGTTATTGAGCCCTTGCTCACCATAAATGCACGTCCAGTCTTTTGGTTGTTACAGAAATAAAAGAGAACCGGTTTAAATAAAATATAATATTCTCATTCACTGGACCATCCTGAAAAAATTCCGACTAAGACCAAGCCTTCCTGTAGCTTCTAGCTAGTGCGACGTTTATTAAAGTCAATCAATCAATAGACGAAGGGGTTATTGTGTCATTTACAGGCAAATAACATTCTGAATGAATTTGTTCCATCCTAAGTGTTATCTGTATTTCACTTCAAACGATCTTTCTGTCAATCCGCTTTGAATGAGAAGTTTTTCCTACGTTCAAAGATCACACCACTCCTTGTCTACTCATTATTTTGAGTAATTTTACCAGCTTTTAAACTTTTCTTATTGCGTTTCCTGAGATTCAGAATTCACACGGAAAACTTATATCGTTTTAAGCCAGTGACATACTATTTTATAAACGTAAAATAGCTGGTAAAATGTTATCAATGGTAAAAGACCATTGATAACATTTTACGACTTTTTGCTTACACATGTACCCTGTAGCTAGGAGCTTTTATTTTCGATGACGGAATATCGCCAGATGATATGTATAAATTATATCAATGTAATGTGTGCTTTTTTATGTCAGAAAGTATTTGCTTTACTTCATGTCAGTAAACTAATTTTTTTAAATATTCTATTTTCCATATGATCGCGCCCCCCTCGTAGTGTAATCACGCTTCCCCTTCGGGGGGAGATGCGCCCCACAGTTTAAGAAACGCTGCTCTACAGTTTTTTTCGAAAAATTACTTTCATCTATTTCACTATTTGATTCATTCATCAATTTAGAGAAATTACAATCTCACTTAAATATTTCGCTATTTCTGTCATGCTGACTGAAATAAAACAGATGCTAAATTTGCAAAATACTTCAATCCATTGCCGGATTACTCGTTAGGAGGAGTAGGCAATTGCCTAGGGGCCTCCATGTCGTTTAATCCGACACTGCTTCAATCTCTTTCCCCACATTCTCAAAATATAAACACAAAAATCCAGATAACAATAAATCACGAACCTTCAAATACTAAATTCTTTCGAAAGAACTAAACATTGGTAGTTGTTTATAGTCTGAGATCTGGGATCATTATTTTAATTTAAGAAATCTGGGATCAACTTTTTAAAAAACTTGGAACCGAAAACATATATTAAAGACCAAAATTCAGAAAAACATTAAAAAAAAAATAAAAAAAAAAACGGATTATATGCAATATATGAGGGCAACACTAATTGTTGTACGATTCAAATCGTGGGTAATCATTGGGTTTTCAATATCAGTACAAGATTTTTTTGTTGCACGTTGAACTTATAACTGAAGTCTATCAGCTTGGGGCCCCTGGCGGCCGCCAGCCGCTTAATCCGCCTCTGGCAACATGTGGGCGTGCATTATCCTGCTGAAAGATAGCTCCAGGGATGCCTTAAAGGAAGGGAACGACTTCGGGCTGTAACAATTCACGGTCGTACCTGTTGCTATTGGGATTACCCTCAATTAGTAGCAAATTGGATCGTCCATGATACGAAATCGCACCTCAAATTATAACTCCGGGTGTGAGGCCACTATGTCGTTCGATAACGCACTCTGAAAGGCAGCGTTCACCTGAATAGTATCTAACACGAATGCGGCCATCATGATCCCACGAATTAAAGCGTGATTCATCTGAAAAGACAACTTGGTGCCTGTTGGAACTTCTACTTCCACCAAAAACGCTAACTTAACTGTTAGCTGCGACTGTGACTGTGCACGTTTACCTTTCTATCAGAGTATGTGAATCAAACGTGAAGAGCGACCACTCCCGATATTTCGTGCTGAAATTAAATTATTCTCTAAGTTTTTTTTCTATTTAATCGTAGCGTGTAATTAAATGGCTATGTAATTTTGTTTTGTAATACAAAGACTCCTCATTGATTACAAGTGTGCTTAAATTATTTGAATTCAAGGAATAAGTTTGCTCGGACCTGAACGACGTCGAGGCTAGCTGCAAAGGAAAGGTAAGCTTTCACCTTAATTTTGTTGGATATAGGCTTTGTAGCTAGACATAAAAATATATACAATTGATATTTTTTGGCATCACCGCCGAGATCGGAGCATTTTCTTGAATTATAAGCATATTTGTAATCTGAAACCGAAACTCATCAGTATTTTAAATTAGTTATGGCTGATGACGTAATTTCACGATTGAAAAAAGCGTAGGGTAATAGTAAGAACTTCGGTAACGAAACAAATTAAAAATATGGAAACAGAATTAAGAAATGAAACGTCAGATAATCTAGAAGAAATTCTGAAATAATTCTGGAATCACTGGATAATGAAATACATAAAATAGTTAATCCTAAAGAACTGGAAGCTGACGTAAATATAACTATGGAATATCGAGAAAAAATTACTATCTGTAAAATTAGAGCTAACAAGAAATTACTCTCTTCGAATTTTTACACCAAACGAAACCACACCCAAATTTACTCAATCTGAATGATCACTCTAGATTCAAGTTTAAAGAACTCGTTGAAATTTTTGTTTGAGGAAATGGTACAAATTAATTTACCAAAATTCTCCATTCAAAAGTTTTATGGGGAAATGAGCCAATGGCTCAGTTTCTGGAACTCTTTTGAATCTGCAACACACAAAAACACTTCTTTAGACAAAATAAGCAAATTTAATTATTTGAAAGCGTTTTTGGGCGGAACAGCTCTTCAAACAGTAGACGGATTTGCAATTGCATCCGAAAATTATGACAGTGCCATCAAAATGTTAGAAGATAGATTTGGCAACAAAGAAATTTTAATTTATACGCACATGAATAGAATATTAAATATTCCACCATTAAAAAACTCTAACGACATTAAATCATTTCGTAAGTGAGTTGATAATATTTTAACAGAAATCAGAAGTTCAGAAAACTGAAATGTTTTACCGGAAACTTAAAGTGTCATGTTGTGTCCAATTTTTTTAAATTAATTCCTTCGGATTTAGTTTTTGAATTCCATAAAGAAATTGAAAACTCTTCTTATGAAATAAAAGAATTTCTTGATTTTTTAACGCGGAATCTAACCGCTCGTGAGCGAGCACAATTATTCTTTTTCTAACAGCCATAATCGATCAAGTACTAACAGACAAAATATGACCTTGAGCTCAGCTAATGATTTACTTTCTACAAGAGAACCAAGAAGAAAAAAAAAAAACTTTCAATTTGTGTATTTTGCAATAAACCTCATTCACCGATCGATTGCAAAAATTTATTTTAGATTTAACTTTGAAAGAAAGAAAAAATATATTATTTGAAAAGGGCGCATGTTTTAAATGTTGTTGCTTTTCACATTTGAGTAAAAATTGCAAAAATAAAAATGTTATTTGTAATATTTGTGGTAAAGGACATCAAACAATAGTGTACAATTGTAACAGTAAAAATAAAGATAAACCATTCTTAGAAATAAATATATCTGATACATCTGATGATACTGTTTTGACTAATAATTCATGTTTTAAAGAAGTTCTTTTGCAAACTTTAATTGTATATAATAAAGAAAAGGGTTTGAATTATTATGTCAGAGCTATATTTGATAGTGGTTCTCAAAAATCTTATGTTTCTAAATTTGCAGCAGAATCTTTACAATTAAAGTGTTAGGATCTGTAAACCGGGCCTGTCTTTGGAGGAATCGTGAGGAAAGATTCACAGAATTTACTGTCTAAAATTAAGTAACATTGACAAAAGTTTTTCTTTAGATGTTAATGTAATGGACCAGAAAAAGATTTGTTCTTTTAGCAAAATTTAGTGACATTAATAGTGTTAATGAAATGAAACGCTTAGGAATTTTCATGAGTGATAGTTCAATTAATGAAAATGATTGTTTATATGAAAAGGATCCTAACGGGGTGCATATTTTATTGGGTGCTGATATAGCTAGTAAAATTTTAACAGGTGAAATAAAACATCTTCATAAAGGACTAGTAGCTGTGAATACAAAATTAGGGTGGACAGTTTTAGGAAAAGTAAAAAATAGTGATTGTTGAAAATTATTAACAAAGTGTGAATAGAGACTTCATTCAAGAGAGACGTTTATAAACACATTTTATGACGAGAGACAAGACGAGAATGAATATACAAGTACACATCACAGAAAACAGTTTAACAATTTTTGTAGCGCCATCTGTTGGCATTTACACAAATCTAATACACATATCAAACTACACAATATTTATATACTGGTTGATGCATCTTCCAAGGATGCATCAACCAGTATTTTTAACCTCTAAATCATAGGTTCACAACTTTTCTTGAACTGGCGCCCCCTTTTCTTGTGAATATTTTAATACCGCCCCCTTTTCTAGTGAATATTTTGATACCGCCCCCTCCTACTGTAGAGAAATAAGAGTATACAAAATACATGGTGAAAACAAGAGTTAAATTTTTAAAAGGATTCTATTACTTGTAGACTATATTTTCAATTTAATTTTTTTCTAATGCCTCAATTGTTTTATTTGCAAATCTGAAATAGTTATTGCCACAAATATACTTAAATGTGTATTATTATATATTTTAGTCAGCTGGGATATTGTTGGAATTGAACCGTGGAAATTTCTTCTTCATTTAAAAGATTGGAATAAAAGTTTTAGCTTACCTCTTATAAAGACAGGCAGGAATTCTGATGATTCAAAGTAATTCATAATAAACTATTGCTTTCAAAATAAGTATAAAGTGACAGTTTAAGCCTTCAAAGAATCACTTTAATTCCTGGTAACATTTAATTATGTTTCTTGGATAATATACATAATGAAATGCAGTGGACGAAGCATTTTCCCTACTGATCACAGACAAAGACAAGACGTGCACTACAGAAATTAAAATGCACTACATCATTCAATTTAACGTAAGTATGACTGTAATGCAATCCAAGTTTTCCCTTCATTTCCCGAATTACCTAAATTTGTGAATTTTCGAACATGTGATATAGAAATGATTTGAATACGTACAAATCAACACAACGTAAACAGTGTTAAAGTTTACTTTTGTTTGTACGTAATCAGCGTCCGTACCATCTCAACGCCCCCTAATTTTCTCTGGGTCTTTTACTGCCCCCCTGAAAGCCTCAAACACCCACTATCGCCCACGTTGAGAACCTATGCTCTAAATTATACACAATAGATTTAATAAATTGTCTAGCCTTTAGTATCCAATACTACTCATTACCTGTATTAAAGTTTCATTTACACCTTTGTGAAGTACCTTTTCTTGACAATCATGTACAATTAAAGAAGTAAAATAATTGGATTTTTTCTCAAAAATATCTGAAGAAGAATTCGTTAAACGACTTTTAATTCTTAAAATATTATCATCATCAATCATAACATAAAATTACACAACTTCGAATTCTTATTAACAGACTTATTCAATTTTATATTATTAATTTCAGAAATGAAAGAATTTTCTTGTGACATCTTAATAAAGTAGATCAAAGTTTTTGATGTTTCCGAAGAAGAGTGATTGTGTCACTCTTTCTGTTTTTACTATTTCTAACATTGTAGATAAATCTAAACACCAATGATGTCACTCGAAGCAACTGCGTAGAGTACTAAAATCCTCAATATTTAGAATGGGTTTGTTTACAGCACAATCAAATACCGGAGCAATATCACTTTCACTATTATCATAGTTGTTATTTCACAACACATGGAACAACTTTCTTCTGAGTCCCAACAAATTGACGAATTTTCCTGCAATGGCAACTGGATTTAAAATCACTTTACCACGGAGGGCCAAATTTCCAAGAATTATCTTTTGATAGTTGTTATACACTGCATCCACGGGTAATTTTGTCTGCAGGGTTTCGGTTACTAGGGCATTGATGCCAATTAGCTGGAGAAGTATTTTGTTTTATTTCTTGAACTCGATTATTCACAAATTGTTTCCATCGTTTTGAAGATTTAATCCAATGTAGGACAATCAAACTGTCAGTCCATAGGTAAGTCTTTGCAGAAGGAAAATGAGGTTGCACAACACAGAGTAATCGAGCTGCAATCACAGCAGCTAATAATTCGAGCCGAGGAAGAGTAAGTTTTTTCAACGCAAAAGCTACTCTTCTCCTTTCGAAATAACAAAAGGTTCTAACATCACTAGCACTCACATATCTTAAATAGATCACAGTTCCATACGCCGCTTGGGATGCGTCACAAAACACATGAAGTTCCACATCATGGGGGATTTCATCACAGTTTTTGAAGTACCAACGTGATACCTCTAAGTCAGCTAAGTCTTGCAAGTTTTGACACCAATTTTTCCACATTGTTTTCATATTATCTGGTATATTTTTATTCAAGTCCATTCCATCTATCCACAATTTTTGGAAAAGTATTTTGGCTTGGATAGAATATGGCGACACACAAAAAACCCATAGGATCAAACAACTTTGAAGATATTTGAAGAACAGTTCTTTTAGTAGGTTCATTAGAATGGGAAGCTTAAACAATAATTTCTGGTGAAAAGGTAAATAAATCTTTTGAAGAGTTATATTTAAGTCCTAATACTCTCTCTCTCTCTCTTTTGAAGAAGACTCAGAAAATCCAAGTTTCACCTCTTTGCTGGTTACGGCTTCAATCTCCTCTTTTAATGCGTTAGAGTTAGTTTTCCATTTGGTTAAATTCATGGATGCTTCACTCAAAATTAATTTAGCTTCATGATACACTTGGCGAGCCTCTTCATCAGAATCCACACTGCAAACTAAGTCATCGACATAAAAATTTTCGTTCATAAGTTCAACAGTTTTGGGGTACACTTCAGAATATTTCTTTATGTGATGCTTACTACACGCTGCTAATAAAAAGGGACTTGGCTTTGCACCGAAAATGAGTCGACATAATAAAAAAAACAGCTGTTTTTGGTTGCTTCAAATTCAAATCTTCAAGCCATAAAAAGCGCAACGCATCTCTGTTCTTTAGCGCTATGCTGATTTGCAAAAATGCTTTCTCAATATCCGCTGTAAGGGAAATCCTTTTTTTCCCCCTAAAAGTTAAAAGTCACTAAATCAGGTAAAAAAAAATTAGGGCCATTAATTAAGCATCATTCAGTGACAGTTCGTTTAAATCCTTTGAAGATGCGTCGTAAACTATACTCAGTGAAGCAAAACGTGATTTTCTCTCATTACTGCTCTGTGGGGAATATAATAAATTCTTTTACCCGCTATCAAATCCTTGCTTATTTTCTCGATAATTCCATTAAGCTGCTACGTAATTACTGAAGAATATTTCTTAAAAAAAACTTCATCTCTTTCAAAAATCTGCATTCGTTTAAAAAATCTCCGTTCAGTGTTTTTGAAATAATCGCCCAGTTAAATATTTTCTTCTTTCCAAGGAAGCGAAATTTCGTAACATCTTTCTTTTAGTATCATTGAAGAATGAAAGATCTGGAGAGCTTTTTCACTTTCACTGGGTGAGTCATTCGTTTCGTTCATTCCAGTAGATTCCAGCTCCCAGAAAGATTTAACACTCTTATCGAGGTCAACAGTCAGCTGTGAAGTAACATTCATAAAACCACATGTAAGGGGCTCCTCATTGAGAAATGTACCAGACAAGCACCAACCAAATACTGTCTCAATAGCTACGCAACTTTTATTTATTCGTTTTATTTCACTGCTTGTAATAGACCAGAGAGAGAGAGTACATCTGCGCATTCATCCATCCCTGTTATTATTACAGTATACCTTACATTAGCTGTAGGGAGTGGAAAAAAGATATGATTTACATTTCACGAAGCAACAAATCATCGTCTTTAGTCCCCCACCCCACACCATATATTTCATTTTCATTTAGCGAAGTCGTAAATAACGTTCATCTGTGATGCTTTTTCAAGTAAAATAATATTACTATATACTTGGAAAAGCACAGGAAGGATTTTAAATGAAATTTTTTTCTAGATTTAATGAGTATTCAATCAAATGAAGCATAATGAGAGAAGAAAGCATAATGGAATGTATCAATTTTTTATTTCTTTTTTCATGGAATCATTTTTGCATCATGCAAAGAACTCTCCTTATTAAAAGTTGCAGTATTTATGCTAGAATATAATCGAACTTTAGATCTAGTTCATCCCCGGATGCAGACACCAAGCATAAGGTAAGTGATACTTTTTTTCTTTCGTAAGAAGAATTTCGCATCGAAAATTATTTTACAGTGTTCTTCATTCACATGCCCTAGTGTTTGTTTTTATTTAAGTTACCAGGTTATCTGTCGTTAGATTTTCCATTTTAATGAATATTATAAATACTCTCTTATGTTATACATTATTTACTTCGTTTACTCAGACTCCGGTTGATTTTGTATCAGTTATAAGTTTAATATTAAATATTTTTACGTGATGTGTAAAGGTACATTATGTTATGGTTTGGCAATCCTTTGTACACACACACATATATATTTTCTTGCTTGAAAAAGTTGCGTTCACCATAACAATTCATACGGAAAAAGTAAAATTTATAGAAATATAATTTTTTTCTAACAATATTTTATGAATTTGTTTACTATTATTTAAATATTGAGCATGCAAAAAGAATTCGTTGATTTTGAATTAAAACTACGTAAGATAACGAGAGTTTTGTAGCAAAGTACACACACAAATCGTAGGCAGAAAAAGTGTGCGTTCACTATTTGAAATGTTTTTGATTTTTGAAATTTCTATCAACAGGCGTTATAGGTTAACCGAGTTTTTGCATTCCGTTATCAAGTAAAATAGCTTAAAAAAGTTGTGACGCAATAATTTTAAGGTTTTTTGTGAGATACAAAGCAATTCAAGGACATGAAAAATAAACGGAAGGAAATTAGTATCAGTGAGCATAAAATCATTGTGAAAATTTAGAAAGATGGAAAAAGTCGTCGAGATATTGCTTAATCCGTTGAACGGCAGTATTCATCTATCCAACGTGTTATTAATATCTTTAAATCTATAGGAGTTTACACATCCAAACCTCGTTCAGGTCGTCTATCTAAACTCACAATCAGAGAAAAACCAAATATGATATCATTGGTAAAAAAAAAAAAAAAAAAAATCCACTTTTAAATGCAATTCAAATAGAAACAGACATTCACGAGAAGTTTGAAAGAAACATTAGTGCGGATACTGCAAGAAAAATCTCGAAAAAGGCTGGATACCGTATTTGACTGTCTTGCAATAAAATCTTATATTTCAATGACCAACCGGCTGAAACGGATAGTTTTGCAAAAAAAACATATTTATACGCTTCCTGAGTTCTGGAGGACTGTGATATTTTCCGATGAGAGCAAGTTTGGTATAAAAGGTCGTAAATTGGTATGGGGAAAACTTTGCACAGCGCTTCAAAAGGAGCATTTAGTACCAACGATAAAGCACGATGGCGGTGGAGTCATGATGTGGGGGCGCATGGCGAGCGATGGCAAGTTGGAGTATATCGAATCAATTATGAACAAATATGATTATCTCGATGCCCTAAAAACAATTTAAAGGAAAATGCCACGAAACTCGGCCTAGGATTGTTGTTTCGTTTCCAGCACGACAACGGTCCTAAGCATACCGCTGAGATTGTAAAGCTTTGGCTCCTGTATAATGTCCCAAATCAACTGCTCAGGTCCTAGCAGTCACCTGGTCTGAATCCTATAGAACGGAATTTTCTGGAGCGTAGGATTCGTCAACACAATATATCTAGCAAGGATATGCTGAAAAGTGTTCTTATGGACGAAGGAGATAAGATTAGCTCTCTGAAGAAACACTTATCTTGTTAATTCAATACCGATCGTTTCGACCGCTCCAGATAAACTTTCCTTTATTTTTTTATTCAAACCGGGCAATTCACATTTGTTGTAAAGATAACTTTCTAAAAAGGGCAAATTAAGGTGCAATGCTAACCACCCAATTGTAAAGATCGGAGATTAAGATCTCAACAGAGATAGTGTGCTCCGGAAAAGTTCTTAACACCGAAATGATTTCAAGAAGTTTTCAAAAGACAGGGTTATCCAAACAGCTATTAAATAACTCATAATCCTTTTTAAATAATTTTTATAGTTTCTACTAAAACTGTGAACGTAGAATTTTTCTACCTAAATTTGTTGTTATCGCTACAAACCTGTCTTTATTTTAAAATCTATGAAAGCAAACCGAGTTTACTTTTGTTGTTCTCAATACTAGAACGAACCAAATAAAATATAATTTTAAAAAAATTTCGAATTCCGGTTTAAATTTTTTTGTTTTGTTTATGTTAGCAGTAATAGGGGAAAGCAGACTTTCTCTGGCAAGTGTATATATACATAAGATCCAGCTTGGGGCACAAGACCTGACCTTGTGGGGGGCCCAGTTATTTTGCGTTACGCCACTGTCTCTGACTGCAGGAGTATGGCAGAAAAAAAGACTGGAACGATGTGTAAAGTCATTAGAACGTTCGAAGCAGTAAAAAAGACTGGAACGATGTGTAAAGTCGTTATAACGTTCAAAGCGATTGTCTGATTATGAAAGGATGTTTGAAAATTGGTTAGAAGAAGATATCATAGAAAGAATAGACGCTTTTAACGAAAATAATAACGAGCACTTTTTACCCCATCGCCCTGTTTTGAAGGAAAATTCTACTACAAAGATGAGACCTCTTTTCGATGGTTCAGCCAGGCAGAGGAATTTCCCTTCACTTGACGATTGTCTTGAAAAAAGGACCTAACTTTATTGAGCTGATACCATCACTAATAAACAAATTCAGATTTGGAAGTAAGAAGGATTTCTGAGAAAGCCTTCCTACAAATTGAAATACAGGGAAGGGATAGAAAGTACTTGAAATTTTTATGATGGGAACAGGGGCAAAGAGAGAACTTAAAATGTTTTCAGCACGAAAGAGTAGTTTTCGGAATTTCATCTAGACTCTTTTTATTGGGAGCCACAATTAATTTCATACAAGCAATGATCCTCCTCATTTGCAGGAAACTGCTTGTAAACTGAAAAATTCATTTTATGTAGATCAGAGGTGCAAAACTTTTTTAGTATGAGGGGCCAAAAAATTTAATAGGATCATATCGAGAGCCAAGGTAATACGCGATGGCAAATCTATAAACAGGGTGTCCAGCCTTAATGTGACCCAATAGCTTATTCCCGAACTGTTCGGTTTAGATATACACTTCCAATTTGAAAAATGTTTTAAAAAAGGTAAAGAATGTTTTTACGTGCTTTTCGAACCAAAAAAACCATTCGGAAAAAATTTACAAAAATTTAATTTTTATACGGTCTCCAGGTCCTATCACTTAGAAAAAGATGCAGAACACAAAAACAAAGTAAACACAAAAGGGTTCATCTTATTACAATAAAAACTGACCGAGTTATGCCTACATAAAATTGACGCATCTGAATTGCTCAAAAATGGGGTCGTATATAAATGGAGTTTAGAGAACAGTAATTCACTATCTACAGAAAGAGCAAAATAAAAACATCATAGAAAGATTGAAACATCGTAGTAAACATCATAGATTGACAATTTGTATTGCTGTATGGCAAACAATAAAAGTTAAATTAAAGAAACACAACTTGTGCCGAAAAGAATAAAACAGCTTGTTTTAACAAATAGCAGCAAAATAATACAGGATTTGCCGTTCAAATTATAGCATAATGTAGAATGATGCGCCAATCATGAATCAGGGGCTTTATTATATCAGAATGACCAAATTAACTTAAATAAAAGTGAAGGCACGAGGCAAGGGAATACGTCTATGACAACTCCCAGTTTTATACAAGCATTGAACAGCATGGGCAATTGTACAATAATATGGATGTCTTCCAGTGGGAAATTTAATGGCAATAAGTCTTGCCGCCTCTTTCTCATTTTGATTACACTGCCCATAAAGCAGTACCATTTCGCAGTATTCTTCATTTGTATACATCTCGTTCTCCCGTACTAGAATTCGTAATATTAGAATGCGACTATATGCAATTGCAAGCGACTACACAACAGATATTTAACGTTCGTCATGATCAGCAAAAACGTAGCAAATCAGACTGAAGCCGCAGCATATAAGTCTATTTTTTGGAACTGCTTTTAAAATGTTTTCTTTGTCCAAAATATTTTATTTTTTCTATGTTTTACAAGTGCACAGAATAAATTTTATTTCTTAAGTACTCAATTATTGTATTGTTATTGTATGCTGTTAAATTTAAAAATGATTTACATAAAAGTGACGTGCAAGAGCGAAAGTTTCCTGGCAGAGTTCCAACTAATTTCACTTTAGAGATGGCCCCTTACTAGCTTCTTGAAAATAGCCTAGAAAATGGATAAAATATGATTTTCAAAGTTCCATAAGTCGGCCAGTTTTTATCGTAATGAAATGAAACTTTTTGTGTTTACTTTGTTTTTGTGTATTGCATATTTTCCTAAATACGAGTGATAGGACCTGGAAACCGTATAAAAAATTAATTTTTGTAATTTTTTTCTAAATGTGTTTTGGTTCGAAAAGCATGTAAAAACATTCTTTACCTTTTTAAAAACATTTTTCAAATTGAAAGTGCATATCTAAACCGAACGGTTCAGGAATTAGCTATTGGGTCACATTAAGACTGGACACCCTGTATATAAAGGAAAAAAGCGACTGATTGACTCACTGACTGACTAATGACGATATCTCCGTAACTATTCCACCTACAGACTTGAAGTTTTGTAGACATGTTCTTTTCATGGAGTAGAGATCCGCTTAGAATGGATTTTGTGAAATTCGAACCGCAAGGGGCGTTACTAATAATTGTTTCCATTTTCAAACTACTCGACGTACAATCTTGAAATTGGATAAGCAGATTCCTTTCATTGAATAGAGATCAGCTACAAAATGAGTTTAGTGAAAGTCGACCCCCAAGGGGTGTTGCGGGGGCTTAGAGGGTGTTATAGATAATTATTCCAATTTTTAAACTATTAGACGCACAGTCTTTAAATTTGATAAATAGATTCCATTCATAGAGTACAGATCAGCTATAAGATGGGTTTTGGGGAAATAGCCCCCCCCCGAAGTGGAGTTGCGGGGGATTAAGGGGCGTAATAGATAAATATTTTCGTTTTTAAACTACTTGACCTACCTGCTTGAAAATTTGTAGGCATGATTCTTTCATAGCGTAAATATCCGCTACAAAATGGGTTTGGGAAAAATTGACCCTAAGGAGTGTTGCGGGGGATTAAGGGAGATATAAATAATCTTTCCGATTTTTAATCTATTAAATGCACACTCTTGAAATTTAGTAAGCAGATTCCTCTCATAGGGTAAATATACGCTCCAAAATGGGTTTCGTGAAAATTGACCCCAAGTGGCGTTGCGGGGCTTAAGGAGCGTTATAGATAATTATTTCCATTTTTATACTACTGGAAGTACAGTCTTGAAATATGATAAGCCTTTCATGGAGTAGAAATGCGCTAGAAAATGTGTTCTGTGAAAATCGATGCCAGATGGCGTTGTGGGGGCTCAAGGGGCGTTATAGATAATTTTTTTCCATTTTTAATTTATTAGACGCACAGTCTTGGAATTTGGTAAGCAGATTCCTTTCATAGAGTAGAGATACGCTACAAAATGGCTTTTGTGCAGACAGACCCCAATCGGCTTAGCGGGGGCTCAAAGACGACTAAATAATTATTCCCATTTTTAAACTATGAGACGTACAGTCTTGAAATTTGCTAAGCAGATTCCTTTCAAAGAGTAGAGAACTGCTACAAAATGGGTTTCGCGAAAATCAACCCCGAAGATTCATTTCGGGGGATTAAGGGGCGTAATAGATAAATATTTCCGTTTTTAAACTGTTATATCTACCTGCTTGCCAATTGATAGGCATGTTCCTTTCATGGAACAGAGTTCTTCTAACAAAGATTAAAACGAAAATCGACCCCCAAGGAGGGTTGCGAGGGGCCAAGGAGAGTTATAGAAAAAATTCCTGCGGGTCTAATAATTTCTGTTTTGGAATTATTAGACTTGAAATTGGTTAAGCATGTTTCTTTTCTTGAAGAACTACTAAGAATGTATTTTACGGAAATCAACTCCTGGGGGAGCAGGTGGTTACTGGGGCGTATTGACACAAAAAAAATTCCTGTTTTCGAACTACAAGGACTATAATAACGGAATTTGGTTTGCATTTTCCTTTTGTTAAATCGAAATCCGCTAAGAACAGTTATATTGGAGAACGACTCTCAACGGAATTACGAAGGGTATTGATAGTAAAAACTTCGTTTTTACTCTATTAGATTCAGATTTGAAATTTATCTTGCATGTTTATTTTACTTAGTATAAATCCACCAAAAATTGGTTTTGCGGAAATCCCACTTGGTTATAGGGTTACGAAAGTGCAAACATCATTATATAATACAATTTTAGAGATTTTAAAAAAATACAAATTAGAAGGCCGGTCCTTTTTTATATCAAGAGTCGAGAGTTACAGTTATAATTATATTTTTCAATATAATCATATTCTTATTGCTATGGCTTAGATATCAATAATT